>VZTI01005121.1:1848546-2009687 GCA_013397865.1 Struthidea cinerea
GCCGGGCCGGAGGTGCCGGGTCGGAGGTGCCGGCGCTGCCCAGGCGGGCTGAGCTCCCCCGGCCCAGCAGAACCGCCGCTCTCGATGCCTGGAGAGGCGATGGTTTGCTTTGCTTTTGGCGTTGCCTCGCTGCAGATATAGGGTTTTTTACCATCTCCTGCGTGGTGTTGCCTAAATAAATCTTATTCTCGGCCACAGGGCGCCGTGCCCGGTGTGTCTGTGGTGTCAGAAGTTGTGAATCGCTCCCGGTGCGCAGGGAGAGCACGGGGGAGCAGGACCGATCTTCTCCTTAGGAGACAGTTAAGTGACTAAGTGTTTTGAACGTGTGTAGGGTGATAATTTACTTGTTAACTTTTTGCGCAATGCCAGACACCGTGTGTCTGCCTTGCAAGTCGTGTATGGTGCACGGTGTGTTGAAAAGCTTGGGCTGAATCCGCGTGTGCCAGCGAGGAAGGAAGTGCAGCTGAGGCTCCGGCAGTGCCAAGCCTGCAGCTTTCAGTGCGGTGTTACAGCTGTGAATGTGTATTCCTAAGAGATGAAGGCTCAGAAGTCGTGTTGGTTCAATACGTTGTGATATGTTCCTATCTGAGAGGAAACCTGCAGTAAAACATAAGGCTTAAAAGGACACGTGGTCTGTGCTGTCTGCAGTAACAGTGGCCTCCTAGTCAGAAGGAATTGGCGTCTTTAGAGATTCATTGGTGTCTTTAGAGTAATTTAATTTCCATGAAAGGTGATGATAGTATATATCTTTGCTGTGCCAGAGCATTGTGAGCCCAGGCTGTCTGGGGCACTGAAGAATCTTTCCTGAGCATTGATCACTTCGCTCCGTTTCCCTCTTGCTCTGTGGCATGCCAGAAGGTCTTAGGGTCAGTGGAAGATCTGGAAACTGGTCAAACAAATAATAGTGATATGGGTAGGGTGAGAAACCACCCGATGGAAACGACTGCATCATGCTAGTTTCAGACCTTGAGTTACATTTTGTAAACATATGTCGATATGTACCCACCCAGGTGCCCTCGCTGTGGTCAGGCTGTTTACCTGCTAATAAAAATATGTTGCTGGTGCCTTGAATAACTTGTAGCTGCAGTGGTTGTGTATTTGAGCATCAGCATTTCTGAAAAAAAAAACCCAGTAAGAGCTGATCGGCGTTTGCGTAAGTATTGCCATGTGGGAGAGTTGGTGATTCTTAATTAGGCTGAAGATTCCTGTAGTTGAAGAATTACAAGAAGCAGAGTCTTGTTAGAGGGAAATACCAAGAGAGAGTATAAAATGGGGAAATAATCAATGCAGGGAAATTATTAATAGATTTCATCAAAGACAGGGACTTGGGCTGATCTCTCTCAGTATTTGAGGGGATGGAACTAGATGATCTCTAAGGTCTCTTCCAACCCAAAACATCCTATGATTCTATTTTAGTTGATAATCTTGGTGCACAAAATAGGATGCAGTAAGATTCTTGCTGATGACCCAAAGCTGGCAACATTTGCAGGGCCAAAGAGGACTGAGAAATCCTTCAGGAAAAATGGATTGAAGTTGGGTGCCAGAATTAAATAACACCTACGGGCTGAAATGCAGCATGCAAGGTCTGGAGCTGTACCAGGGAACAAGGACTTCAGTAACAGGAAGGAGAGAGACTTCAGTATAGTAAAGGATCACGGGACATGAGCAAACCACTTTATGACTGAAAAAAGAAACTGTGATCCTGTGTGATGCTCATTAAAGAGAAATAGAAGTGTGAACTTTCTTGTACATCAGCTCAGGTCATGCATTTAAAAAAAAGGGATATGCAGACTTCAGGAAGTGCCAAAAGCTGTTGGGATGGTGAAGTAAGTGGAGAGTTAAGAGTTTAGCTTATTTCCCTAGGCAAGCTAAGGCTGAGAAGGAACATAACAGTTTGAAAGCCCCTGTTCGGCACAGTATTACTGCAAAGCTTGTAATTGGGAGCTACAGCCTCCAATGCCATGTGTTGAAAAGACTCCTGTAAATTCTGAGAATTCCTGTGATTACCTGGTGGGCAAAGCCCTGAGGGACACAAGGGAGACTCTCAGCTGAAATAGTGATGTTTTTGTGACTCCATGGTGTCTTTCCTGGAGGCTAAATGTATTATCCAAGCTCCAGTGCTGTGCCGTCCGGAGCAGCAGGGAAGAAAAATCTGGAGCACCTCCTTTTTGCTTGGAGGAATTGTGTTGCAGTGCCAGTGCCAGCCTTGATACAGACATCAAGGCTGGCAGTGTGAGTCAGGAAGCAGACTAAGAAACCCGACACTTTCGTTGTTCTCTTTCCCCCCAAGATGTGTTCATGATTACAAGCAACGTGGGGAATTGGCCATGTAGATGAGATCCTGTGTTCTTAGGAAGACACTGTTGCCTCCCCAAACTGCCAGTGGGAAGTTTTGTACGAACAGAACTTTTTTTCTTTTTCTTTTTTTTTCTGCCTGTTGGAACTTTTTTCATGTGATGGAGGATGCCATGATGTGGCATCACATCTTCTGTGCAGCTGACTGGAGTATCTTAACTAGCCTGGATGAATTTAACTTCCCTTTTGGCTTTCAGTCAGCAGAAGTGAATGAATGGTGGGTCCTCTGCTCTGCTGCTGTATCTTCAGAGAGCTTCCTCCGGATCTGCTGGAGCTGAGAGGAAAGGGGATGGATGTTCTGGTTTGGCTCCCCATGTGCCCTAAATAAGAGTTAACAGAAGCCGCCACCAGCTGGCAGTTTCAAATTTAAAAACAATGTCAGGGCTTTTTTTCTGAAGTTCCAGGTGGCTAAGCTGTCGATCAGAATCGTTGTTATACATGAATGTGGCACTGAATCCATGTATAACAAGACTCATGATGGACAGGTTTTGTTTTTTTTAAAAAGAGGGATTGGGATGGGAAGTCTGCCATTCCTGTAGTGCCAGCAGTTACTCATGTCAGAGGCTTCCTAGTGCGAAGGCAGGTGGAGCTCCTTTTCTTTTGCCCTCAGGTGCTTCTGTGCCTGATTACAGTTAGGATTTGTAGTAGTGTATGTCAGTTTTCACCAGAAGTGTGTGTTACTTTGGTAAATACTGCTCTGTGTTGAAGTTACTGCTCTGGTTTGCTGAGCTGTTTGCTCTTACTGGAGATTACAAACCCTGCGTGCTGCAGGATTGCTGAAATTCTGACTCCAGCCTGAAAGTTACTTCTCAGATTTCACTTTCCAATTGAGAAATGCTTTTGGTTTCTCTTCAGGAAGAGAGATCTCTGAACCTCTGTGGCTGACTTGGAATTGTGGGCTGTGTTTACTTGCTGCTGAATTATATAACCTCCAGTTGTTGGTTAAAGGAGGGGAGAAAACCAATTTATTCTTACTGCAAAGCAAGCCTTTCTTCCATTTGATACCTGTGTCATTTCTTCACCTCCTGGAATGTGCTTTCCCATTCCTAGCTGTCCCATCCCACATGTTTCCTCCTCTGTCTCCTAGTAGAAAAAGCTGTTTGTAAAACCTGTTTCCTTTGTAAGGCATTTTTGCAGCTGTGGTTGATTCTGCTATCAAAGGACTAATTGCCTCCTCAGAAAATTCAGAAGAAAATATAGTAGGCATTTTTTTAACCCAATCTCCAAATAAATTAAGAGAAATGCATGTAATGGTTCTTATATCTGCATTTTTACTCTTTTTTATTATTTTTCAGGGTTTGGGTGTCTCCTAATTGAAGAGAGTCAAAATACTGATTGCAAGTGAATCCTCAGTCAGCCTCTTGGATGCCTCTGATAACATAAGAAGTCATGGCAGAAAATGATGCAATGCCAACCTTACCAAAAAAGTGTGGCCCGTACATTTCATCTGTAACCAGTCGGGGCATGAATTTGGTAATTCGTGGTGTAGTGCTGTTTTTTATTGGTGTGTTTCTTGCCTTAGTATTAAACTTGCTTCAGATCCAGAGAAATGTTACTCTCTTCCCCCCTGACGTGATCACAAGCATCTTCTCCTCAGCTTGGTGGGTACCACCTTGCTGTGGCACAGCATCTGGTAAGTTCAGTCATGTGTGTATGCCTGGTGTGCAGAGGTGGTTAGGTAGTTACAAAAAACTGTGTGAGAGGTGGGGAAGATAAATTCCTTTTCAGCATCACTGTCCTTGTTCAGCTGCTGGTATCCTGATCTCCCCGTGTATGCACAAATATGAATGTGTCCAGAAATTGTTCTTCTGCTGACTTCTCTTACTGTAATGTTGTTAGTAGAGCATAACCTTTGTTTTTTCTGCTGGGTTAGAGTTTAACAGACATGAGGAGGTGATGCTGCTGCTGACCTGGAGCTGGGTTACAGGAGTGTGGTCCCAGACAGCCCTTGAAAATACCCTGGTGGTGTCAGACTGTGCAGCACACAGTGCCTTATTTGAGCACAGCACACCACCCTGAGAAATGCTTCCTTTTGTGCTCCAGCTTTCTTTTTGTTCCTCCTTCCAGTTCGATGTACAGCCTTAGCCCTGAGAAGCTGGGAGCCCTGACTGTGTCTCTGGGAGCTGAGGCTTGCAGTTGGCAGCTGTAGGGGCACGGTGCAGAACAGAACACCTCCGTGCAGTCATGTGTCTCAGATGATGTGAACATGCTCCATTTCTTCTATGACCTCGTAGGGAGTTGAACCTTCTCTGTGTTTAGCCAGTTTAAGTGAGTTGTCTGCTGTAGGTGGTAAGAAATACTCTCTTTCTCCTCTCCTTGGAAGTATCAAGGAATATTCCGTGTTACAAGCATGATGGAATTTGACTTTCTACCTGGCTCTGAAATTCACTGGTGCTTTGGGTCAGTTTCATGCTTTACTAAGGGAATATTCTTTGCAGCCAGTACTGGTGGATTCTGCTGTGGTGAATACAGGTGGTATCTTCCTAGAGGCAAGTTTTAATCAGATTGAGAAGCTCACAATTCTGAGTATTAATGTGAGTCAATAAATTTGCTTTTGACATGGCATCACTGTTTTACTAATGATAATATTTAAGCCTGGTTTTTTCCTAGTAGTCTCATTGAGGGGTTTTTTGATACCTTCTTGAAATAGTACACCTCAGATGTCATAGAGGAGCCTGATTTGAAAGGAAACCCTTCAGACAGATCCCTGAATGTTGTATTCTCCAGTAGAAATGCATGTGGCATGTTATGGTGGCATTTACATATCTGCTTTATCTGCTAGTTATCTTAGTCCTCTTCTTGTCTTGCCGAGATTCTTGATTAGTTTTTGGTTTATATCCTGCATTTCCTGCATTTTTCTTTTATGCTTTAAACAGGTTAAGCTGATTGTCTTGACAAATAAGCCTGGTAAAGGTTTGATCTTTTCTGTGTGGATTAGTGGCAGTTGCAGTGAACCCCAGCTTGCAGCAGCAGCAGTGCACGAGGTTTGCAGTGTTCACTGCAATGTTTGCACCGTCGGCTGTTTGCATCAGGCTGCACCTTGTGCTCTCTTGGGTCACCTGAGAACACTGAAGCTGCCAGCAGGAACTTGGGAAGGTTACATCTTGCCATCATCTCACAAGAAACTTGTGGGCCTTTCTGGGTCTGATGGGTTGGTGGTCGTGATGGAAGGACAGGATATGGCTTGTAAAGTGTAGCATTTGATTATAGTCGTTGATTTTAAGCTGCCTGATTTAAAGATACTACGGCCTTAATTGGCTTTTCCCAGCCGGAGTCACCCCTGTTGAGGTGTACAGGGTCGTTTTTTTTCATTATCAGTCTTCTCCATTTTCTTTCCTTATCTTCTCTGCTAGCGTACATACAGGGAGCCTCTGTGGTAAATGCTGATAATTCACCCGTTTTCTTACCATTTGTACTTGCACAGCCTTTCTGGAATTGACGTGAACATTTCTGTGCAGTATGGTTTATTATTATGAACAGAATAAAGGTATTTTGCATATTTATAATCAGTGGTGATCGAGGCTGCATTCAGAGAAGTCCTTTCATCCATCACCATTATTAGTCATGAGTTTGGCCCAAGGCCTTTGGCAAGAAAATTGCTCCGGGAGGTTTTTTTTCCGCTCCAGTTTTACTGATGATTTATTTTCCTGAATCCCGGAGATCAGTTTCCTCTGTGGCAGAATAAAGAGCATTTGCAGTGGTACCCCCAGCAGTGTGCTGAACTGAAGGCACTGGAGAGTGTACCGATGGCTCAGGCTCTGCTGTGCTCACACCACTACAGTCTAACATTAAAGCACCGTTATTATTCCTTAGTGGGGTTGGGAAAAGTCTTTTTAGCTGCTGTTGCAGTAGAGAGCACATTTTGTGAAGAAATACTGAAAGAGCATCGCAATTCCCTGGGGCTGGAATTCCTGTATGCAACAGCTATCGTAGGCTCTTGGCTTTCTCTCTTCTGGGTGAGCTTGATAGTAGCATTGAAGAGAAAAGCATTATCCAAACAAAGCCTGCTTGTAACAAGAACAAATGAAAACAAAAAATACTGATGTTATAAACCACACCAGTACTGTGGTGTGTTGGTTTTGCAGCTATTTTAAACATGTTTGATATGTGGGATTTTTGGAAGTGCCAACCTGCAAGTTATTAGTGCTTTTTCTGAACTACAGTTCAGATTTTGGTGTGGGGGAGAGCTCTGTCATCTTCTGCCCCTGGTTCAAATTGTCTCTATTGCTACTTCTGCTGCAGTGGTTGAAGATGCTGCTGAAGTTTACAGGGCTTTTTTAAATAATGAAATTCTTTGAAATTCCTCCTCTTTTACAGTGTGTGTTTTTGTGCTGTTTATCCTTAAAAGATCTGTTTTAGTAGTGACTGTAATTGTCAAAGTCTAGATAGTCTTTATTCTAGTTAAGTGTTGCCAGTGCTTTAACTTCAGGGCCTTTTTTCTTTCCTGTCTCCACAGCTGTGATTGGGTTATTGTACCCCTGCATGGACAGACATCTGGGAGAGCCACATAAGTTCAAGAGAGAATGGTCCAGTGTAATGCGATGTGTAGCAGTCTTTGTGGGAATAAATCATGCCAGTGCTGTATCCTATATTCAAATCACATTGGTGGGAACAAATGGGCTTCCACTTAAAAAAGCTCCCACAGTCCATCATGGTGCGTTGTTGTTAAAGGTGTAACATGCGCATTTTTGCAAGTGAAATGCAGAATATGTGTTAGTGTCAAACTTGTAGCAGTATTGGAGGTGATGAGTCTCACATCTTTTTGTTCTGAAAAATAGTTTCATTAGAAATGTCTCGATATTGGGCTTTATCTTACTTAGAGTCTTTATGTTCTTTGAATAATTAAAGTAAGTGTGGGAAGATACTGGTGTGGTAGGTATTACAGAAAAGTGCTTTAGGACATTCCAAGCTGATGTCTTTTTAGTGCTGTAGTAAGAGGTTGAGGCCCTGTCTTGAGTCATCGGTGAGGCACATGCACTTTGCAAAGAATGGGGAAGACTCAAGACCAGGAATACCCAGGACTATACAATGCCAGGAAGTGTTGCTACCCTCTTCTGCAAGGGATGCCATTCTTCATGCCAAGAGAGTACCCTGGGTGACAGGGTGCTTTTCTCATGGTTCACTTCACTGGCAGTGCTGTGCGTCCTGAGGTTTTCTGTAGATATGTGTAGTGCCTCCTCTGTCAGCTGAAACCAGGGTCTGCTTGTGAAGAAAGTTGATCATCTCTGTGACGCTCATCTCCATCAGTGTCAGCTCCAACACAGTTCACAAAAATAGTGCTAAAAGTTCTGTTCGTGTGCTGCTGAATCTCCTCATTCTCAGGGAGAGAGGGCACATTAAGTGAAAGGTGGGAGAGCTGGCTGAATTCTCACTGAGGTTACTTGGCCACTGATGAGTTTTGTTGTTGTGCCGTTTTTTCCCCACCCGCTGCTATCCAGTATGGCCGGATGAGCTGGAGCTGCCGAGGTTCAGAGTCACTCCCACTGTCCCTCACAAACCTCACTCTCCTTGCCAAAGATGCACTGGTCTGGTGCTGTGGTTCTCACTAACCTGTACCTGGTGGGTGAGCCTGTGGCAACTTTGGCGCTTTTAAGAAATAAGAATTGATAGCTCCTCTTTGCACGGGTCTGATTATTTACAGCAAGTTTTCTGCAGTTCTCTAACAGCTGTTCCCCATATTCCAGGACATCAGTAATGTACTGTCTGTATTTCCTGCTTGACAGCTCTCCAGACTGCTTTCTCTTCAGCTACTGCCGGTTCTACACATTGCCAGATTTGGTGAGGGTTCTGATCTTCTTTGACACTTTCTCTGAAGCTATTGGTTTTTATCCTGTAATTATTTATTTCAGCTCATCAAGCTTGTTTCTCATTTCCACTAGGTCTCTCTCCAGATTTTTGTGAGAAAATAGGACAGTGGTTTCTATATTGTCATCCCATAAATTTGCTTTCAAGCCTATGAAACATGACAAGCCTCTTTTTAATTATCTGTTTTGGACAGGAGCAATGAGGATGAGTTAATGTTTCCAAAACATTTGGAAGGATGTGAAACACACAAAGATAGCTGAAGTGACTTCACAATTCTTTCACAAGTTGACAAAACTGACTTTCAGTGTTGATTTACATTAACACTTTCCAGTAATATTTTCATTTTGATTTATAAAAAACATTAACATGTTAATGTTGAGCTGAATGTAAAGCATCATGTAATTTAAACAAAATTGCAATTAAGAGTAATTAAGAGAAAATTTACCAATTTTTTGGTGAATCCCTGTCAGTCGAAGAAGTCTAATGCTAGATACAAGATTTCATACTGAGTGTAATGACGGGCCAGGTGAGGATGAGATGTGACATGTGCATTGTGTGTCTGTATAAAATGCTTCATTGTTTGGTAGATGAAGAGGCTCTTCACTCTTGTACAGTGCAAAGACCCTAAAATTTGGAGAAGTGTCGTAAGTTTTTAGTTTCCTGAAATATTGACAATTACAAGGCTTATTTCCTCACATCTGATAGCTGTGTGAGAGCTGATACAGGTTACACTGTACTTTTCTTAATGGTATTTTTTTTCTGTTGTGCCAAAATATAAACAGGATGACAAAAATTGCTTTGTACTTGTACACGGTATTTCCAAGCTTATCCTTAACAACCAACACAGAAGGTGGATTTTGCCAACAATATCCAGCTGTCTCTCACGTTGGCAGCCCTGTCCATTGGGCTGTGGTGGACCTTTGACAGGTCACGAAGTGGCTTTGGTCTTGGAGTAGGAATTGCTTTCCTGGCCACGTTGGTGTCACAGCTTCTGGTATACAATGGAGTTTATCAGTAAGTATTTGTTCCCCTAAGGTGAAATGATAATGTTCTGGAGCTGTAACATTAAATCAGAATAACTGAAGGGGTATGGTTTGACATGATTTTCAAATCTGTCAGCACCTAATCTTGAGCACAGCATAAATTGAACTGTTTATGAAAGCTCTTATATGTATGTAAGTGAGAAATCTAGTTGGAAATGCTAATTGAAATAAAATTGCTGCCTTGCCAGCAATGTAACAGGCTTTGTTTGCTTGAACAAATGCAGCTATAATCAATAAGAAGCCTCTTTTGTTGTTTGCTGCAATAAATTAAATTTCTATTGTACATATCTTTTTGAGTTGAAATGTCCTAATAATTGTGAATTTGCCTTGTGATTGGAGGACTCTCTGTATTGCACAACACTGAGCTCAAAAGTGTGCATTCTTTTCCAGATACACATCTCCAGACTTCCTCTATGTTCGTTCCTGGTTGCCATGTATATTTTTTGCTGGTGGAATAACAATGGGCAATATTGGCAGGCAGCTGGCAATGGTGAGTTTGGAGGGGGGGAGGAGTTGATTGCCTTCCAGTAAAAGTTTAAATGTACATATCATTTCTTCCTCCATGTGTACCAGCCAGCTATTTGGCTGAAGGGTGTGCAGTGAGATAGAAAACAATCATTACTTGTTGATGTACTTAGTGAGCTGATTGTACTGTTACTCAGAGCACACCCATGTTTTGCTCTGTGCACTCCATTGCATACTTTAGGACCATGACCTAAGTTAGAGCTCCCGTGTTTGCGGAGAAATCCGGCCATCCCCAAAGTCTGACCTGCTCAGGGGACAGAAATTGCGGCCACCAGTATGTGCACAGAACTTAAGGAGATCAAACTTCTCTGGGTGGAGTTTAACAAGTGCTGTTTTATCACCTGTTTTGTAGAAAAATCACTTTCTTAAGTCTTTTTCACTAGTTATGTAAATTAATATTATTTTGTCAACTTCTGTTTTTCAGTATGAATGCAAAGTCATTGCAGAGAAGTCTCACGAGGACTGAGAGGAAACAATGCGCACCTTTTAAACAGGAAAATGTCTGACGAATGACTGTTGGAGGAGCATAAGGAACACTTGACTATGAAATTGCCAAAATGCAATTTTTTTCCCTTGAGTGGTATACTTTACTGCAATCTGTGATTGCTGCTTCTAATAGAAACCTTGATGTCTGATTTTGTTTACTGTGAAGTTACAATAGTATGCAATACATTTGACAATATTGGTTCAGTTATAGGATTCTTTTCTCCAAATCTACACAGTTTACCATAAATTCCTGTCTGTCTGTCATGTTGCAGTGCCAAACTGAACCTTTGCACTACGTTTCTGTAGCTGAAACTTCTTGTTTCACTTTATCTTGAAAGTTTTGAGGGATTTGTTCTTAACAGCTAGTGAAAGTCAGAGGGGGTTCGCATTTAGCAATGAAGATCTCTTTCCATGATGAAGGCCCATAATATCTGTATGAAATTTATGGATTACAGGTGAACTTTGATGCAATAAGTAACTGATTTATGCCTATTAACACAGTATATCATTCTTCTGACTCACATTACAGGTGAGGAAACTCAATGCAGGTTCCATGGGTTATTGCCATGGCATTTCATTTGTCTGTAGTTGAAGTATCACAGTATCACAGAAATGGAAACTGAGTCTGGAAACTATTTGCTATTTTTTTCCCTTGGTACTCTCAGCATATATGTTTGTTTTTGAATTTATATGAACCATGGACAGATTATGAAACTGCTGGTGTGCAAAACAGGATACAGTTCAGGTCGTTCTTGTACAGTCCTTTAAGCTGATTTGTGTTGATAGGAAAAACAAGTTAGGGAGTTTTTATTGCAAAATTTGACTCTGCTGAAGTAAACCAGCCACTACCATATAGTGTCATAAACCCCTACATTACCAATGTTACTCTGGGTGGTCCTTGCCCACCCCCTGCTCTGCTGGCAGGGATCAGCAGGGATGTATTCTAGGTACTGATGGAGCCCTCCTTGCTGTTACTGTGTCCAGGCAACCAAAAATATATTTATTGTTGTAGCAGTTTTCTGAGGTAGAGAAATGCTGTTACCCCTGTTTGACAGGTGCCTGTGCGCAGACAGCCTGGTAGGACAGCGAGCTGAAATGGCCTGTGTGCTGATCAGTTCCCTTCTTAAGAAGGTTTTTAATGTGTGACCCATATTTGGGGGCATACATGGAATTTTCTCTTGGCTTTGCAGCTCCCTTTTAAGACCATGAGCTGGAAGAAGTGCAAGAAGGCAGAAAGCAGATTTCCAGAGGACACTGCTAACCTGTGCCTGCAGTGAGTTTGGCATGGGATGTCTCCACTTTGTTGTCCCCTTCTGTCTTTTGTTGATGATGTTTAAATGTATTTGTTTTCCTATTTTAAGTACTATTTTTTAAGTCTTCCAAGAAAGGTTTATAAGACATGTTACAGTCACCTAGGGAGGCTGGAGTTGGTCCAAAGAACAAGTAGATGTTTAGACAAGTTTTTATTAATAAATGTGTGAGTGCATTGTACACGAAGCTTGAGCTAGGCTACTTTTTCAGTCTTACCTGCTTACCTCCAAGTCTGAAAAGTGTGGAATGAGCACTTCCAAAAGCATTGTAACAAAAGACGTGGTCAAAAAAGGAAAATTTCTTGAATGGAGAATTGTAAAAATAATAAGTAAGCGAGTAATGTATGAAGAGCTTGGTTCTGCAGCTCTACAAATTCTCATCACCTGCAGCACACTGTCCCAGAGTGATGCTTCAGAAAAGCACCTACAGAGGCACTTTGCTTTAAGCAGAGGTAGAACATCTCTAAGTAGATTCCTGACTAGAGATTCTCTCTTAATCAAACCATATGGCAATAAGAAGCATTTTATTAAAAAAATCAAGCTGGTCGTGAATGAAGGGTGAGTTCCTTTAGGCAGGCTCTGGCAATTCGCTGAAGAAGTTGGGTCTCTCTCTTACAGTATTTCGCCTCATCCACCTTTTTTACTTCAACAAGTGGCTTCAGCTTGGTGGACAGCGTGAGAAGTCCCTCTTCAGTTATCAGGGCATGAGTGGCATAAAAATTCAGATGTTTCTTATCCTAGCTGTAGGGAATAACATGGTACCTCAGTAGCCAGTGTGCTGACTTTAGGTAAACGGTGTAGTTTCATCATGACCAGTGAGTGTGTACAACTGAAGATGAGTTGTTTTTGTTATTCCCTTGGTGGTAGAACTGCTGTTACCTGCCAGTCTTGATACTTACACGGAAGCAGCCTTGTGTGTGTTGAAATGTGCAGTATGTGGGAAGTGGTTGTTGTGCATCTGTGGCACCCACTTTGCAGCACTTTGCACTCAGATTCAGCTAAACCTGGTTAGACTGTGCTGTCCGCTGACTTTTAAATTTCATTTTGGAAATTTTGAGCATGTTGTACAAAGGCAGCAATCATCCAAAATAAATTTGGGTGGAGTCCTTTATTATATGTGTCTTACTGTTTTTATTCTTGCTTGACTTACATCAGTACAGGATCACATCATGGGTGTCCTGTTGTTTCAAACTGTGCTGTGATTTTATGGCTGATGTGTTCAAACCCTGGGAAAGGTTCATGATGAGAGCGCTGACACGGCCTTAACTTCAGTGGTGTGGACATGCTGCTACTGTATAGCATGTAGTTGTAACTTAGACTGTCTTCAAAACATCGTTCAATAAAGAATGAATAAGGTATATTTTAGATACAACTTTAAAAGCACTATAACCTCTTCACCAATTAACCCTTGTAAGCTCTATGCTGTTTAAACTGGCAAATTGCTGTTAAAAGCAAAATGTGCATTAAACACAATTACAACCTTGGTTGATAGGTTTCTTCTTTCTTTAAGAAATTATATTGATATTTAAAATATGTTGAGTTGCCTTCTATCAGCAGTCTCGTAATAATTCTGACCATTTAGCTGGCATATTGGTTGCACATCTGTATAAAAATAGTGAAAAAGAAGCAGGGCAGATCAAATCAGCTGTGATTCTATCTTAATTACCATGCTGAGCAGCCTTGGAAAATCTGCCCTTTTGAATCTGCAGTGGGAATAAGATAACTTCACTCACAATACAGAAAATAGAGATTTAGGTATAAATAGCTGCTATGAATATGAAAAAACCCCGAAACACAAATGGCAGGGAAATTCCATAATATATTTGTATTTATCAGTGTTCTGGTCTGGATATGAACTGAATGTTATTCTGGTATTCACAGACTCCATTCGTTGTGCCCATCGCTGTCTCAAAAAGGACGTGACAAACAGAGGTTTGGAAATGTGTAATGGAAAAGCATCCAGGCAGAGGTGAGGACAGGATGGGAAGAGATGTGCGTGGGGGTTTAGGATGCAGTCCCACAGCAGGGCAGCACCACAAGTGAAAGCTGGAAGGAGTGCAGAGAGTGAGTGGAAAAAGCCCCTGTTTGTGTTGGCAACCTGTGACCCAAAATTCCTGACTCTGCTATCAAAATGCAGCATCCTGGGCATGCCATGTGTCTGACCAGGCAGATTACAGCCAGGGATAGAAATAACTATAATTTTGGGTAGTAAGCACTAAGATTAGCCAAAAGCACACGAGCAAAGGTGTTTTGCTGGAAACTTAACCTCTCCCTTCCATCTGTAGCATTGGAGAATGAAAATTCCAGGTCCTTCCAGCCTGAGGGTGTCGAATGGAAAGTTACTTGGGTTTGTGGGAATATTCCAACTGCTGAGCTGTCAGGCTCTTGAAAAATGCACCCTGTGCCTCTCATTATAACACGGCTGCTGTAAGCAGCTAGGAGGAGAGTAAACAAAGAAACTTTTCCTCCATAGCTTCTGGTCTTGCCTGCTGCCATCTGGCTGGGAGCTGCCACAGGATCCTGTGGGCATACACCAGTCCTCCCTTTTTTTCTTTCCTGGTACATAAGGAAGGAACACAATTCCACCAGCTGCATCACCCTGGACATTTTGCATATGCTTCTTACATTTTGAGCAGTGTTACCAATAATTCTTGATGGCAATGGGTGAACAGAACCTGTGGAAGTGATGTTAAATAGCAGATCAGTGCTTGTGAAAGTAGGTGCACAGCTGGGCAGAGGGAATGTGTGCCTCGCTGTGGGAATAGCTATCTAATGCTGTTAGTTCTGATGCCAGTACTAAATGCAAAGCATGAGTAATTTTGCAGCTTAATGTTCAGCACTAAACAGTAAATGAAAGGTCAGTCCAACATGTTAACTGTCATGGAATAGTAAACACTCCTTTAATTGCTTCAGGCAGCCAGCTTGGATTTTTGGTGTGTCTGTTGTCATGTTTTGAGCAGCATGGTCCAGAGCCTTGTCCTGATTACCTCTCCCCCAGTCAAATGACAAAGCCTCAAATTAAAGGATAAACTTGCCTCAAATTAAAGGATAAACTTTATGCCTGGGCTTTTCAGGGAGCGCACTGGGAGTTTGTGCTTTGAATGTTTAAAAGCCATGCTGGGAAAGAAGTAGGGTTATTTCTTGATCTGATCAGAGCTGAAATCCAGGTTGAAATGTAGTTCTGTGTTTTCTTGAGGTTTTCCGTTCTTGTTCTTTGGTTCTGAAGCACAGAAGTTCAGTAGTTCCTGCTGCACATCCACACTTTTTTAGCCTACCCAGCACTGTAGCAGATAGGAGGCAATATATAGGAACAAAAAGAAATATAAAGTGAACAGACAGCTACTAATGATCTTCAGGCCAAGCTGGTTCTGAGCTCTGTGTCCAGTGTGCCCTGTACATCTGTGTCAGATGCACAACCTGCAGCATTTCCAAACTGAGGTTCATAGGATTCACTTTGTGTACAGGCAGCAGTTCTGCCTTGTCTTTGTCAAATATCCCTGCAGGAGGTGACCTATTGTACTGTAGTTGTGCAGGGATATGTGCCCACATTGCAGAGCATTTGCAGTGGCAAGGTCCGCAGATGTAGCCATAAGATCTGCTTTTTATGACTTTGTTGGTAGAAATCCTGAAATTGTGCCTTTGAAGCAAATATGGCAAAATAGTTACTGAAAGAAAAATCTGTATTTATAAATATGTCGCTGTCTGAATTCACTATGTAGTTTTGCTATTTCTGTTCTCCGATTAGTTCAGTATACGTCTTGTAACCAACATTTAAATATTTAATAGTTTTTGGTGATCAAACCTCAAAGCAAGATTTGTTTCACGCAATTATTGGGGAAAAATGTTTGCGCTAAAAAGAAAGCCGTGAGGAACAGGGTTGCACCTTAATTTACCATATAGAAATTATGCAAGGAGAGCCTTCAGCATTTTCCATAATGTTGCAAGAAGGACAAGGACAGTAAGTGATCGTTCTAATTGTGCCCTGGGTTTCAAAACAAGGGTGAGGGGAGTCTTACATATGTATTTGTATTGACTCATTCTGGTCTCAGGTATTCTCCTCATTGGCCATGATCACCAGACCATATTTTGGCTTGTCTGTTTTTCTCTATCCCAGCTTTGCCAGTTGTTTCCTCTGTGACTAGGGATGCCTGGGGTAAGCCTAGCTATGCCACCAGAGAATTTGCATGGAAGTATGGCTTTAGCAACTTCTTGCTGAGATTGACACATTCCATTTGAACTCTGTGAGAAACTGGTGGTCTGGCCCAGGGCACTGGTTGGCAATGTTGAGGTAAAGTGAGTGACTCCATGGTGTTCAGGTGGGGTGAAAGGATGCCCAATGCCTGTAGGGACATGAAGTGCATGTGTTAATTATGGGTTCCAACTAAGAGCGAAGTTGCCCTGCTCTGCAGACCATCATTTCTTGTCTTGAGTAGTGGGACATGCTATCAGTGTGCCAAAGAGAGAAGAATATGCTTTCTTCCTCCTCCTTACTCTTCTTTGCACAAATAGCAGCCTAAGATAAGGACAGTTAATCCTGTTCTTGGAGCCAGGACTATGTATAGGCTGGGTTAGCCCTGAAAGACTCCACTGTTTCTTTTTAAAAACAAATGCTTGTTCTGAGCTGCACGTCAAGAGCAATCATTGCTGAATGAACTGACATGCAAAGCCAAGTTCTCAGCCGGACTGGCGCAGCTCCATTGATTTTAGTGGATGTGCAGCATTTCATGCTGGTCGGGAATTTGGCCCACTGTGTTTTAAAGGGATGAAATTGTTTAGACCTTAGTTCTTTTCTCATCTGATACAGGTCAAAAAAATTCCTACATTGTGCAACACGTAAGAGCAGCAGTCTGCAGATTCTGCCTTTCCCTCCAGTCTTTCAGCACTGATGAAAACTGTCATCATCCTCTGTGATTTGCAATGTGTGCTTTTTATATGGGATATCAGCTCTTCAGGAGAATCAGATCTGGCAGAGCAGATTAATAATGATGCAAATACAAAATGTTGGCCGCTGATGAGCTTGTTGTCATAAATGCTTGCCACGATCCTGCTTTTTTTTTTTTTTTTTTTCCCCCCAGTATTTTGCTTGTAGGAAATTCAGCTGAGGCTTTGTGTTGGACCTGTGCCTGCTCTGATTAAACTGAGGAGAAAGAAATAATACTGCTTTGTGTGGTTTCAGACTCCTCTTACCAACCAGTTTCCTCAGATCAGTGTGTCAAGCAAAAATGGTGCTGGAGTAGTGGCTTGAGGAAGATGAATTGAAAGATTCTGAAGACTGATGGCTCAAGGACATGAATCGATGTCCACTGTGGGGATAGGTGCTATAAGAAGTGTTAGATATGTAGTATTATGCAGGTAATAAGTGTAGAGATGCAGTGTTCAGAAATAATGAAGCTGGTAGAAAGGAAGGTATGTACCTATTCCTGGAAATGTTTTTTTTTTTCCCATGTTAGTTCTGCAGACTTTGATCGTTGTGCTTGTCCAGGGAAAGAACTTTGGGACAGTGAACGGCAGCAAGATGGGGGGGGTCACTTGATAAACTGGCTGGATAC
The DNA here is from genome assembly GCA_013397865.1 of Struthidea cinerea. Taxonomy (NCBI): domain Eukaryota; kingdom Metazoa; phylum Chordata; class Aves; order Passeriformes; family Corcoracidae; genus Struthidea; species Struthidea cinerea. The sequence goes on from VZTI01005121.1 coordinate 1,865,620, forward strand.
AAAAGTATCATATACATTCAGTTTAGATGTCAGGTCAAAATGCCCAGCTCAAAGACAAATACCAGTGGTATTTGTATGGAACACACATGGGCTTTTTGATTTTTTTTTAAATGTAAATTTACAAAGGAGAATCACCTTTAAGTACCAAAAGACAAAGGGAGGTATGACAGGTTGCTTTTGCATTCAACCCTTAGCCTTGGTGGGAATATACTTGGAGGTGTGAGGAAGAGTTGGTTTTTCAGACCCACCCGTTCAGGGTGCTTTTTTGCACCCCAAGTCCCTGGATTTGCAGTGTGTTTTGGGATGTGAAACCCACTGAGTTTCACCGCTTTGAATCAGCTCACAGGTAAATGAGGAAGGCTGTGTTGCTCCCGCAACCTGAGCTTGACAAATGTGGTCCCTTACTGTGTTCCCAGGCAATAAAGTAAGATTAGCTGAAGATGGAGGGGTTCCCTCATCAATGCCTCTTGTCTGTGGTGCTGCCTTCTCCTGCCTTCCACTGGTCTTAGAAGCAGGACACCAGAGGTGCTCTGCAACAGCAAAGGGACCCAGTTTGTACCAGAACCCCCCAAACTTTCAAGGAAGTTTCAAAGCTATGGGGACAGTATATGCTTTCTGGCATCTGAGTCAGCTTTTCATGGAATACTTAGGCTTTGGTGAACTGTCAAACCCTGATAGTTTGTGATTTCCAAGGTCACAGTAACTAATGAAGCCCAGAGGGATATGGTGAGGTTGGTCATGGAGCTGCTACAGGGCAGATTAAGGGATGGGACCTAGGAAGGGGTCTGTGCAACACACTCCTGATGTCTCTCTTGCACAGCTGCTGTGAGGTACACAAGGAGATTTCACCGAGGAAGGACAGAAACAAGTAACTGACTCTTTTATAGACAAATCTTTATAGGATTTGATACCCTACCTAATGCTGACTGATGTGAAAGGGACTTCACGGGTAGGAAACTTTGCTACAAAAATTGTTCTACTCGAGTTCAGATAAATGGTGTGCAGTATCTGGTTCGTGCAATGAAGATGAATATATGTTCATCACTTTGGCATCTCTTAAATTATTAAGGTCTGTTCATTCTGGTATCTAAAGTTCTTGAAGGCAGTATCTTATCACCATTGCATTGTTGTCCTGAGATGGTTAACAATATTGTTTATCATGAGCACTGTCACATCTTGTCGTTGATTAAAACCGTAACTTCCAACTTATTCTCGCTGTGAGAACAAAGTGGTTTAGATATTAATTTTCCTGCACTTCGTCAGTATCAGGCTTCTCTTCAACACAATACTGTTTTTAATTAATTCAGCTGACCCTTTGTTACGATTTCTAATGTAAAAAAAGCTGATTAATGCCTAGGCACAACATCTACTTTAAAAAAAAAAAGTCTGAAATTATTCTGACAGACAGTTACCACCTAAAACATATACCTTGGAGCATTTACATATATCCTCAGCTTTTGAGATGTCTTCATCTTGCTGATGTGCCTTAGGCCTGACACGAGTTGTTGGATGATGCCACCTCCATTCCTGGGAGCAGAACGTGGGTTTTTTGAAGAACGGAGGGTCTGAGCCATGGTGGGACTTTGAAGTTGGCTGCAAGCAGAAGATGGAGACCCATCTGCTCTCCTTCTCCCCACTGGTTCAAAGAAAGCCACCAAAGCTGTACTCTGAGCCAAGTAGTAATTGTACACTTTTGATTTACAGTTATCTGAGTGTTGAGAAAAAAAAATAGTTTCTTTTCAGTGCCGTCTTGTCAAAATGCCAAATGCCGCTTGTTTTTGACATTTTCAGCTACTGTTAAATAATAGTCTTGCTTCTGTCACAGCTAATGTTGACTTGAAGGCAGTTGTGCATTTCTCAACTCAAATGCTAAGCAGACAGGCTTGGGTCTTGACAAATATTTTTCTGGGCTTGCCCAAGGCAAGTAAAAATGAGCTTCTACTTAATCGTTTGTTTTAAAATTCAAATTGGTGAAATAGGCAATTAAAAAAATGACAATTTTCATCAAATTTGCAAATTAAATGTCTCTTTGCAGTCAGAGTGGATTCAAGAAACTGCAATAGATAATTGCTATTTGAAATCAGTGAAGTATCCAGCATTTTAGGGCCATGAGGATTGTGGCTGTTCTGCCTTAGTAAACCTTGATTGATTTGGTAAATAAGCATTTCAACTTCTCTCTTTAAAATAAATAAGCAATTTTATTGCTTTATTGCTTACCCCTGTACGGGAGGTAAACAAGCAGCAGCAACCCTGTAATATCATGAGCCCAAGTGCCATCTGTCACCGAGAATTCTGTCCCTTTATGCACAATAGCTACTTATGACATTAGGTCCATTGTAGGTTAATTGATTAGCAGAGATCCTCCTTTCAGTTGTTCCTGCTTTTCTTCGCTAAAGGACCGTATCTCTCATCTCCATTTCCTTTTCTCTTTCCCATATTAGCATACTAATCACACTGAACTCCCACTGCTAAAAAACTCTATCCATTTCATACTGGGGGAGGGGAGGAGGAATAAGCCCGCTTTTCCTGGGAGATTTGCGGGTGCTGTTTTTTATGAGGGTTGGAAGGGAGGAGAAGAAAAGAAGAGGTGGTGGCAGAGGCGAATAATGCACCGCGCGGGCTCTCGTGTGCCAGTGAAAGCCGAGCCTATGGCTGCATAAATATTGAACACGTTTGAGAAGCACTATTAAAATAAATATCAAAGACAGCGTTGCTCACACATCTGTTTCTCCTCAAATTTTGCCACAGCGCTCTACATTTGTTTTCTCTCCAGCTGTTAACACCTGTCTTTCTGTCAGTGGTAATAATGCAGTTTTAGGTGGGCTATGGAGCTGACAGAGACATGAAAGAATTCTCTATTTTTGATGTAAGAAATTCCTTTGTCAAGATTAAAAAGGGCTCTGTGAACAAAGATATATCTTTGTGCTAATCCTTCAGAGCAGTGTATGGGGGGTTTGTTGTTGTTTTAGGGTGGCTTTTTATCAAACTACACAGAGTGGGGCTTGTTTTGCACAGCTGAACTTGAACTAGATGAGACATCCTACAGTGGGCAGCTACTGCTTGCCTTTGTAGTTCTCGTTTTATTGCTGACATATATTCAGAAGGTTGTATGTGTATCGTACTCCTCTCTCCATGTGATGCTTGTTATCTAACCTCATCAAAAGTGTGTGCTGTGCATTGATTGCTAGCAGAGAACGTACATCCAGCCGTGATGTCTTCTTTATTTACCCCTCAAATGAGCACACTCTGCACAGGGCTGCCTGAGAAAGTGCCTTGTGCCTTTGCTGTAGCCATCAGCAGAAGGATCATAGGAAATGCTCAGCTCTCTTGGCACTGGAGATAATGAGACACGTCCTCAAATAATGCAAACTGAGAGACCCTATTTACTGTACTGTTTACCTAATGCAGAAGAAAAAGCTGTTTATTCCTTTCGGCCTATAGAAACACATCCTGAGATTTAGGGCAAAAACCTTGATGAACCACACCAGAAATAGCCCAGGTAAGGCACAGGATCAAGGTTGTTGAGCCCATATTTAGTCCTCCTGCAAGGCACTCTGTGGGTGAAGAAGCTCCCACCCACTGTGGGCCTGTACATTTCCATCCTTAAGCCCTACCTGTGAGTCCCAAGGATGAAAATGTGCGTGAGCTTTGCAGGTCTTTCAGCACAGGTTGTTTTTGCTGCCTGGGTGGAGCCAAGCTGTCGGTCAGACAGGGTTTGTCAAGAAATGCCAGGGTGTGGCTGGTGTGGCAGGTTGATGTCTCCAAGTTTGGGCTGTCTTTGAGTGGTAGGTATGGTTTGGTCAGACACTTCAAAACAACAGTAAATTCTTCTTCTCCTTCTGAAGGTCCTACGTAGTGATTTATGGGCACATTTTCTTTCATTAATGAATGAAGTGGGTCCATTTTCAAAAATATGAACTTGCATCAAAATTTGCCAGCAGGAAACCAAAACTGACTGTACAGCAAACAGCCCTCAAGGTCAGAAATTACCATCTTTGTTATCTGTAGGAGGATATGGAAGTGTGAACCACGTCATGGCCAGCCTGGCCCTGTCAGCCACCACTTGCAGAGCTTCATGGCATCAGTAAAACAGGCAGCTCAGCGGACACAGGCTCCCCAGGAGCGGCATTCCTGGGAAAGATCCCAATCTGTGAGCTGTAATGGTTAACGCAGAGGGGCTGCGGCGTTAGAGGCTGCCCTTGGCACGGCGGCTGTGCTTCCCCACCGCGATTCCTTGTGCAATGCCTGTTTGTTCAGGCTTCATGCAGGGATGAAACATTTGACCCATTGTGCGGGAGCAGGCGGAGGGGAGGAATTTCCCGAAGCGCTCTGTGCTGGCTGTGCTCTTCTGCCATTAAAGCAGCAAGGGGGTCGGGGGACTCATTGTTTTCCTGCGGGAGAGGATTTGGGCCAAGGCTGAACGCTTCAAAAAAGTCCCACCCCAAAGATCTGCAATAATAGAAAATTGAACCCAACTGTAGCTCCGGAAAAGGCAGATGATGTTATAGCATGAGGCACTCCTTCATGTTTTCAGTTTGCCGTGGGGGCTGCATGTGCTTTGGGGAAAGTTTCTTACATGTTTAGTGCATGCTGGAATATTTTGCACTGCCTGGGGAAAAATTCCGAGGTGCCAAAATCCACTGTCACCCTCAAGTCACCTCTCCCATTTTCTAAGTGCCGTTAGTGCTGTTGGGTATCCACACTGTATTGGAGCTCCTGATATCTCTCAGAAACTCAAATATTGTGCAAATTACAACCAGGATGTTCAGGGAGCAGAATGTCCCTCTCTTAGCAGATGGCAGCAGCCCACAATGTCCTGTAATCAAAACATAAAATATTACTACTTTGCATGCTGTGTTTGGGAAGACATGCCAAAGAGTAGTTAGGTTTCATAGGCTCAGAAAAGTTTCTTCAGTAGGAAATAAGTTGTTTGGGGGTTTGGCTTTGGGAGACTTTTTTTTTTGTTGTTATTACCAAATAGATCTGTCTTCAATCTGCAGGTGCAGCGGGTCTCTGATTATGGCATTTTCACAGAGGTAGCCTGGAAAAGGCTGTGCTTCACTACAGCAGAGCCTGAGAGTTTAAAAGGTCTTATAAACCTGTTTGGGCTGACTGATTTGGCATTGCTTTAGGGGCCTTTGCCCTGGGAAAGTTGTAGGGTCTGGCTGCTCTTGGGACGGGTGCCTCGAAGAGGAAAGTTGGGCTGATGTGACTTTAGCTGAGCGCGGTTCCGCTGGGCGAAGCTCCCAGATGATAAATGGTGCTGTACGCGGAGTGTGCAGAAAAGAGCATCCTTCCTCCTGGAGACAAATTGCTTTCCAGCTTCTGCAGGCTGCATGGTTGTGATTTTTCTCCCCGATGTAATCTGTGTTGGGTGTAATGTTACATAATGTGCGATTAAAGACCAGTGATGACTAAGAAGGTAAGTGATCAAATATTTTACCTGAGACACATACACACATCATTTATCTCACTTTTCTCACAGAAGAAATTAAGCCAGTTTCCTTAGCTGTTAGTCCAAGCAAATGAAAGCCTGAATTTGATTAATCATTGATCCTTCTGCCTCACTTTCTCCAAGAGATGTTATTCAAATTTGGGATAACATCTGTCCTTTGAATGGCTCTCATCAAGTCCCAGTCCATTCAGTTTCTTTTGTGGAGCAAAGAAATCAAATCACTTTGGTTATTCTAGAGACTGTAATGTCATGGCAAGGAAATTCTCATACTTGTTACAGAGCCCTGCTCTGTCAAAATATTCTCCCATCCCAGAAGAGAAAACTCCTGGTTTATGCCATGGTAGCACAGATAATTTTACCCAAACCATGGCTCTGTTACACTTCCATTCTTCTGAATATGTAAGTCCCAAACAGGCTGCCAATATGAATGATGAGCCATAACAGCTGATGAAGCAAGAAAAACATCAGGACGAATTCGTTGAATGAGAGAAAACAAAGCCTTTTGTGCAAAAAATCTTCAGTACAAGATGGCTGCACATCTGCCCATGGGCAGAGATGAGGATACTCCAGTCTCATGTCCTGTTCCCTGACCTTTCCTGGTACTACTCAATTGTTCTTTGAGTTATTTGGGAAAGTAAATGGGCATGACATCAACTTATTTCAACATCAGCGCCTAAATCTGAAGAGCTTCTCCTCGGTGGGATGTTCCTAGGGTGGGCCATATATCCTGAAGTTTCTTCCTCTCTGTACCTTGCCAAAGTCTTTGTAAAACTAGCCTCAAATCCAGCAATTTTCCAACAGGATCACTGCAGCACAGCTGCCATCCCAGCTCCTCCATAGTCCTGGGCCATGCAGCAGCTTCTCCACACAGATGAGGAGAAACCCGAGCCAAGCAGTGGGGCACTTAACAGGAGCATCACATCTGATATGTTCATTTTTTTTTTTATGTGCAATGAATTACACATTTCCAGCCACATTCAGAGCGTTCAGTTTGCTCATCACAAAAGCCACCAGCACAGCTGGCAACTGTCCCCCTGCCTCGTTCGATGGGAAGGGCTGTAAATAACCCTGTAGCCAAATTCCGGGTGAACGGCGTGGGTGTAAGGCACTGCAATCCTTCTGCAAACCCCACTGTGCCAAGGAGGGAGCCCAGCGTGGAACAGGACAGGACTTTTAATGTCTATGCAGTAACAAATGGATTAGAGATGGAGGCAGGCCACGGATGTGGAATAGGAATTGAAAAGTTTCCAAAATTCGGGGGTATTCGTATTAGTTTGAGCTTTCAAAACTTGCCAAAATATTAATGTCCAGATTTTTTTGGACTTCTCTGGCATGTACCAGAGGAGGGTGTGTGATGAAATGTTTTTTCCAGGCTTCGCAACATGTCCCCTCACACAACTGTCCTCTGTCTTTTCCCTTCACAGCGCTGGCATTGGGATCGTGGTGTGCCGGTGGTGTTTGGTGAGCAGGCAGCCCTCGGGTTACAGAGGTGCTCAACCTCCGTGTTTGTGCTCCACTGAAGTTTCATTCCGTTCGGGCTGAAATATGAAGTGCTAAAAACTGCCATTTCCCTCCTTCCAGCTGCATTCCTGAGGGAAATTTTGGATGGCAGCCAAACCCAATAGAAGGCAGGAACCCCACAGCAGAGCCGTGCAGCGGAGGCAGCGGGAGCAGCCCTGGGAACGCCTGTGGCTGCCAGGGAATCATGGTGCTGGCTGGCCACAGGGAGAGGAGCAGTAGCACCGTTTCCTCTGCCCTCATCACCTGCTTCTGTGCCTCATTTTTTTTCTCTCTGTCATCCAGAGTCAAATCACGGGATCACAGCTCTCAGGCTCTTGGGGAGAAGGAATCAACACTCCTAGCCTTGTGCTAGGGAATGGCAGGAAAAGGCAGTCAGAGGGAGCAGAAGACAGGAAAAATGTGTCCTCCCCACCTTGACCGCAGGCATCTGGAGCACAGATCTGCTCTCCCTCTGCACATCTCCTTGCTTCCACTAGAAGACATGACCCAGTGGTAGCACACTCTGCTTCAGGGCTGAAGTGCTCATGAAAGGGAGGAGCACTGTTCCACTTACTTATACCAACAATTTATGTTGTGGTGTGAGGGAGAAGGGAAACTTAATTAAAAATATGCATATAGAAAGATCAGGAAGCAACAAGTAGCAGTGGTGGAAGACTGAAATGCATGGGCTTGAGTGTTCAGAGCCAAAGGTACACACAAAAATACACTTCAGTGATCAGGCCTTTGACAAGCTTGAACTGTGTGTTAAACAAAAAACAGAAAAGGTCACAGAGACGTTAATGAAAAGGTATTAGTCAAACAGACATCCTTGTGTGGATGTGGCAGAGCCTGCAGGGCGTCAGCTCCGTCAAGCACCGTCCGTCCCTCCTGCAAAGGAGGCTGAGTCTCACTCCCTCTTTCGAGGGTCTGTAGGTACCAAAGGCGCTTTGGGGCCAACGAGGGCTCTGAGCTGTGAGCAGGGCCCATGTCCAGCTCCTGCTCGGGACGGCTGCAGCAGAGTAGCCTCGTGCTGTATGAATAGTTGTCATGCTGGAGGGGAACTCGGGCAGGTTTCAGTCAGCTTGGAGGGCATTCAGCTGCTGTAGCTCACGTGCCTCACACTCCAGGGGCCAGCCCTGCCCTCCACTGCAGATGTGGGGTCTCACACAGGCCATCCTCCCTCCCCGCCAGCCCCACAGCCATGTCCCAGCTCCCCAGAGAATCCCACCTGGCACTAGAGACTTATGTTTCAGCTGCTGATCTTCACCCTCTGGGCTTTAATTCCTCCACATACACATTTGCAAATTCTGCCTCGTTCCAAGAGCTTCTGGGAGGGGTAATTCAGGCACAGAGGGGAACGGCAGAAAGGCTTTATGGTCTCCAGTGCAAATTACCACTCTTAAGAGAAACAACATGCCCAGATTCTGAGATAAGTGGCTGTTTTGCTAATCAGAAAATGGCAGTAATGGGTCTGGATGTAATTGTGCTCCATTGGTACTATCTGGAACAACATGGAACGTTATAACCTGGAAGGATGTTGCTAGGGCTGTGCCAGAAGGAATCTTAGTACAGATGTGGATGACATTTACTTGAAATATTTTAGGCTCAGAAATCATGCTGGTGTTTTCTTTCTCATCTGTGTTTTAATAGAGCCATTTCTCCCTGGAACCTGGCCACCAGTTCTGTCTCCTGAAGCCACGCTGAGCTAGATTCTGCTTGAGGCACACATGAGATGCCATGAAAAACCTGCCCCAGCCACGGTGCTGGATGGTATGGAGGCACAACACTCCTTTCAGCAGCAGTGCTGAGGAAAACTTCTTGGAGAGGTTTCTCCTTTTCCATGTGGGATTGTTTTCACTGTACCATCTCCAAGAAAGTTCTGCTCTGGCTTCATTTGGCTCTGCCATTCCTCAAATATGCAATACATCTCCTGCCTCAGTGTGTTTTGTTCACAAAATGGGCAGTTTCCTTTGTTTTTCTGCTGGAAGTATCTACCTGCATCTGATGAAGAGGGATTAGATTTTCGGTGCTGGGCACTTGAGTGCTGCAGAGCCAGTGCTTGAGATCTCAGAGGCGGCAAGCTGTGACCTGTCCACAGGGAAAATCCCTTCAACACAGGATACTCCATCAAAAGGAGAGGGCATGTGTTTCTTGAGGGAAGAAAAACACATCTGGCTGACACCTTTCAATAGGGTATCAAACCTGAAATGGGCTGGGATCAAACAATGAACTTTTGAGGACTTTTAAAATTAAAAAAAAAAAAAAAAAAAAAATGCAGGCAATGCATTGCATGTTTTTGTGGCAAGTGTCTGTAGCCTGGGCTCTTTCAGGAAGTTCAGGTTTCTTCCTCGGACTACATGCTAAAAAGCAATGACTATGGAATTTAAGCCACTTTTATCTCATCAAATGCAGTGTGTTATTTTATGTATCTGAATTATTCCAAGATAACAATAAGCCTAGGTTTTACTATAGCTTGTCAAAATAAGCAATTTTAAACAAGTTTATTTCTTTAAAAAAAATGCATCTAATTTAAATGAAAATTGTATGTACAATCCAACTGGAACTACAGTTCCAGCTGCTGTGGAATCCAACTCATTTCTAAAGCAAGGAAGTCCTAGGGATTAGGTTTTTTTCATCACTAATAAATTTCATCTTATTTTCAGTCCAAATGTGTTTAGCTTGAGCTTGCAGCTACCAGATCCTTCTGTACCTCAGCCTGTTGGCTTAAAGAGCCCTCTGCTGTCAGAATTTCCTCCCCTGATATTATGTGTAGGTGATAACAAAACTGTTGCTGAATTTTCATTTTACTGAGTTACATAGGCTGATCTTTGCAGTACAAAGCAGGTTTTTTCAAATGCTGAAAATAATTTCCTGGGCTCTTTTTTGGAGTCTGTTTCAGGCCGCCTGTGTGTCTTTGCTGTCTTTGACAGGCAGGGAGCCCTGGCTCCTCTCTGGGATGGCACAGGAGGAGGAAGTTGGTGGTGGTGGGACAGCAGCTCCAGCACTGCTGGACTTCACCAGAGATAAAAATGGACAGGTTGATAATATGTGAGCCTTGCCATTTCTTCAAGTGTTATTTGTATTTACATAGTTACCATTTGTGCATTTTGTCAAGAGGCTGAAAAACTTTCACCTGTGACAATTTCCTTGCAGCCTAAAATTTCCCAATCCCTCCTTCTCTGTGTGAGCCCAAAGCACTGTCCAGCAGGACTGCAGCTAATGAAACCTTTTTATTTGAAAATTAGTAGTGAAGGAAAAATGTGTTCTGAAGCATCAGGCTTCTTTTCAGATTAAAACCTCTGTTCTCCTTTTAACAGAGGAATGGAAATTGGTGGCATGTGAATTCATGGCGTGTGTTTCCTATCATATAATCACTGGGAGAAATATAAAATAAATGACGGGGAAGTCATTTACTGTGGGGCCTTAGAAAACAGTTTTGCAGCTCTTTTCATACCTCCTTCAGTAATTACACATGAAAACATCTTGCGCATAGTATATAATTTGTCAAGCAATCAGATGTTTAGCTTTAATTCCCATCTGGCTTTGGGAACTGCTACGAGGCTGAAGCTTGACCTCAGGATTTGAGGTGTGACCTCCTCAGGTGTATGAGGGACCACCTGTATCAAGAGGGATCTCAACTCCAGTGGTCTGAAACCAGCTCCTGTAAGTACAGGAAAGGCAAATTCCCCAGAAATGTGCTCTGTGACCCATACATGCCCGGTGGGTAATGTGGGGTGCGCAGATTATTTAGAATGAACTTAGAAAGGGTTGAGAGTAGTTTTATCCTGTGTGTAACATCCACCAGTCAGGGTTCCTGTTGGGCTTGTAGGAATCCTTGCCTTCCAAACCTGCTGGTTCAGCCTCTGGCACAGAGCCCTGCGTCACCACTCCCCGGTGTTCACCTAACACAGGCACCTGAGCTGTCCAGGTAGCAGTTGTGATTCATCTCACCTGGGCAGCCTAAATCGAACTGGAATGACACCAGCAAACTCCAAAGATTAGAAAATGCTGGGAGCCAGCTAAAAGCTCAATGACTTCTAGAAGAATTTCTTTCTATATTTTTTCTTTTTTTTTAACACTCAAGAAAATTTGCATTTGTGTTAGGGTTAGCCAAGGCATATCTGAACTGTAAAACTTTAATATTTTCATGTCAAAAATGATTTTGCTAAAGTTAACTTTCCCCATACTTTGACTTATCAGTTTCAGTTGTGGTGGTGTGCATTTCAGTTGAAGTTTTATTACATTATGTTGGCAGCACATTATGTTTTTTACACATGGATTTGATTGAGAAATGAAACTGGAATAAGAATGAGGTAGCAGCAGCATCTGCTGGGAGACGCAACTAGTGCTGGTGTCAATCAATCTGATTGATTAAATATGGTGGCACACATTTTATTAAAACAAAATGCTCTCCCTGAAGAAGGCTATTATGCCAATATAATACACAGCTTTCCTAAAGAACATTACAAAAGAGGTGGTCTGTTTGTGACATACAACGCTTGTAAATAACTGGAAAGAACTGAAGAGTTCAAATTACATTGGGCTGCTCATGGAAACAGCTATTTTATTGTTTTGGCATGCGGTAGCTGGTATTGTTGCATTGGCAGGATCAGCAGCACTGATGGAAGTTGAATTATTGTGTGGGACCACAACGGGTTTTACGCACTCGCTGACGTTACTGAACAGGTCCGAGGCTTTAAAATGCGCGGTGGCTTGAGACCAGGGCTGCAGACAGAGGCACTGCCTGCCCACCCCACGCCTCCAGCAAGCTGGAATTCATTTCCAGGCATCCTCCTGCCTCCCTCATTGCAAGGATGGGTGTTCACAGTGCCAGCCTGACAAGAGAACTCCTCTGGGAATGGGCAGACACCAAAGGCACGATTCCTGCCCTTCCAGGTGCAGACGTCCCCACCTTGCCTTCCTCTCCCAGGAGCAAACAGGACCTGCAGCCCCTCCACCCTGAAATACAGCTGGTGGCGAAAGAAACCATTTTGTGGTGCATTCTCTGCTGTCCCCAGAGGAAGGTCAAGAGAAACAATGACTCATATTCCTTGAGATGTGCTTGGAGACTGTAGTGGTGGAGAATTTAGGACACAATAAATCCTCACAGTGTTTCCCATCCACCTAAAATTATGGCTTCTGCTGGGTATTTCAAAGAGTCCAGTAGTTTTCCACCAGATTCACTTGGGCTGAAGTTTTACCCACTTCCACTTATATTCTCCACATTAAGATGAATTATGAAAATTCTTGACCAATGTCAATATTTTACTCACTTTCCTCCAAATGTAGACATTCATAATGTAGCATAGGTTTCTGCTTGCCTCATTCATCCTCACTAAATGTATCCAAATAACATTTGCTTCAGTAAATAATATAAATATAAGCAAACATCTGTACCACAGAAGAGTGCTACATCCTACTCCTCATGAGTGTGATGACCCTGGGATCAAAAAAGTGTGGTTGTACACGGCACTGCAGGAACAGAAATACATGTAACAACATAGGGGAGAAGCATAGAAAACATCAGGTTTTGGTTCACTCTTCATTTTTATTGCTGGGGTTTCTCGTGGTACCTCCTATGCATCAGTTGTTCTAGCTAGAGTTCAATTCCTTGTCATCGTGGTAACTCCTGTGGGTCTCCTCATCTAGTTTCAGAGTAATTCCTCATCCTGTTTTATTCCATTAGGAGGAAGCAGCCTGCTCTCTGTGCCCTGATGTCCAGGTACCCTCAAAGCCACAAGCTGCTCCCCAAGCACTGACTGCCCTTTGGCCATCTAATTCAGGGAAATACTTTAGTGGGTGCTAGATTTAAAACCAAGCTCAGCAGAGAATCTCAGCATATTTAACGTGATGACTTCAAAACAACGTGAGTACAGATGGCTTAGACAATATCTGTGTTGAATTTTTAATGGCAGATTCAGAACTATTTTTAAGATCCCACTGTTATTTCTCCTGAGAGATCTTTTCTTAGCAATCTAAGTAGAAAATAATAATGAGGGAAAAAAACCCTTGTTAGGCAACCTCTTCAATATGCAGATGGTTTCTGCAGTGACACTTCTGCTGAGGCTAATCTTTCAGGATTGAGATATTTTCAGAAACATCCATTTGTGGGTTTTGGTTTTTTTTTACTCGCAAAGACACAGCTTTGTATACAAATCTTTTCTCCATCCCCACCCACTTACTTGGTGGTTTTGAGGCTCACTAACAACTTTTTGCATGAACAGACATTGCTGTCGTACTTTGCAGACCTCAGGAATGTAGCTAATGATGGTATTTGTACTTCTGCCTTCAGCCTTCATTTCATCATGGAGCTCATTGGTTTTTCTTAGAGGTTCACTACCACCTGCATTGTCTTAACTTGCAAACTTATCCCAGTGCAAAATTACTCTGAAGAGCATCAGGGCTCTGATCTTACCATTTTACAGTGGGAAATGGTGTATTTTCAAATATCCTCTCAAAAAGAGTCACTGAGGTCATTCTGAGCACATCAGTCTTTGGCAGGTGACTCTCCCATTTTTTTCTTCTAAGTTTGTCTCCTTTCATCCCCATTAATCTTCTGTACTCCCCACCTTTGCAGGAGCTTCTCCATTTAGTTTCCTTGCTGCTTGGATGCCCCTGGGCTGGGAGACTTTCTGGTTTGTGGTACTTATATTGTCATCCTGATGGAGAAACCCAAAGGCAACATAATCTCTGGATTTATGGTTAATGTGCAAAGACAGGACAGTGATGTGGGCTTGGGGGAAAAGCCTCAGGTTTGCTGTACAAGCAGAGGAGAGGATGGTCACTTCAGACTTCAGTAAGCATCTGAATTAAAGCAAATGCAGTGACACCACCCCTTTTGATATTCCCTGACAGTGCAGAAACGAAGATTGACATAAGAATTTGATTTCATGCTAAAATGCCAGACTGCACAGCAGTTCAAGAGTGCTGAGTATCCCGTGCAGGTGTAAATTGCAGCAAGCCCCAGGAGCAGTCTGGGCAAGAGAAATCACTTCAGCCATAATGGTTAAATAGCTGAGAAACATGCATCAATTTTTAAGTAGCATAGAGTGAAATGTAACAGCTCCTAAAACATTCAAGAGCAGACTAAACATTGCTGAAGGAGTGAAAATAACATGAAACATTATCAAGCCTTTTCTTTAAGTCTTCATGAATCTGCCAGTTTTACTACCAGAGGTTCATAGTTACAATTGTTAACCCAAAATGCTTGTTAATAACAAATGAAGTGCATAATAAGACTTTGATACATATTTTGACACAACTGCAAATGCTGGAATGGAAAGACTTTAACTTGCTGCTGGCTGTGATTAGCCCTAAGAGAAATATTTTTAGAGTGGATCTATGAGATTTTGATCTCCTGATAGCTATTGAAAGTTAATAACATGTATAAAAATGTAACTAAAATGCAGTACTTATGCTTTCACACAAGTCAAGGCACTGATCTGTGTTTGCTAAAGTGTCTGCTCTGGAGATCCTGACCAGAGACACAGCATCAAACTGGGACCCACTGACTTCTGCACAGTCAGGATTTTGCATATTATGAACTGGATAAACCAATGTTAAGTGTAAACATTTATAAGACTATTAAGCAGTTGAGTGCTCGATCACCACCGCATCTCAAGTGCTTTTGCTGGGCACGATGAATACCAGCTTCTCTTTTTCCTTCTTAGGACTCAAAAGCTATTTCTTGATAAGGAAAATGCCCTTGAACAATGCAGTAGGAGGGAAGACCAGCTGGAGTTCTGCTTTGTGGTTAGTTATATTTTGGAATCCTACCCAGCTGTTTGCCTATGTCTATATTCATTAGACAGAGATTTAAAGCAAAAAGTACACCATTCATTATTGTTACTGCAGCACAGACCTCCACAGCCAGCCCGATCAAATAATGCAAACCCAGTGAACAAACAACCAACATAATTTACTGTCAGCCTCTGTAAAAACCTGGGAAAAAATCTCCACAGTCCAAAATATCGTGGGTGGTTTTAACAACATTGTCCACAGTGCATGAAATGCAGTATTTTGGGGGCAGTAATTGCCGTTATTTAAACCTCAGAAAGCTGCAGATTTATATTTGTTCAGTTTCCCCTTAAGCTGAATAATAAATCTGTACAGCCTCTTCTGGGCTTTTTTTTTGTGTGTCTCTTTTTTTTTTTTTTTTTAAGAAAAACTTCTGAAATTAAAATATCTGCCTATATCAGGTTTGGGGTTTTGGGGTTTTTTTTTTGCTTTTTAGAAATCACAGGAAAGGTTTTAACTGCTGGGTTGTCCTATATGGAGCAAATTCTGCCCTTAGACATCCCATATATACTGAAGATAGCACCACAGATACATATGCAGAAACCAGCAGTCAATTTTGACTCAGAAGATAATACACCAACTGTGTATTAAGTTTAATGTAGATTAATGCAAGTTGCTTTCCTTTGCATGTATGTACACAAGTACAAATAATTAAGATTAATTCCACTGGATATAATGGCCTTCACTATGCACGGTGCCATAAAATTCTGCTTTAATAGCTGTTAATTGGATGTATTTACTTTGATGGTGAAGTCCTGATTAGTCTTGTTACCCTACAACCCCTTCCCCCTCCCTTTGATCACTTTTGTGCTTAGGAAAAGATTTATAATAAGGGAATCACAGTTATGCAGTTTATTAGCAACAAAATCAATACCTGTATCTGTTTACACATATTAGAGGTTCAGCCAAAGAGGGGTGCTCTGCATAATATTTGAAGAGTAAAGATGATGCATGATTTCATTTTTGATTCTTTTCCCCATGCAATGTCTTTACCGGTAATAACTCAGATTTCTTACTCGATTTCTTTTTTTTAATCTCTTTTCTTTCTTTGGCTTCTGCACTGAACCTGAGGAATTTCTCAGTGGTAACAGGAGGACCTCAGTACCTTCAGCAAGTTCCAGCTCCAGGACGTCAGGCGAATGGCTGAATTTAGGAACTGCTTCCATACAGTGATTCCATGTGTTTTTTTGGAAAACAGTCAGTAATTATTTTGGAAATTCTTTTCTCTGAAATACAGTAATTCTAAGCATAAGGGACAGGGCCTTTCCTGTGTGCAAATCAGAACATCTTCACTGAAATCTGGGTGGATATTTGATTTGTGCTGAAGTCCTGGCCCTAGTTTTTTAACTGGCTTGTTTTTAACAATGATACTTTGTGTTTGTTATCTCCCAGGAGCACAGCTCTGTTTGTGGAATTAGCAAGTGGTGAAGGAGGAAGGTAAAGGTACAGCTGCAGCCAAGGCCCATGTCTCAGAGCTGGGTTCCTGGGCACAGCTCCCCCACACTCACCCTCGCTCCAATGTCTGTGAAACCATGGGCTGTTTTCCTGGGACACCAGCCCATGTGTAGCCAGGGCAATTTTTTCTGCCTGGAGCCATTTTATGTACCTGAGTCCAGCCACCCAGGAGCTGTGACAAAGCCAGGCCTGTCCCCTCCTGTGCCCTTCCATCTTCACTATGGATTTCTGCTCCAATGACTCAGCCTTACTAAGACAAATCATCTGTACCATTTTGTCACTAATATGCCGGTTCCTTTACTCGTATGAGCATGAACTCATCAGCTTACCATGTTTCCTTCTCCTGGTCATCTCATTGAAGAGAACAGGGCTCTTCCCTTCTCCTCCTGCCCCTTCCCATCTGCCCAGAGCCACTCAGCACTGTTGGGACACAGCCACACACTTTGAGGTGGTTTGCACTCTTACAAATATGTTCTCCCTTCAGGAACTCTTGAATTAAGTGTCTGTGGGGTCTGGTTTACTGCCAGGAAAGCTTTGGTGGGACCTTGTCCAGCTGAGGCTGGGCTTCTGCCTTCCTCCTCCTCCTCTGCCCTGTGTTTAGTGAGTCAGCGCACTCCAGCAGCCAAATGGGATTCCTAAAAATGAATGGGTTATAAATGACCAACCTGATTAAAAATTACGGCATCAAGCACTCCACGGAGGGCAGGCTAGCACTGCTACTTGCATGAATCACTGCTATTTGTGCCCTTTAATTAGGAAAATTGCACCACAATGCAGGTTTTAGAAGATGTCTTCTGACAGATCCTCAGGGCTCTCTCTCATTTTATCTCTGCATCCAAGCCTGCTGCTTATATTGTTTGGATCTCTTACTGCAGCCAAGGGAAGTCCAGACAGGGCCAATTCCTAAAGTGTTTAAATTTGAGAAGCCCCATCATGATGCCCAATTATGGCATTGTCTGAGGATCCGATTGAACGATCTGGAGACTGAAAGAGCAGGTCTTTTACGAGAATAATAATCTACGGAACATTAATATGTAATTCTCTCCCCTCCTCCAAAAAGGAAGAAGTCTGCATAATAACGGCAATTATAAGAAAAGTTAAAAAAATTTTTTTAAAAAGGCCATTTATTTGGAACCACTTAAACATGCTTTGCAATTATGCACTTATTGTCAGTATAAAATGAACAATTCAGAAAAAGGTGGGTGCGTATCAGCAGAAGCAATTAAGAAAGGTGTTTATTTTATTGAGAACTCACCATTTCTATTTCAGGAATAGAGCTCTATCACTGAGTTTGCAGTTGTTTTATTCATGCATTTAATTACAGCCTGTTTCCAAACTTGGCTTTATCTGCCCTAGGCAAGGCTGTATTTCCAAGCACTTCTGCCTCAAGTCCCCTCTGGCAAGGGAAGGGTTAAAACCAATATTTGTAGATAAAGAGGTAAACATATTTACATTCAGTTTTTCACACTTTATGCATATGTCATGCAGTGAATAGTTTTAGAGGTATGTTTGTACTATCTCTCCAGAATTTTTACAGTCTGCAGGACACAAAATCTCTATAAAGTGACTTATTGAAATAGAAGCAGATTGGTAAAACCGTTTCTCTCTTATGAACTGTGAAGAATGATCCTCTAAATGAAATCAGGAAGGAACTGGACAGAATCTTGTTTAATGGTGTGACAAAATGAATCACAACTATTCCAAGCATCCATCACTGCTAAAAGGGGACCACAAATGATCTGTGAACTACTATATATTGATTACTCATGTACTACAAGTGTCGGATTTAATGTTCACACACCATGGAAAGGCGGCAGGGACAGATGGTGCCTTAACTCTTCTTTGATAGATTTTAATGGTGAAATATTGATTTCTATCTGGCCAAGGCCTGTTGTTAGGGGCCAAAGTCATTTGTTGGGTATAGCTGGACACCCAGTCTGCTAGGGGTAATCAATCATTTTTGGCAAGGCAGGTGAAATTCTGAAGAGAAGCACCTTGGGTTCCCAAACTGTATCGAGATGAGGCTGAGACCAACATTTGCGCATGCACGCCCCCTCCTCCCCCCACGCATGCATACAAAAAGACTCCATGAAATTGTGCTTGTAAAGAATTATTAATGATAAGACATGTTTACTGAGGAGAGTCACAGCGAATCACAGCTGACATGAAATAGTCTGGGAGCCTCAGAGAGAAAATGAGCTTCTCGCTAAAAGGGACTATATTTTATTTAAACATCCGTCTAGGGCTGAAAACTCAGGTAATCTGTTGTGTTACAAGCCACTGGCTGTTCTTGCCATCCAGAGAGATAACAGTGAGGAGCTAATAGGAACACATCAATCACAATCAGGCTGCAATTCCACCGGTGTCTCCTCTTCCCAGCTCCTTTTTAAGCTCCTTAATAACGATGATAACATAGTTCTGGGCTTGTGAGAGGGTTTCTTCCCTTTGAGGGTCATATTCATAAAGCGAATGGCTTGCAAAGTCAGCATCTCACTCCTATGGAAGGGGGGGAGTGTGAGCAGAGGGAAGGGGTCTGCAGGTGGGAGGGGTAGGGGGGCAGGAGTGGGTGGATTTCCCCTGGCAATAAACCCGTGGACGCCCCTCTTTCCCCTGACAGCCTTCCCAGGAGAGGATTCCTGTTCAGAAGCAGGCAGGAAAGGGTAGGCTCTGCCCAGATGTGCCCCAGATGTGGGAACCAGTTGAGGCTGATTTTTCGTTTAGATTATCTTGCTTACCTAATGATTTTTGCTTCACTGCTCAGCTCGATTGTGTTCACTAGGACGGCAGGCTATTAAAATGTCAAGGCGCATTGAATTGTTGTTATCAAGGAAAGAGACCTTTCCAATCAGCCCGTGTTCCCCGGGTTGCATAAAGGCGAAGAAGGGATTGGAGGGGGAAGGAGACCTTCCTCATCCTGGGGAGGGGGGAGAGGTGCAGGGGGGGTGTGAGTGTGTTTCTGTGTGTAGGTGCAGATGTGTGCGTGTGCCTGCCGCAGTACAGGTGGTAATTAAAATGCCATCTTTTATAACAGGTATCAGACACTTCCCTCATTCGTATTTACAGGGAGAGATGAAACTTCTCCCCGATGTGCTTTTCACTGCAATCCCTGTAAAGAAAATACTGGGAGGAGGAAACTTGTGTGGTTGAATCACTGGCCACGCATACTAAGGAGCTGCTGGGCTGGGCTGAAGGAGAAAAACAAAGGCAAATGCCTTCCTCATGTCTGCACCTGCCTTAAGGCTTGATAAGAAAATAAGTTCACTGACCTACTGGGAAAAACACTGGAGATTGTCCGGTATCACAATATTGAACAACTGGTGACAGAATGATACAAACCCAGCACATTTAGAGACACAAAAATCCCCTACCTCTCGTCACCACCACCACCTTGTTCATATAATTGCAGAAGAGTTTATTACACAGAGGCACATCAGATATTGCCACAGATTGATTTTTTTCTTTCTTCTCTTGTAAACTATACCGTACATCATATTGGTTGGGAAAAAATATATTCTTTGGATTTACTTCTCTTTGTTTAAATCATCCCACAAATATTTTGTTTTTCGCCTGTCATTTCTCTTTCATTTTCATTTAAAAAAGATGGCTTTGTTTTTGCTTGTGTACGGTTTTGTAGAATAATGACATCTATCCCGTCCTCCATGCATCAAGCATCATTGATTGCCCCAAACATCATTGTCACTACTGGGTGTTCATCTTCACACTTGCCACTGGCAGGTCCCTCATCTACTTTCTGTCTCGCACATGCTCCTCTCCACAGCTGCACACTCACTCACAACAGGCATGCCCACTTTCTCATTTTGTCTAACACTCATTCCTCCTGGCCTGCTTTGGCTCTGCATCTCCTCCTCACAGGCCCTCAATTCTCTCTCTCCAGCCTCGTGCTGCTGTGCGAGTCCACGAGCACAAACCGCTCAATTCTGCGGCGAACTTCAGCTTGGTCTGCGTTAAAAAGCCAGGACAAACCAAATCCTTCCATCTTTTTCCACGTTGTCTACAATGGCTCGTGAAAGTTTCTTTCAAAATATTTGATTCCTCGACATATTCAGGCACAGGGAGCAGAGAATATTGAAGGGACTACAGGAGTCCTTGGTAGTCCTGCAGTGGTAGTGGAAAAGGGGCACACAACCCTCCCTTCCCACCATGCTCTTGCTCCAGTTGGCTTTAATTTTTGCCCTGCCTTACATATCCACTCTCATGTCTGTCTCGGGGCTTGTCTCCATGGAAAAATTATTGCACACAAGGCTGAGATGTGAATTAATAGCACATCCCTGCAGGGAACATTGCAGGTACAGTGAGGACTTGTGTGCACAAGGACGTTACTGTGGAGGCAGCCAAGGTGTAAATCTTCCATGTTGTGGCACCAGCTCTCCCAAAAATGCTGCCAGTGTCTGCATGGCCCCCCGGCCCAGCTGGGCTCCACATACCCAGTGCCCACATGCACTCACGGCACATGGGCTTTACAAACAAGAAGAGCCGGGGCATATTTGCTGGCATGCATCAATCTATACCTGTGCTCCTGACAAACCTTGATGTATTTATTCCTGCAAGTTGCTTGAGAGGTGAGAAAGTGACATTATTCCTTTAGAGAAGGGAAACTGAGATGTGAAAGCTCATTAAATACCCAAGGCCTTCAGATGCTGGGATCCAAAGTGACTGCCCTGAGGACATAATAAAGTGGGTAGCTGACAGTAGAAATTGGCACCCAGTCCCTGAATGCTGTACCCTGGTTATTAGTAGTCTAGTCATTAGGCCAGCTTTCTTTTCTCCTATTAATGTTTTTTCTTGCCTCCTCACTGCTCCTTTCAATATCTAGCAGTTTCCATGTTTTTCATGCAGACCAAAGCTTCCTCAAGGAGCTGTTTTGGCTCCACCACCTCCAGCCCAGCCAGAGAGGAAGTGAGGCTCCTCCACTCGCTTACCAAGTCAAACAGAGTGGACTTCATTGTGGCCCAGGTGTGGGACTCATGGCACCACGTGGGTCTTCAGCCTGACCCTGCTCCCAGCCATGATGAGTCACCAGCCTGTGGAGGAAGAGGGAAAGGATTATATTCAACACTTTTTAAGACTCTGAAGTGGTGCTGGTCAAGTTTATTAGGTAGTGAACAGTGTGTGATGCTGCTTAGCCTGCAGGAGAAAAGTGCTAGCGCTGGTAGGAAGCTCACAGTCAGTTGGATTAAAAAATACGTGTCCAAACAACATATTCAGGGCATTGTCACGGGCTGGAGTATTCCAGTTGGAGGACATAGATGGACCCAGAACGACAAAGGAAAGTAAGGAGAGCAGCACAACTGAGGCCAAGTAACCTGGAAATGGTCCAGGCCTATGAGGCCTGGTCATAGATACAGACCTAGGCAAGGATGCGAGTTGGATGTCAGTCACAGTGCCTCACAACAGGAAGAGTTGCACCTATTCTTTTATGTTCAATCTGTATGCTGATCCTAATGCCACAGTGTGCCCTTCTAGGGCTAGCTGGGCTAAAAGGCTTGTTTTCCCTTCTGAGGCACAAAGGCTTCTCTTTTTATGGCAGGATGAAATGGATGGTGACAGAGATGGGATGAGCTCACAGTATCTTTTGATGAAATGTTGCTACTGGACTTACCTGCTACCTAAGCCCCCCAGTCTTTCCAATGCAGCAACGATTTTCTGCTCCTGCTGCTCCCCCACCTCTCAGTCCGCAAACTTCAGAGGCTTTGCAAAACCTTCAAGTTGATCTATGTTTCAGCACCAAAATCTAATTTCAGACATCTAAGACCTGCTTCTGCATCTGGCCCTTTGTGCAAGAAAATACTCCCTAGTAGTGACTATTACATTTAAATGTGAGTTGAGTGGGACCAGGAGAATTGCTCCCTGAACTGTGCCAAAACCCCTGTTAAGAAGTTAAGGCTGGTATATATATCAATCACACCGGCCTAAAAACACATCAAGGGGGGATAATTGTCCCCCAAGCAAGCCTTATATTTCACAGAAAACTCAGATGAAGTTAGCTCAGTTAAAATAGGCCCAAAGAGAAAGACACTGGAAAGTTCCTGATGATTTCTTGTGATATCATAAAATAACCTTATAGTTATGATTAAAGCTTTATTTTCTTTGACTTCAGAACTTCTCTTCTTCCCTGGCTGAGTCTCACTGGCTCCTCCAGTGGAGGAGCAGTGGAGCAGTCTGGGTTTGGAGAGGGTTGGTCAAACACCAAGCCAACATGCTTGGCCATGGGGCACACTCTCCATTTGAATTCATCCCTCTCTTTGCGGACTTGCAGAATCGTACAATAAATCCCTGGGCTGACACCATCAAAGACATGACAGAGAGGGCAGAAACATGGGAGGCACATGGAAGTAGCCAGTTCAGCCAAACTGTTTTTGGGGCAGATGTGACCCAAAGTAAGCCCTGCTGTGTTCGAGGCCAGGCAGCAGCTGCCTCAGCCTCCAGGCAAATTCATTCCTGAGGAAGTGACCAATGACAGCCACAGAGCTGCTGCCAGATATGCTAGAGATGTCCTCTCCTGGCACATCCTGGTTCTAAGACACTCAGCACACAGAGGAAACCCAACGTCAGCCAGGGCAGAGCATGTATGACAGGGTGAGAGTAAAGGTGAGCAGTCTCTGCTGGCTGCCAGCCCCCTGCTCCAGCCAGCCTTGGCTCTATGGTTCAAGGGTCCCTGCAAACATTCCCAATCCATACTCTCTATCCTCCTCAGTGTGTCAAGGGAAAAATACCCTGGGGACCTTCTCAAACAGTCAAAACTGTTACAGCTCTGGACTCCTCAAAGGAAACTCTGGAAGGAAGGCCGAGACACAAACAAGACATGTCCTTTTTTTCCTTTTTTTTGTTTTCATACCACAGATTTATTTGCTTGCAAAGGAGCTGTGTAGGGCAGGGGAGCAGAGGGCATGGCCGTTGTTTGCAGTGGAGCACCTTGAAGAAACTAAACTAGCACTCAAAGCTGAATAATTGGTGCAGCAGGGGGCTGTGCCCATGCTAATAGTTTTTGCTGAGATGAAGCTTATTAACATGTGCAGTGGTGCATCTGTATTGCCTTTGGGACTCAAACTCAGCATGGTTCTCTGCTGTGCTGCATAGAGGTTTTACCTTCCTCTGACCTTGTTCAGGCTCCTTTGTCCTGTTCTGCTGTGCTCTGAGTTAACCTTTTATCTGCCTGGGTTTATAGCCTATATTTTAAATCCAGGACAACTTTTTCAAGTCTCTTCTACATTAAGGGTTTTAGTTGTGCTGAAAGTATTTTGGGTTCCATTGTTATGATGCTTTTGGTTTGAGGAAAGTTTGTTGTGATAATCAGCCCATCTCTCAACTGAAATTTTAAGCTATTTCAAGTGAAAAAAAAATCTCACTCTGTGCTTGCCCTACTGTTGCAGTTTGGGGCAAGAGGTGTGCATTTACTCCACCTGAGTTCCCAGACTGTATCCCTGTTTGAGAGAGAGAAAACAAAATTAAACTGTTTTTACGATATCCAGATTATGCCCTTATTTCATCAATTAGAGGAAAAGAAATGTAACTTTTGGGGACTAATAGGATATAGGCTGGAAGAGAAAATGTGGTGTCTGCACCTGATCTCTGCTGTGAAGTGCAAATCAAACCAAACTCTGCCTTTTGATTTACTGCTGCTGGCACAGTTTAGGTGGAGTATGCCAGGGTGTTACCTCTTGTCATTGATTACGACCATAACAAAGTCCAGGCAGGGTACGTGACACACCTAACTTATCACTGTGCAAAACAGCCACCTTGCTGCACCAACAATTTCTCTGACATAGTTCAGGCTAAAACCCGGCCAAGGCTTCCCCCACCTTAGAGACTATCCAAGCAGAGCAAGAACAAGCCCCAGAAAACACAGGTTTTAGTAGTGTTTTGCTAACAGTGCCAACCATCCCAGTCTGCATGTTCCATCTTGAAATGCCCTCTGCTTACCTGTGGTTAGTGGTTGTCCCAGCCCAAGGCCTCTTTTCAACAAAGTTGTGCACCAAAACTGAGCACCTGCTTATTAAGTAGGTGTATTTTGGTCCCAGACAGATTTAAGATGGCATCTGAAGACTTATCATTTGCTAGTTTCCCCTCACTGTTGCAGTGTTGAGATCACCTCAGTGTAACTGTGTGAGAGTTGCATGGGCAGTCACCACACCAAGAACTAGGAGATTTGGCTCGTTCATCTCTTTTGTGAACTCCAGTTGTTTTGCACTGAATGCAGCACATCTCCAGCATACGTGATTCCGATCAGGCAATCATCCTACATCGTGTAAATCAACGAGATGAAATGCAGCCATTGGCAGCACTTACAGTTTTGCCCATTACTATGAAATCCTCTTTCTTTAAACGGGAGGTGCTTTTATGAATGCACTGAAGCATAGCTGACAAAGCCTCCAATACCGACTACTGCCTAAATACTGCGAAACATACGGTTATAAAAGATACATGTGGTGCATATTTATAAGGATTAGAATAAGCACTTTGTTGAGTCGCTGCAGTACACTTGTCCCCTTTTCAGGTTACTTATAGACCTTGGATATTTTCTTCTTCCCATGACTCAAATAAACACTTGTCAGTACCAAGTCTCCCTACCTTTCCATGTGCTGACAGTGCAAAATATGTGCTTCTAAAACTGTGTTAAAAAAAGTCCCTCCACTGTAATTATTCTTTATGCTAATATAATAGACTGGTAAATGTTCCTACACTTCTTGTAGGACTAATTACATTTCAATAATGTGAATCATCCCTGGAGCCACCACTGTTAAATATTTTTGGAGCAGTAGCGAGGGAGTTTGTTATTTGTACACACTAGAGAAGTGTGGATTTTTGAAACAGAATAGCACAGCTCTACAGCAGTAATGCTCCTCCTAATGTGGCCATGCCAGGTCAGAGTAGATGTGGCAGGGGAACACATCAGCTGGAGGATTTGCTGCATCCCATCTGATGCACCAGCTCCTCACAGTCAGAAATCAGCTTTTGCAGTGGCAGAAATAAGTTTCACTTGAGACACCAATTACAATCAGCTCATTAGGAGCTGCTGAATAAAATGTAAATTTTATGGATTGTTCATGTCTAAAAACGTAAGGGATTCCAAACCCACATCTTGTTTAATTGGCTAAATTAAATGATTTGCTATAATTTGCAGATTAGCAAATAAATCCAGAAAACTGTTGCAGCAAGTAAACAGGGTAATTTGAGATAAAGCAACAATTCCTTTTAAGTATCCTATAACAATTTGGCAAGTCACTGTGAATTCTGAGAAATACTTTGGTTTTGGACAAGGACCTGGCTTGGGGACAGTCATGTCATTCATTGGGGGAAGCTTTCACTGAAGCTGTAGCCTTGCTCCTGTAGCTCCTGCTCAGTGTGTTGGTGGCCAGGTGAGTCTTGTCTTTATCCTCTCTGTTCTGCACGATAGCAATATTAACAATACAATCCAGCTGCTGCCCCTCCTCAAACACCAGAGCCCTGATCCAGGCATAGCCATCCCTGTTCTGCACTTGGGTATATCAATCTGGCTTCCTGAGCCACATCTGTGAGCAGCTACTGGTACAGCCTGGCTGGGCTGCTCAGTCTGAACTGGCCCTGCACCAGAGCTGGGTGCTGTCAGACATCCAGCTTTGTAGTTTGGGTTGGGGTTAGGAACAGCAGGATAATAAACCTGCTGCTGCAGGGAGATAACAAAGGGCTGGGAGTAGAGAGATGTCCAATAGGGAAGGGCCACTGGAGCAGCTGGGTGTGACAGAAATGAGCTGAGGGAGATGTGGAAAGGGAAATCCTTGGCAGTAAAACAGAGACTGAAAAAAGAGAAGAAAGACTGAAATAAAAATTAAAAAAAAAATAATAAAGAGGAACAAATGTGAGATTTGAAGACAGAAAGTATAGGTGAGAGATTTTGAAGAAATTCATAACTGCCAGAAGAAAATGAGCATTTGGGGGCAAAATGAGAGAAGTCAAAATACCTGTATTTCATCTCTTTTTTTTTTCCTACCAGGAGTTTCAGTTTTTACTTTTAATATGGTCATTGAAGACACTTGAGAGAAGGACAAAGCCCTGTTTTAAGTAAGTCTGTGCTGCTCATGGCATCTCATTGAAATCTCTCCAGTCTGGAAGCAAACCAGCTCTTTGGGCTTTGTGTTTCCCACTGCAACACCACATTGTAGCTGCTCAAACCTCCTACCTGCTACAGACCCTTTGTCTTGCTGGTGAGAAAAGAACAAAAAGTCACATTCAGAATGTGTTTCCTCCTTCCTGGAATCATGGAATGAAATTATTCTGCTTGTAGTCAACAAACCCTTTCCCACAGGGTTAATGTTTCTGAGGTAAAAACAACAAAAATTATTATTATTATTATTATTATTATTAATAATAATAATAATAATAGTAATAATAATCCATTCTCGATTGAATATTTACCTGTTTCCATAGAGATGGAGGGCAGATTTCCAGAATATTTGCTAAATGAACACGCAACAGCCCATACCTAGGACATATGAAGGGACAAGGGACATTGCAAAGAGATCAGCGAGTGTCTCATTTGCTCAGGCTTTGTTTCAGCCAAAGAAGCTGTGAAATGGGCTTTTGAGTTGTGCTCATGACTTGTCATATGGAAGCTGCCAATGCATGGCTGAAATGGCATATTTTTCCTGTCTCCACACCCCCTTTTTCCTTGTGTTCCCTTTCTCCTCTTTAAATTCTTCTTCCTGATAGAAAGGGATCAGAGCCAAAAGTTCCCTAATTCTGGAAACTGTGTGGTTCCGAGATTTTGACTTATTTTATCTTTACCTGATGATGTGAGTGAGCAACAGCCCCATTGACTACTGTAGCATTATCCGAGGCTAAATCAGTCTGTACCTGATCCACAAAGGAACCATTGTACAGCATGCTGGCATTTGATCATGCTGGGGAATGAAAGCCATATTTGAGTGAGGCCTACAAGTGCCTCATTACTGCACTGTAAACAACTGGATAGTACAAGAATGGACAAGGCTCTGAGTGCTACAAATGCCTTCACATTCGCTGTATTGATTTGCAATGTGCACAGTGATGGTCTGCTGTAATAAATACAAATGCCATAGCGTAGAAATGTCAGAACAACTTATTAAAAATGTGTCTCTTCCTTGCTCGTGCAGTACAGCTTGTACATCTGCACAGCTGCAGGGTTGTGGCAAGGTGGGGATGTAGCTGCGGCTCAAAACTCAGCATTGCAAGAATATAAATTCAGCATAAAAACACAGTCAGTACAGAGCAGTCCTCTCCTTTTCCTTTGTGCTCCCCTGTAATAGACAAGACTTCTCCTGTGCCTCAGAACGTATTTCACATCGCAGAGGATAATACATTGTTTCTCACATCTCAGGAGGGTTCAGGTGGTACCAGTTTTCAGCCCACATACCACAGGCAATTCTCTGCCCACCTTCTGCCACTTAGGGAAGCAGGAAATGCCACTGGAGCCACCATTTCTCTTAATAGTACAATTGTTATATGCAAGCATGGAAACCCCTCAGCATTTACCGGGTCTGTAGGTCAAAGAAGGCACTTGTGGCAGATCAGAGGTGTGCTTCTGCTGGGTGCACTTAAAGCCTGGGTGTGCACTGTTACATACCTGTGTATCTCTCTCTCTCTCGAAAGATATTCATGTATAGATTAATACTCTTTGACCAGATCAGGTTTGTATGACACCTGCTTGATCTCTTGGTCCACTAGAGGGTAAGAGGCAGCTTCCTTAGGAAAACATGTGTCCCTCTGCATGTTTGTTGAGGTACCATTTCCCAAGCCATCCGTCTCTGTGATAACTGAGCTGGACTGCGCTTCCCAGCTGGACTCGCTCACTTCTGGCAGAATCCATACACTCACTAGTAGTTTCCTCTAGGGTTTCCCCACATGTCCTGAAAAATCTGTCCCTATCTCTAAAAAAGTCTGCCCCAAAGACTAACCAGTGGAGAAAGGTGGTAATCAAACCAGGGAAACTGGCTTTTCTATATAGGAGAAATGACAGGCTAATCATTGTAACCAAAATAAATAAGAGTTTATGAATAAGTGTGGAGTGTGACAGAAGCTATGGAAAGGCTGGGAGGAGAAGTGGATGGAAATCTTTTGCTGGAAACTTCAGTGTGTTTCCACAGTCATAAATATAAATATTGCCTATGCTTCAGGACTGTACACCTATACAAACATTCAGATAGATATTTCCATGATATTCGTCACCATTAGCACTTTGCAGATGACAACTGAATTAAAACCCATCATATATTATTTGAAAGAGGATTACTGTGCTCATCATTCAGACTGAAAAACTGAAAGGTTAGATGACTTAGCTCAAATACAGGGCTTGTGGCAAAACTGAATCCATAAGCTCTGATTCCATCTGACTTTGTCCTTTATTTTTATTTATAGAAAATATCCTTTTAAGTTTAGTAACAGAAGGGATCTATGAAGTTTTACAGGCATCTGTAGATGTAGCTACAGGAACTGCCAGGACCACCTATTTTTTAGTGTTGTTCTCATTGTTCAGGTTCTCCTACAGATTTAGAGATTTCCTATAACATTCTGCTGCAGATGCCATAAGAAATGGGAGAGTCTTGAACAGGATAGAGAAGGTGCAATGGTTGGCTCCCCAAAGCCCCCCATTTGGTAGGTGTGCCAGGAGAGGGGAGGAGAGCCTGCTGTTAACCTCATCTGATGGATAGTCCCTGAGGCACCACTGCCATCTGGTGAAAGCTGGAGCAGCCCATGGGGATGTGTTAGGGAGACATAAGTGACAGCCTTACCACTGCACTAAACCCAGCAGAAAGGGAGCAGTCTGGCCCACAAAATTTTGTGGAGGGTTTTTCTTTGGAGTTTTTAAGTCTGCTTTAGATCTTTAAACCAAGTCTATAATTCTTCCCACAGCCTTTGCACATCGAAAAGTATGGTAATTAAACTCTGAGGACCATCTCTATGAAGAAATCACAGTTTGGTGTCCTCTCAGACTCAGGAATGCTGGTGTAGGTTTGCCACTTCTGCCTAAGCAAACCCATTTTCTGAAGCATGTCAGAAGGAAGTGCCCTGTTTGTGTTGTACAAATGCCCTGTTGAGGAGCAGGCAGGAGCGATTACTTCTGCAACACTGAACTCACTTCATGGTCACATTTGTCAAAAAAAGAAGTAAAGTGCTTTAGGATGTGAGCACCTGTTGTCTGTTCAGTTCCCTGGGCTTAGGGAAATAACCTGGTTCATATCCAGGACACTCAAAACTTGTTTTGGCCAGACTGGCTAGGCAGATGAGAGGAAAGGAGCTGCTGGCTCAGGTATCTGTGCTTTGTGAGGAAGACAGCAGGTGAAGGAAGCAGAAATTGCTCCAAAAGCCATTGGGTATTTTTTTGTTACTGACCTGATATCCTACATGGCATAGAGAAAGCCAACAGGTATGGTGTCTCCTGGAGGTTGGTCTGTTCAGACCTGTACGATGAAATGAGTAGAAAACTGCTGGCTAAATAGACTTTGGATCAAGCACTGACCTCCTGTTATCAGAATTCCCTGTAAGTGATGTGAGAGTGAAGAAAATCTCTCCAGCACAATTGTACTCTTAGTTTAAGTGTCACAGTTGGCTGGGGTGATGGATATACACCAACATTTGCTTTCTCCTTGCACTCTAACTTCTAGAATCAAAGACTTTTTTTTTGCATTTTTTATTATATACCTTGAAAATTTATTATTAAAGTGTTTATGGTGTTGTGGGTTGTTTTGCCTTGAATCTTAGAATTGTATTTAGAAATTGTTTCAACTGCTGTTTTGACAAGGAGAGATTGGATTACAATCAATATTATATATTATATCCTGGGGTCTGTTGTCAGCAGATTGTATTAAGA
Organism: Struthidea cinerea; assembly: GCA_013397865.1. Taxonomy (NCBI): domain Eukaryota; kingdom Metazoa; phylum Chordata; class Aves; order Passeriformes; family Corcoracidae; genus Struthidea; species Struthidea cinerea. The sequence goes on from VZTI01005121.1 coordinate 1,895,670, forward strand.
CACACATAATTTATTAACAATTTCAGTAGCGGCCCAAAGTCCTAAGTGAGAATCAGGCCAAATTTTGGCCAATCTTTGGTTAAGTATTTAATGACTTTGTAGGTGCTAGGTTACCTTCACTTTAGTGCAAACCCATTAACTTCAGTGGAGTTAAATAGCCAGTTGTTCAGGGAAGTAGAAAATGCAGAGATTTAACAACAAAGTAATAGGTTTTTCAACACAACAAAAACAAAGGAAACGAAGAGATTTCTATTTTGGATAATCAATTTTGCATCCTGAAGAACGTACTGGCTAAAGCACTGGGAGCTGTGAGAAGCCAATTCTTTGCGCTTCCAGCCAGAACCTAGCTAGAGGCCTGAATACAGCGTGTCATTATGATTAATTATGGGTAATGAGTGTTTTATGAACCTAAGAAAGAAAAGCATTTATTTTTCTGGTATTATAGTGGTAGTGTCTTGTTTTGTTTAAAGCTGGGATTGCAAAGCCAAGCAGATGATGAAACCCCTTTATTAGCTCTTTTGTTTTGCTCTAGACCGTTTACTGTACTTTTGGGGCCAAATCCCCATCACACAGTGGCTCTTCCAATGCGAGAGACAAGGATCCAGTTCAGGAGCTCTGGGATTTTGCATTTTTGCATTTGCTCTGTTTAATCCCATTTCTGTGTCAGAAACCCCACCGACCTATCTAGGATGCTGTTCAATGAGCATAAGGAGTGGTGGACTAGCCTGTTCCAAGAGTGGTCGTATTCCAGGACTTTATGAGCTCTGGGCCTGACTCAGAGCCTGCTGGAACCTCCAGGAATATTTCTCTTCATTTTTGAAAGCCCTCAGACCAGATCTTTGAGGGTTTGTCTAGGAAGCTTCTGCTCAGGATGATGAAAGCTTGAGAGCAGTGATGGCAGAGAGGACAGAGCTGTGACAAAGGCCCCGTGCAAACAAACTTGTCTGGAATTGACAGCCAATGGCAATGCCACCAGCACTGTCAGTCCAGAGGGTACCTCTCCTTGCAGGGCTGGGGGTTTCCATCCCTCCAGGGTCTCCACACTTCCCAGCCTGGGATCCGTGTAAAGTCAGCAACGCGCACAGCGCTGGCTTTATCCGCAGAGGTGTTCTTGGAGACGCGCAGCAAGAGGGAATGTAAAAACCCTCTGCTTCATCCCTGTGGTTTAGGGGTCTGAGGACAGCAGGGCAGCATAAGGGATTTTGGCGCTATTGACCCCTAAGTTTTAAGGCAGGGTTGAAAAAGAAAATAGGGTTAAAAGCGGTGAAAGGAGAGAAAATCAGTACCGGGAAGGGATGGGAGAGCGGCGGGGCTCCGGCTGTTCCCCAGCGCACCAGGAGGTGGTGCACAGCCCCTGCGCATCCCGCGGACAGGGACAAATCCCTTCTGCCGGCGACAGCTCTCCAGCTCTCCCTGCCCAGGAAAAACACCACAGGTTTCGCCCTCCCCGGCGTGCTTCTGTAACTCCGGTATTTTGGTTTGTATTCAAGGCTGACAATGGTAACTGTGCGAAAGGACGCAAATGCAGGGGAACTTTACACTGCGAGCTGCTGTTGTCATGCTGCAATAATGGTAATAAAATAAAGGTATTACCAAATGACTTCTAAAGTATTATATTTACAGGACAAATGATTCTTGCTGTGCAGAATGCAGGCAAAAATGTGATCTGATTTTAGATTCCTTGTGCTTGCTTTTTCCATTTTGCACAAGTCCTTTCTTCTTTATTTTTTAAACTTTTTTCATTAAATGATACAAAAGACAAACTAATAAGGGTAAAAATAAATAGATTTTGACAAACCATAAAATCCATGTGTACAAACTAAAAAAAAAAAAATTAAAAGATATGTCAAGGAATTGTGTTATCAGTTATCTCTTACTCAAAATGGGAACTGCCAAACATTTCCCCTTTCTCCTTACTGGAATAGTATATATTAGTAACATGGAATTTTAAAGATATTATATGGCCTTTGGTGGTCATATAAGAAAACTAATAATTTTTTGTTGTGACAAAACACGGCTCAACTGCTGAATTCCTGAAACATTAGGAAAAGAAACATATTAGTTTTAGGCAAACCGAAGTTTTTATTTCATTTTAAAAATCTCAGTGTGCAATTACAAAGCTGCCATATGAAAACTCATTTTGCATTGTGAAAAAAAAAATTATATAGACATGAATTCAGCTTATAAGAAAATAAAAAATTAGACTCAGTTTATTGTTCCTAATATTACAGAAGTTCTGTTTTGTTTTGTTGTTTTTTTTTAAAGAAGAACTAGGGTCTGTAAAAGAAGCATTCATTTAAGCTTCTCAGTTGGCAGTGACTAGCAAAGTCTATTGTGGGATAATTTAGACTGCCAGTATACAGAAAGCAGTATATTCCATACTTTCTCCAGGACAAAATAGAATATAGTCTTTTTTTTTTTTTTTTNTTTTTTTTTTTTTTTTTTTTTTGACACTGTTAACTTTTTCCTGTCCTGGATAACAAATATTTTTTTCAGGCAAATGTTACATATGTTCCAGGTAGAGAAGCTTCTGTTGTTTTTATGAGAGCAGACTTCTTCAGGCAGATGTATATATGTTGTTAGAAACATATCTCCATTCAACGCATTATTAAACAATCTTTTTAAAGGTGTGGGGGAAATTAAGTTGTTTAAAGATTAAAGAAACTATAGGATTAAATTTGTGCTGAGTTCCTTGATTTTTAAAATTCTGAGAAATATTGTATAGGTTTTTTAATCCCTACCTTCATAGTAACACATATACCTATTTATTTTGCATTTTGGTTTGGAGGTGGGTGTCACTTTGGAAGTGAGGGGTTAGGGAGGAAGAATGGTGGACAGCTGTAAATGTAAACATCCAAAGCATCATCCAAAAGACTCGATAGCATATTATTTTAAATTTTAGGTAAAAAAAGCTTTTAGAAGGTTGTATCAGAGTCTCCGTTGCTTTATATCAGTGTCACTCCACTGCAGTCACTGGAGCTACGTTGGCTCGTGTCAGCCAAGAGTCAGGGCTATTGTTTTGAATCTGATTTTAAGAGTAAGTGCTTTTCTACAAACCTTTAAAAGTTCAGCTTTGCTTATTCAAGAAAATGAATGTTTTGAACTTTGACTTAGAGTATTAAAAAGCCAGATTTTCACAATATAGCCAGATTTTCTGTTCTTGCTAATTTAACTTTCCCTTATTATCTTTAGAGAATGTCATTTTTTGAGCATGCTAATGCAGCAAACTTTTATACCATCATTAAGGATCATGGTTTATTGGATTTCATCTGACTACTCAAGCAAACATTTGTTTAGTGACGCTTTTAAATAGAAGATTGTAGCACAAATGTCAGAAATGCTATTTGAAAGTTTATGAGTAAAAACTTCGTTGCTTTTCAGACAACCTGGAAACAAATGAAAATGTGAAAGTTTTACATGAACTTTCTCTGTGGTGCTATGAGAAAGGTATTTGGCTCCTCGGTTTTTTTCAAGATTCTTATGCGATAGTAAAATAATTATAATTAAGTTTAGAAAAAACATGCATAAGATAGAGATATAGCTCCAGCAGTGTGGATGCAGGTGTATATCTATCACTCTTAAGCAGTCATTTTCATTGACAGATCTCGATAGCAACAATTAAATGTACAATATTCTAACATCACAATGACTTTATCTGGATTTTCATGTTGTTAAGCTAATGGAAAGTTTCCTATTTTATTCCTTTCCCTTGGATCTTTTTTTTTTTTTAATCTGGTTTAAGAAAAAGAAAGGTGGAAAAACTGCATTTTGCACTTTTTTATACCTATTGCTGAAAATCTGTCACAGCTACCAAGGAAAGCTAAAGAAAACCAGAAACAGAAAGACTATTATTTATAGCTAGCAAGATACAGTATGGCACCATATGGTAGAATTTATCAAATTCTTTCCTCTCTCATGAGGGGTGAATAGGGGCTGTAGACAGGTCCCTCTTGCAGTCCTTGCTTTGCTGGCCACTCATTCATTTACGCTCTGGGCTGAATCCTGCTTGACCTACAGCTTTTACACCCCTAAATTCACTTCTGAGGGCCAGGCGAGCAGAGCTTGGCCCTCCATGTTTATTTCTTCTCTGCTAACGCAGTTTTGCTCGAATGCTGTTTGCATTTCAATCAACTGAAACAAGAGGATGGATAAATTAATGCCTGACTTAGCTCTTCCCATCTGATACTGAAATGCAACAGCGGTCTGCCGAGGGTTTAAGTCTGCAGGGTGACACTTACCAGGTGTAAGGTGCTGTAAGGTTAAGAAGCATCAAACCTATAATAACAGTCTGACTTCCTCTTCATTTTGTCTCCCTTTGTGTTACATACTAGGGCAAGGAAGGTCTGCCAATCACTATCATTTCTTTTTCTTGTTCTGTAAAGACTGGGTCGTCACAGCAACAGGCCTGTGACAGGCTGGTATCCATTTAGAGCTCCAGGGGGGTCCTAATAGGATTGAACCAAAAGATCAAGTGAATAGCTTCCTATTTTAGATTTGTAATAACTCTGAACTGCTTGCATATACATGGACCTTACAGTGTTTTGAGGAGACTTTTTACCAGAGAAAAGATCTGTCTGTTCCTAAGAGCGCTGTACTTTCGAAAGGATGCCCCTCAGCCTACTCCATCCTTAGAAAAAGGAAGAGAAAAAAAAAAAGACAAACCAAATTAAGCCCACTTCTCTTTCTCCTGCACACACAAAATTCGAAGGTGTCATTTCCTTTCATTAATTCATTTTGCCAGATCAAAGTAAATAGTCTGTTTATGGAGAACAAAGAAGCCCCTTTTTGGTATTCTGCTGAAGTCGCTATCAGATTCAGAAGTTTACTCATCTTTCTGAAATCTGGCAAGGCTGCATGCTGCTGAGATTACAGCCAAACAGCTCATGCAAAACGGGCAAATACATTCCATGCAAAACAAATTCTAACAGAGAAAGAATTAGGAGGAGACATTTTGTTGATTTGGGAGACTCTCGAGGGGCCAGGGCTCTCATTCAGCTTGCAGAGGGGGCTTTGGTAAACCCACAATACTCAGCATGCAGACGAAGAACCACTGGGGGAGGGAGGAGCTGTATTTTGTTAATGTTATTTTCACCAATTATGAAATCCGTCAGGAAATAGATGTTGCTTCATACATTTCATTCCCAGCTGCATGCTTATATCTATTGTTTGCTAGGAACAGTGCTTTGTGTGGAACTTCTTGTAGGGCAAGATCCCAGGAGTAAACATGTCAAGATCTAGCTCCAGGAATTATAAAATACATTTTAAAAGAGGTCTAAATTTGGGTAGAGAGTTAATTTTCCTAAAGTACAGCTTCTGAAGCTTCTGACACATCTCCTTCAGAGAGGGTGAGACTGGCATATCGCAGGTGGGACTGTCATAGGAGTGGTATTGGTGCTGCTGTCTCCTCCCAAGGCACGGAGAACTAACTCCAGCCAGGTTACAACTGTGTTTTGAAGATCCCTAAGGCTGCCCAGCCAGGATGCCCAGCCCTGGAGGTGTGAGCTTTGGTACCTCAGCTTTGATAGCACTGTGCCAAGTGGTGACGTCTGAAGGCTTGTCCAGGAGAGCCTGTCTTTTGAGTACTCTCCTTGTGCTCCTTTTTTGGTTTTTTTTTTTTTTTTGCTGCTTAGATGATATTCAATGCCGGCCTCTACAAGCAGCCTGAGACCATCTCTGAATCTCTCTTTCAGCAAGAAGAATTTTAGTCTTTGGCTTCTCCACCCTGCCCTAGAAAATATTTTGGTCACAGAATGTCTTCATCATCTTAAAACCAGCCCATAACTCTTTCAGGGGGGCCTCCCATTGTCAAATAACCTGCAGCTTTTATACTAGAAGTGTAAGATTCACACATGTCAAGAAATACCCACAAAGGCGATATCTGGGTAAGAAAATTCTTCTGTTTTCCATATAGGATCTTGGCACATAGATACTTCCCTGGCACTTTCATCAGCACGAATTTTGAAAAGGATTTTGCATGGACCCAAAGGCACTCAGTTAATTAGAATTAGGGGCATCCCTCTGTGAGAAAGGATTAGGCAGGTAAAAGACTAGGACTGTGATCTGTCACCTTATAGGGACAATGGTGAAACTGCAGTTCATTGATTCGGACCCTGCATGTGGGGTTGAGATACATGACAATGAGCACCGAGATGAAGGGAGCTGGGGGAGGGACATGTAGCAAAACCCAGGGGCATCTGGAATGGGCTTTGAATGGATTTTCCAAGGGCATGTTTGCCCTAACCCCAAATTTCTCAAAGTTCCCTTTTGCATTCAGTCAAATCAAAAGGAAGACATGCTAAATAGATTTTTATAAAGGTCTTTACAAGCGTTTATGTTGTTTTTTACTCAGATTTCCTGGTGAATATGGTGTAACATGTTCTGAAAAATTGAAACAAATGTTGATGTTTCATGCATATTTTTTTATTAATTTTAGGGTTCTTTTGATGAGACTTTTGGTGTGCTTTCTATAATTTAAAAAAAAACCCAACATGTTTCTGTGTTACAGCTTTCCTTTGGAAAACCTGCGTCATGAAGACTTTCATTCTGGCAAAGGAAGCCTTGAAGGATCTTCTCAACAAAGTACAAAGAAGATCATTTACTTGTAAGGTCCAAAGTTTTGATGAAATTATCTTAGAGGCTTTGAATATTGCTTTCTGGTTGTGAAGGAGGCAGAAATTCTTTATGACAAAGAATGTATAAATCGTGTTACAATCCCACACTTTGTTGCTACTCATTTTGAAATCACTGTAATTTCAAACATTAAAATCTGAAATTTACATGCCAAAGAAAAAGGAGACACCTGAAGCCAATTCTTCAATTTTTTCTCCTGTTTCATCTCTTCCATTCAGCCAGGTCTACCAGCTTGATGTCGTCCCTGAAGAAACAAGTTTGGTTTCCTGATGCCATTTATCCCAGATTAGCTTTCCACCAATGGCTGAAGCACTATGTCATAGCAACATCCTCCCCCCAAAAATTGCTAATATTTACCTTTTTTTCTCTTGTTTTGCTCTTGTTTAAATTTAGATCTCACTTGGCTGCAGCAGGTGGTGAGGAATGTAAGGACTGGTGTAAGGACGCTTGATAAATTAGTTTTGACACAAAAAACGGAGCTCTAAACTTAACATGTTGGTTTGGAATTCTTTTTTTTCCCCCTAACTTTCAGGCCTCAGAAAAGAGCTGTGAGTTTAACATGATGAATCCCTTTTCTTTAAGAGATTTAAAGGTCCATTTCCATGCAGAAGCTACCTGGCAGTGTTGAGGCCTGACCTCACACACAAGCACAGTGAGAGCCTGTCTGTCTGCTTGGGCATGTGTTCTTCAGTCTTCACCTGCAGAAGAAAAAACTACTGGGCTTTAAGAGATATTTATACTGTTTGGGTTTTCAGTGTATGAGCAAGGCAGTGCTTTGCATGTGTGTTTGCAAATGAAGCATTGACTCAGAGTAAAATCCGTGTGTCTCATTCTGAGTCTCATGGCCATTTCTACCACTTTCAGGACTAAACTTTTCACAGCTGGCTTCCAAGCAATTTTCTCTTTAGCAGTTTGATGTCTCTGATAAAATGCTTCAAAAAGGACCCTGAATAAACACAGTATGGTAAAGGTGTCTGTTCTCTTCTTAACTTCTGGCTTTCTCCAAGGGTTGCAATCCTGACTCCTGTTAGACAAAGACCCTATCTGTGAAGAAAACAAACATTTTATTCAACCCTGATATCTGATGTGTGTTCTCTTTTGTCCTGATCTAGACTAAGCTGTCCAGGTCAGGAATGGTCACCTTTGCTATTATTCTGTAACCTGTCTGCAGAAGAGAATTACTTTTTGGTTTATGTTGTACAGCACATGGCTCCTGGCACGGTGCTAGTGCAAATAATAATAATGTACAGTACCTGGCACAGCAACACCTTGTGGTCTCCATATGTGGCACTGCCATAAATGTGATAGTGCAATACCTCCAGTCAACGCTCAAAATTACCTCTTACTGGAACTAAATGGATGTGGGTGCTCTCGATGATAAATCTGCCCACCCTGGTCCATGCTTTTCTTTATGCAGTTAGCTGCAGTGAGGGATGGGGTTTTTTTCTGATGAACTACCCACTTTTCAGCTGCAAACACAAGAAGATACTTCCCAAGGGCTTTTCTGGCCATGACATGGCAGAGCTGTGCTATCTCTCTGTGTGATGGATCTCCTGGGGCTGCCTTGGCCCTGGGTCTGGCTGTGGCACTTCATGTCAGCCCCCCTTGGAGCAAGACTCTACCACTCTGCCCTCATGAAGGCAGCACTCTCTGTCCTGCCATGCCCTTCCTCTGCAAGGTTTGAACAAGAAAGTGAACAGGCTCAGGTAGAATTCCAGAGGCAACTCCAGAGGGAAGCTCTGGGATGGCGGAATCACTCTGTGAAAGGGATAAATACTGCTCAGCTGTCAGCATGCAAGGAAAAGGGCACTTAAAAATTAGAAAAAGCAGAAGAAATTAAAATCAGCAGTTCTCCAGCCTGGCTTGCACAGAGCTCGGCCTGTCCCCCCCACCAGTAAGGGCAGCGTGGGGGTCAGCAGTGCTGCCGTGGCCCCGTGTCCCTCACAGCCCTGAGCCCCTCACAGCCCTGGGCCCCTCACAGCCCTGAGCCCTTCACAGCCTCGTGTCCCTCACAGCCCTGAGCCCCTCACAGCCCTGAACCTCTCACAGCCCTGACTCCCTCACAGCCCCGTGTCCCTCACAGCCCTGAGCCCCTCACAGCCCTGAGTCCCTCACAGCCCTGAGTTCCTCACAGCCCTGAGCCCCTCACAGCCCTGAGCCCTTCACAGCCCCGTGTCCCTCACAGCCCTGAGTCCCTCACAGCCCTGAGCCCCTCACAGCCCTGAGCCCCCGAGCATCCGTCATGCGTCCGGCCCAGCTCCTTCGCTCTGCTCAGAGACTCTCCCAAGTATGACATTATTTATGTCATTTATGTTTCTATTATACCCATGTGGCAGAAACGAGTGAGCCCATTATTGTGGTGAAGCTGCTTTATTCCAATGGAAAAGCCCTGCCACAGTTTTTGGACTCACTCTCTCCCCTCTTTTGCTTGCAGGCCCGAAGGGCTTCAGCTCCATTAATGCTGAAATATCTTTTTTTTTGCTTTGTCTGACTACAGACCACAGCAATAAGCCTCAGGTCTGCCAGACTTGTGAAGGAGTTACACTTAGGGAAGATCTAGAGCCTTCACAGGGAGAGGGGAAGGGCAATGACGAGGGAGGCTTGATCTTAACACCTTTTTTCTCTCAGCTATTTTTACGGGAGCTTGTTTACACCAACTTTCACCAGAGAAAGTCTGTGGCATGGGAGGCTGTGAATTTTACGTAACTTCTCTGCACCAAATTTAAGCATATATTCTCTCTGAGTGCCTCAAAAAACCCCACCCATGTAACAATACTCCTCCCTAGAAGTGTGCATTCAGAGCATTACTGTGGAAAAGCATGTGGCTTGGCTTACTGCACAGCAAATTTCCCACATAGACAAACCCTCTGTCTGAGAGAAAGAAGAAAATTGGGGCATAAATCTTTTAAAAGTGTAAAATGATGGTTGTCTTGGCAATGGCAGATCTGATAAAGTGTATCCCACCTGGTGTGGAAAGGCAGCATATGGCCACGGTAATCTGCAGTTCAATCAGAAATTCAAGGATTTAAGTCCCAGCCTGGAAGGATTTCTTGTCGCTGTCTTTCCTCATCCCTGTCTATGGATAAGTCTGTTCAAGTGGCATGAGGCAAAGAAAGGGGACGTTGTTCAGTGGTTGTGCTCTGGGTATGAGGAGTGCTGGGCTTGGCTGAACTTTACAGAAATTTCCTTTCAGGTCTTCCATACTGCAGGGAAACCTGAACCGTGTTTCCCATCTGCAACCCATCTCCCAGATCTAAAACATCTCCAAGTGGGTACACCAAAGCTTTCCTCTCTAGCACCCACAACGTTTATAACACTTTTAACTGCTGTTAATTGCTCAAAGTTGTAATTTTCTATATTGCCAAGTCCAAGAATAGGTAAAAGAGTCGAGTACAGGGTATATCTGCAAATGTGTCTTCTAGCCTTCTTCCTCCCGGAAGATCTGAGAAGGGTTCTGCGGGAATGCTCCACTCTGTTTTTTTCACGTAGTTACAAACTTTTTCTATTTTGTCTTTACATGATTTTTCTTTTGATTAGGCAAAGTATACAGAGGAATCCACAAGTTAGTATGTGACTGCAGTGTTTGTATAGGCAACGTGGGAATTTCTCTTTTCATACCCATATTGAAAGGGTCTACCCAAGCTTCCATGTAAACCAGACATAGGCTGTGATTAAGTTCTGCTGAGCAAGATTGAATGTTCCTGCTGGGAATCTGAAAAGGCAATTTTAATGGACTAAGGAAAATCTCTCTGAAATCAGTACAGGAAAGAGAGGCTGACAGTTTTGTTATTCATTATCTTCTAGTTAAAAGGCTCTTTAAGAGTATTCCAGATACTTCCTAAAATTGGGGGGAGCTATTGATAAAGTTTATGATTCACGTTTATGTTTAGTGAACCTTAAGATAGTTTTCTGTTAATATTTCTCAGAAAATAATATATTATTTCTCTCTTTCTTCAGCAAAGAGCTACATTCAGGATGAGGCTCTGTGTGTGCACACTTTAACCCAAGCACCAGGGGCAGACACTTCACAGTTCTGTGTCTCTTCGTGCTTTCTCCTGGGACTGATGTAAAGCTTAATTCATTGATTTTAGAGGGATCCTAAATGGACTATAGGAATATCTTCACTGCTTTTAGTTCAGGGTTTCATAAAGGTCCCATTGCTGCAGGAGTCCGTGCTGAAAGACTGACCGAGTTCTCTGTGCCCTTACTGGAGTAGAACCAGGCCAGCTCCAGCACATCTGTGACCTGTAGATGCTTGAAGGCTTCGCCCTCTCTTGCAAGGAAGAGAAGAAATAATCTGTTGGCACTGGTGGCACTCCAGTGCAAATTTCCTTCTGCTGAAGTGAGATGTAGGAGAAGCTGCCTTTCTCCCAAGTTGCTCCTCACCCAGTGAAATGGTTTATAAGTGCCAGAGCCTGGGGGCTCTGTGTGGCTGGACAAGGAGGGTCGCTAGTTCTCTCTCCTCCCTGTTTGGGTGCAGGGTCTCTGTGCCCATCTACATGTGTCCATTTCTTTACATTTTTAAACACCTTAGAGCAGAGGGACCTGCAGTACTTCTGTGTGAGGAGAAGTACTCCGATAAGAAAAGAATCTTATGGGGGTAGACAAATCCATACAACTTCCCTAAATTTAAAAAAAAAAAAAAAAAAACACAACCAAAGAAACCCCAAACTAACATCAATAAAGATGATTTTTGGCTGCAGTTTCAAGACAGCTGGAGTCACTCTCTCTGAAATTAGCTTCTGCATTTTTAAAAAGTATTAGGCCAAAGACAATCTTCTGTCACTACTACTTAATCTTACCCCTCCAAAGGTCATTCAGTGGTACCACTAGGTTTTCGCAATGCCATTAAAAATGGAGAAAAAATGTTCTTATATGGTGATAGCATAATGAAACACAACCTTCCACTGGCCAGTGGGACTCTCGAGGCAGAGATATGTGGGGGTTTTATAGTGTTTGTGAAGGATACTTTATGTTCTGTAACATATGGTATTGTTGTTACTCTTTTGATTTGTAGTTTTGGGCAGACACATTCTCATAACCTCTGTACGCCTTCGGCTTTGGAGGTCCTAAAGCTGCTATTGTTCAGTCAGTTTCCAAGCTCAAGAAGAATGTTTTCTTCATAAAGAACATGTTAAATATTACCAGAATTTCAGCATCAGTTTTATATTTCAGGCATATGATTTGGCATGTTCTACAGATGACGGAACATAGCTTTTAAGTTATGATTTAATTTAGATTTTTTAAATTTAAAAAGCAGCTGTTTCTCTATATATGAAATATGAGTCCTCTGTTACTTCACTTACATAAGCGTTGTTTTCAAGGTATAACATAGTGGATAACCTAAGAGCAGAATAAGGGCTGGATTCAGTCTAAGATCTGTCTAGCTGCTTCCTACCACTGAGTGAGTGCAAGGCTCGGGTAAGCTTGACAAATCATTGTCAGTCGCTCGGATAAAGTTTATTTCTCTCTCTTCACAGTTATCATTCTTCTGCCAGACATACCTGCCTTCTTAGCTGAGTGGAGTCTGCACATTGGTAATTAGATTTATGGGAGTTTTGGTGGTGGAATGAGTTTCAGTAATGGGTAAACTCAAGGATTGCAAAGGGGAAGGCAGATCCTTTGGATTACATTCCAGATACCACCTATGCTGGGTGAAATGCTCCTGAAGCAGAGAGAGACTGCAAGATCACTTAGGGTCTATTTTAAGAATCTAAGGAGTTAGTGTGTGATGTTGTGAAGAACACAAGATTCCCCTCATGTTTATGTGATGCTGATAGTTTGGTAAACCATACACAGCATGGACTGCAGGATTATGTGTGGACACCTTTACTGGTGCCTTGATTTTTCAAATCATATAAAGTCCTTCTGGCTTTGCACAGTGTTTGATGCTAGATTTTTTTCCTAAGATTTGCTGTGTTTTTTTGTTTCCCCCTTTTTCATTTGTGATTTCAGGAACTTCTTAAAAAAAATGAATGAGTTGGCTGTGTAATATTCTAAGAAGAGTGCACACAGGATATCCAAATGTGTGCTAATAGCTGTGTTGTGAGCTGTGCAGTGCCTTTGTGGCATGAGAAGTCTCTCTTCTAGGAGTGTGAGAAAAAGAAATTACTTAGGATTGAGTTTTTCCACACTAGACTAAACAGCTGTAACTCTGATAGTAAACAGCCACTAAAAATTGTTCTTCTCATTCAGTATCTGTTTTGCTTACTGCTATTAGTCAGGAGCAGTTGTGGTGCAGTGAGGAACCAGTGCTTCAGGATTTCTGAACAGGAAGGGAAAGAGGTCCATTTTTCATGCACCTATCTGCTCTCAGGTTTTCACTCATGTCTCTTCTTGGGGCATCCTATGAAGCAGTGATAAAATGAATGTCCTTGACACTTCCTGCACCTCATTCCAGATATTGCACATCATTTATATGCAGTCTCACAATGCAATAATTTTTCTAACATATTGTGGGTAGCTGAAATATGTGGTACTACTACTTGCACAAGGAAAAAACTTTAGTTTAGAACTTAATGCTTAAGAAGATTATTTTTTAAAATCAGATTCAATATGCACGAATCCTTAGATGAGAGCTTCACAGACTTCTCCAGGCTCAGATAGATCATGGCCATTACTGCTGTGCCAGTGTCAATTTTGATGATTGCTCATCCTTGGTTTCATGCATCAGTACTGAGGGCAGGTTTGGGGTAATAAAGAGATGGGTAAAAGGCCTCTTCTCATTCCCATCTCCTATTAAATCACCAAATCAAAATAGTTGATTGAGAGGATCATGGTCCACAGTTACTTCTTCCAGTCTTTTTAAAATTCTTTCTTTCGTGGAATTGTTTAAAATGATTTTTTGAACTCAACAGCTTTAATATAAACAGTGTCAAGATTTTGGTTTTACTATTAAAATATTGTTAAAATATTTCTTTAATAAAGTACGTAATCCCACAAGGTAAGGCAACAATATCAGCAGATCAAAAGTTTCATTTATCAAATATTTGAGTAAAATATTTAGCCATTATTTGTCTATTCCACCTTGCTGTTTTCAAATTATTTGCTGAATTTGACCTGAATTTTCAAACATTTCTATGTAGGGTCACAACATGACATTTCCTGATGAATATATTATTTTTTCTGAAAAATTTTACCCTGCTGTGCTGGAAATGCCTCATGTGACTGTAAAGCACTGGCAAAAAGTGTGTTTTGAATAAAGAGCCTGAATAATGCTGCACACAGGGAATTTCCACCAAGAAATTCAGCTCAGAAAAGTGGAGTTGATAATGCAAAGACTTTCACTGGGAAAAGTTCGGGATAGAAGCAAAGCAGTAAATCAGTGATTTAAATCAAGGCTAGAACTCCATAAATTCCTTTTTCAGCAGTAGGTTAAACTGTCAGGTTTAACAAAAGCTTACAGTGCTCTCTGGTCCTGATTCTGCACATGCTATTGCTACCAGGTGTCCTGCTCCCTTCCGGGACCTGCCCACCGAGGACACAGGCCTGCCCGGGACCTTGCCCAGGTGGGGCACTGCCTCAGACATGGTATTCATGTAGATGTTTCCAGTGCTGCTGTGCAAGCCCTTTGATAATAAATACCAAACCTGACAGATTTTTCATGATGATGTGTGATAGACTCAGTGTAAGAAGAATCTCATTCTGGAACTACCATTCTGACTTTTTTTCCTGAATGGTCTGAATAAAAAGTCACATAATTATTCATAGATAAATATCTCAATAGAAATTGCATATGTATATATTTGTGCATTTATATATTTTATATGAATTATACAATGAGCATATACTTATTTCTCACAATTTTTCCTTTTTTTTGATTTAAAAGCAGATCACTGAGATGTACAGAGGTAAAACACATTTTTCCTTGTCAGGTAAATGATTTGAATTGTTTTATTCCTTCAAACAATCTTCCAGCATAAGTTTTATCGCACCAGCTGCTGCTGCGTTGTCCTTGTCACAAGTCTCTCAATGTATCCTACACAAATCCTTCTTTTCAGGTTCTATAGTTCAGTCATCAAGTTAACTTTGGATCATGATGTTTCTTGGGACAGCAGCAGCTCTGTGGAATGCATGCTGACAGATCAGCTGCTCATCAAAAAGGGCAAGAAAGATAATAGGAATTTCAGGGTACTTGTGGACTTCATCAAAGTGTGTTTGTGTGAGGTTTACAAGGACCAAAAATGGGTGGTTGCTAGTAATCGGAGGAGATCAGAGCGGGCTAATATAGCTCATGAGTCCATTTTTGTGGACAGCATCCTCAGCACCTTGCTGGCAGCTGCTTTTCCTAATGGGACTTGCACCCTGTGTTTAAAACAAGTCCCTCTCTAAAGCTGTTCCCTGCTATTCCTCCTGCTTGCTGCAATTGTTTAGTGTGCGGAATGTATTGAAACTCTACCACTGAGGGTAAGCCAGAGCTATAACTGAAACAACATTAGCTGTAGAACTGGGAGCTGCACTAGGTCCTACAGGCTGCTCAGTCCCTTGAAAAGGAAAGTTAAGTTAATTTTAGGTGTTGCAAATGCCTTCTGTGGGGCATCTGCTCGGCAGAAATTTCCTCTGCACTTCTCAAATTCTGGCTTAGACAGGTTAATAAATCTCTGCCTCTCTTTGGCTGCAGACGGTTGGCATTTTATAGCTGCAGAAGGTGAAGAAAGAGAAAGTTATGTCTTGTATGGAAACATAATTCTAGGGCAACACCGAAAGAGTACACAGACTTCCTAATTCTTGATGCTCTCTTCTAAGTAGTGGAGCGTGTTGTTTTAATAGAAAACAAAGGCTCAGAGTGCAGAAAGGCTGAGAATTGAGAAGGCTGAGTGGACAGAAAGGAAACAGATTTCTTTGCAGAGGAGACTGGGGAGATGTAAGGAAATCTGTATGTGTGTACGTGATTTGTGGCTGCCACTGAAGCTATAGAGTGGCCTAAATCAGATTCTAGAACCTGTAATTTATTCTATACCGCTAATAAATGAACTCAAATAATATTGATTCAAGATATTTTCTTATTTTAGTGGGTTTTGTGTACACCCAGTTTGAAATGCTCAACAAAGTTATAAAAATGTCCCATCAAGTTTATGTACTTTCAAATTGTGATTAATTTGATTTATAAAAGGCAAATTCTACAAAGAATGGGAACATTCATAACTCAGTGATTTAGTGCAAAACATAAAATTACTGGCAAAATAATACAGTTATGTGTTTAAAAAATGTAAGGAATAAGTTCCAATGATGCCATAAATTCCAGGAAAATATTTTAGGAACTACAAGATAGAAATTTATTGTGGCTTGGCTGGAATAATGATTTCTCCTTGGCCAACAGAACACTTTATAGCTTTAAATCTATGAATCAGTATCAAAGCTGATTTTATCAGAGGGGCTCCTTTTAGATTTATATGTTGTTTCCTAAATGTAAAATATTAAAATAGCAGGTAAATTAACAGTTATTTTGCACTTACTAATTTAAATTAAAAATTAAGCATCTTATATTGTGCATGATAAATTTGCAAGGTACGTAGGCTCAGCAAGACAATTCTCATTTTTCCCCCTTGGGATGGTATCAGGGGCACTGCTGGCAGTGTTCTGTTTGGTTCTTCAGGCAAACCTGACAGAGGGTGGGTTTGATAGCCTTGTCTGATTGTTTGGAGGCTCACAATTCAGCCTCTAATAAAAGGCACACCTCTGCAAGCAAGAGAGCTACACAAGCAAAATGGTGCCATCCCTGATTGCCGTGAGCTGACACAGAGGGAGGTTCTGTTCCATTGCCTCACGAGCCCATTTTTCCTTATGCAGTGAAGAGATGCTCCTCTCAACCCCTTCTTCTCAGCAGGGCAAAGACAAGGGTTTGGAAGGTCTGACCAGTTTCAGTGTCCTCTCTGTAATGCTGCAAGATCTTTTACCTTCTATGATGGCTTGGGGTGTTTTTGTGGTCAGGTGGAGCTGTGTGCCTGGGATCTATTAATATGACGAAGTTTTGGCTCTGTTGAACCTTTAATTCGGGTGAGCCATGGCCAGAGATAGGATGTTCAAAGGCAGAGTGCTGCACTGCTGAGATCTTCACACTGATCATTTCTGTAATGCTCTAAGTGGGTGGAGGTTTAAGTGACAGTCAGGTTAATAAAACTTGATGTTCCTGCCCTAAGGATTTTACTGTCCAAAGTTCACTTGCACAATATGACCCAGATTCAAGGACTTTTGAAGTCAATTAAAATTTTTCCACTCGTGTGCCTGTTGCTGGAAAACTTTTCAGCAGTTCATTGCAGAGCCATGACTGAGTGTATGCAAGGGAGAGGCAGAGGGGGTATTTTCCCATTCATCCTCCAAGCAGAGGACCCTTAAATACACTCTGACACCTGTCGCCCTTACAGGTGTTTCCAGAGACCCCGTGGTTCTTCTCTTCCTGGCTGAAGCTTGATCTGCATGAATTTGTGAAGCCCTTCATTGCAGAGAGAGGATATTTTGTGTCTGCCATGTGTCTGCGGAACCCTGCTTCTCTCTGCCTTGTTTGTGGTGACATGGAAAGACACAGAGTGTATCATCTTAGCTGTCTTGAAGCTCATGCTGCCTGGAGGGCTCTGTCCACTGCCTCCTTCCCAAAGAAATCATGGTGAAAAAGGTGGGGATGGCAAACTGGCATTGAAGTGCAGCAGAAGTACATCAACACCATCATTAAAGTGTGGGGCCTCTCTGAGGGTTTCAGTCCCACTGGAGCAGCACAGGGCTCAGGGCAAATGTGAGAATCTGCTCAAGGACAAGAGTAAGTGTTTGAGTCTTGGTGCTCCAGGAATAATGCCAATAAAATTACATGTATATTTATATATGTATAATTCTCTGTCCATCTGCTTCAAAAGTGTCCCTTCACCACACATCTCAGGTACAGGGCTCACTTGAAGCCTGTGTTTGCAGCTAATGAAAATGCAGGTAGTGTGGCTGCAGTTCAGTAAACAGACTGCAGAACTGCAAAATCACTGTCTGGGCTGGCTGCCTTGTCATTTAACAGCTTAGGTTTAGGGTAATTCAGATTGGAAGCTAGACTTAAGAATCAGATTTACCTCATTTGGTAGTGGAAATGTTGATCTGGGACCTGCTTTTATCTGTCCAGCATTTCTAGTCCTCAATATGGGTTATTCATATTTGGCCAAGAACTGCAGTGGTTTCATTGTGGCTATGTGAGAGAGGAAAAATAAATCAAAAGGCCTAATTCTGAAGGAAGCAGCCTATTCTCTTGTGAGAAGTCTTCTCTCTCTTATAAGAAGTCTTTCCTTTCATGTAGGGAATCATCCCAGAGTTCTGGCAAACAAAGTGAGGCTTTTCTGGGTTATTTGCTGGGGAAAAGGCCAACAATGCAATTTAAAACTGCACAGAGTCCAAATCTTATTTTTATCTAAATCTCCCAAAAGTGTTGTTTTTTGCATTCATGTCACTTAATAATTCAGTCCTGATCTTCCAGTCTGTCTTTATTTTCTGTCCCGTTTTGGGGTTTCAAATACACTCCCTTTTCCTCAAACATCCTGTCACATACCAGAGGTGTAACAGTATCCACCATCTTAACTCCAGGTGGCTGGAAACTGATTCTGCATAAATTAGAGAGAAAAGCTACATTCTTCTCTTCTTTCTGAGAAAATTGCCCCAAATTAAACTTACAGACCACAAACCTTGCCTGCATCCACCTCCTCTTGAAGAGTTCTCCATATTTAATATTCACACAAACAAAAGTGTTTTTCAACCATCGTTGACTCATTTCTTCACCTTCCTCTGTAGGTTTCGAAGCCCAGATTTTGGCATAGCCTGTTACATGCAAGAGAATTAAATAACCCCACACGCATGAACAGCTCAATTAAAAAATGCAGTGCAGTGGATTTCAATTGCAGAAATAGAATCTAAGAAAAAGCCAGAGTCCCATTACCACACAAAACTTAACTTTTGCGTTACTTAGCACAAACACATAAAGAAAATGTTTCTCCTTAAATGCCGATTTTGTTAATGAATACCTGAAGACGATTGGAAATATTGCAGCAGAAGCACCTGCTCCAGGAGTTGGATACTCCTACGTTGGTGAGAATAGAGACTATACTGACAGGACATCCTGCTGAAGCCTTTGGCCCATAGCAATGTGAATCAGCATCATTTGACTACCATCAGTGGAATTTTTAAGTTCTGTCGCTTTACTTTTGCATTTCCAATTATTTCATGCAAAGTGTATGGTTAGAAATAAGCACAAACTCACAGAAATTTGCACTGTATTGTTTCTGTAAATCCCTCACCCTTTATGGACAAAAGCAGGACATTTCCTAGATTCAGCTGACAGGGGTTGACATGCATTTTGTGCTTGCAGCTGTTTTTGTCTCTACACAGAAATGTAGGTACTGAGATCAAATCTCATCAATGACTGCAATTGTTGGGCTTGTGAGAATTCCTCCATTCTGGTACTGAAACTTCTCATCGTCATTAGACATTGCAGCTCTGAATGCTGATGAAATCTCAAACCAGCTTCACTGTCAGACTTTTAGTCTGAAATTGGTGCACTCCAAACTCACACAAAGCAGCTATAAAAAACAGGTCACCCCATACAATTCTTTTCAGTTTCCAGACAGAAAAACTACCTTCTCTCTATTCATACTCATATATTATTCCTGTAGCACTGAAGAGACTTGTTTGCCAGGAAAAGTAGTACTGAATTATTTCCAATGAGCCGAATTCTGGGATACAGCAACTGAGCAGACTGAAAGGGGTCACTGTGTCCAGGGCTCACTACATTTTGGAAAAAGCAGCATGATAGTCCAGCTGATTCATGGGTCAATTTGAGAAAACTACAGCAGCCATCATCATTGTAGAATATTGCTGTCATTAATACACCAGCAAATATATTTACCCTCAAAATTTCTTCTCTCTTTCATGACTGCTTATTCTTCGCTATGAAATCAGCACTGCTAGGTGAACCCAGCACAACTTCGAAACCAAGTGACAACTTTCTGGGTTTCTATTTTTCTCCATTGCAAGTAGAGATAGCCTTTGATTTAAAAAGAGTATCCATCATTAGCCAAAAAGAAAAGGCTTGTAGGAGTATTGTGTTGATACTTTATTATTTTTACAAAATGCATTACAAGTTTGATATCTACCGTCAGGGATGAGATAAACAAAAGATGAGTGCAATATGCTCTTGCCCTGGGTGAGCTTGCTGCAATACTCGTCAATTTTAAGACTTTTTCATGGCTCCTAAACTCCTTTCTGAAATGTTAAAGGTCTCACTAATCTTATCAGGTCATTGATTACCACCTGCTGAGCACAACAAAGAGCCAAAGAATGTGCATTACCTTCAATACACATCAGTGGTTTTACTTTCTACCTCACTCTAAAACTATCCCGTTTCTTTAAAAGGTGTGAATATTGAAATTACCTCTTTCAAAATGTACGTTGTGTGTGTGGAGTAGTCAGCATCTGTTTCAACATCGTGCCAGGTGATACAGCACACTGGTATAATTGCAGTTATGGGATTCTGAGTGCCAGGGATCCAGCCCTTACGAGGTTGATGACAATGGCCAGCACAAGGGAAGTTTCCATGGAGCCTCATCCCTTCCCTTTAGCTATCAGTCTCCTGAAACAAAGCTGTAAAGACAGTGTTTGTTGCTGGAAAAGACATGGAAAAGACTTTCCTCTGCAGTGGACTAGGAGTGCAGAAGATCTCCTCATTAATATAGTATATTATATGATAATATGTATACTATATTATGCATATCATATCATATAATATCATATAGATATTATTATAATAAATGAGATGTGAATTAGGAAAATTCACTCAATGCTGAAAATTGAACCATGTGAGATGCTCCAGAAGCTCCAAGTATAAATCTTCCTTATACAGACATCAAAGCAGAAGGACTGGAATAGGCCCCATGGGGTTTTGTGAAGCTGAGTTTTGACTAAAGATGGGTATAGCTAATATGGGTCAAAGCTTGCATTCAGTGGATAAGCTCTCAGTTTGTCAATTTACTCCTATTTACTGGACTGCCAAAATTTGGCAGAAGATACCAAGAAAATAATATCTATTATGATGCTTTTAGAATTTCCTGTTCTGGTTCAGCTTGGAAATGCTCCAAGATCAGCTTTCTTGTGATATTTTGGCACTACTTTTTCATTTCTCAGTTATTTGTACTTTGACATTCCTTTTTCACTTACTGGAGCCTGAACTAAAACCTCTGTAGAAGAGATGGCAGCATGAGGCTGGCTGAGTTGAGCAGTGAAGTTAGGAAAGAGCTTGAGCAGTGGGAGATACAGGAATTTACTGCTTTAATCAGAGTAACATCAGCTGAGGAAATGGGACTGGGAGAGTTTCACAGGAACAACAAGGTCTGGGAGGAAAGCATAGCGTAAGTTTTGCTTTTGTGTCCAAAATACTGATGGAGATTTAACCACACGGTATTCACTTAGAGACTGAGCACCTCTGAGCAAGTTACTCTGCAGCTCCCGCCATCTGGAACAACCTTCCCATGTCTCCATCTCTCTGATCCTCCATTTCTCTTTGAATCTTTGAAAGCATTCTCTTACCCCCCGTCCCGTACCCCTGGAGTTCTCTTTTGCTCTCCTTATAGTTAATTTTCTCTGAAATACTCCTTATGCAACTGGGTTTTGGTATATTTTGGCTTGAACTTACACCTTGGCTGGGCCTGTGTGTGCAATAAAGCATTGGGGGGTTCACAGTCTCTACTATGCAATTCAGATTAGATGCTGGGGCAAATTCACAGAAGCTAAAGTACTGCTGTAAAGCACTTTTTCTTCAAGAGTGGTGCATTGGCACCAAGGATTGGAGCCCTGTGTTTTGTTAGCAAAGTAACGTTAAGCCAAAGCCTCAGTGCAACAGATAACAAATATCACCCTGTTTAAGTTCTTCCGGCTTTTCCCATGTAGACCTTCCTTAGCGTCCAAGAACCTTCTTCAGGTCAGACCTTCCCCAGCTAAGAAGGAATCAGAAGACTAGAGCTGGCTCTGTGTTGCGTTTCAGCAGGCATGCCTACAAACATGCACCTCCTCTCCCTGCTCCCTGCAGTGTGGATCACTGCTAATTGGCAGATTGGATTGAAGAGAATTCTTCCAGATGCTGCTAGTTAGTGTCACAAGTGACACTTAGCTTGTGTCAGTGAAGTTTCTGTAAAGCAGCTACCAAATTGCAAACTTCTTCCATGATATGTGTTGAGCTGGTGGAAACAGACATTTTGAACTTTGTTTTTGGGGTGAAGATAGCAGCAGAGGCAGGGGGTTTGTGTTTGGGGAATCTAGTCATGCACCGGGAGCACTTAGAAAATGTGAGCCTTCCTACAGATATGTCTGGCCCGCTGACTAATACTTCTGGCTGTGACGGGACACCATGAAACTAGATGTTTTAAAGCCACATTCCCATTTCACAGTCCTTAGGATTTCATCTTTGAATTCTACCAGGAAATCCATACATCGATCCCACTTTTGGCACTGTTAAAGTCTGAGCTATTCACTCAGCCAAAGTAGGAGTGGCAAAAGGACAGTAAAAGGAGCTGTTAGCATAAGCAGTATTTTATCTATTTAAATTTAATAAAGGATGTCAAACAAAAGAACATCTTGGTGCAGAATTTTGCTTCTGTAACAGATTAAAAAAATCTGTAGACTTCAATGATGTTGACCAAACACAGTTCTTAGGACTTGTTCCATTGCTCACTGAAGATACTGAGACCCTCACTGACTTTAATAAGATCAGAATGATGAAGGAAGTATTTTGTGGGGATTAATTCTTCTATTTAAAGAACCTTCCCCTCAGAAAGAATTCCTTCAGAAGACAGAGTTAATGGACAATTTTCTTCATTCTAGAGCTTTAAGAAAGATAACTTAAAGAAAAGAATGATTTGGGAATACTTGTGGAGTTACCTGAAATTCTAACATATCAATGAAGAACTTCAACTTCATTCTGTAATATCTCCTGTTCCTCGTCTAAAGGTACATTTAATATAACCCCAAAACTGCAGATATTTATTGTTTAAACAGATTGATAATTCATGACAAACAAAAGCTTACTAATTTCAGCACTCTTTTAAAAGTTATGCATTAATTGGGGTTTTAAATCATGAGTGTTTTCCCGTCCTTTTTTTCCTTCTTCCAATGAAATGACAAACACTGACATAAGAACAAAATAGCAGTCCGATCTTTGTGTTTTGTAATGAATAATAAAGTGTTTTTAACCTCTTTAGGGATTTAACACCACGTTAATCTTTTAATCCCCAGAAAAACCAATTTTGTTGACATGAAAAGGGGATATTTAACTTCGTCCAATTAATTTTCTTCCTTGGAGATACCATGATTATGAAGATTAGATTGAATAGATTCATTAGAATAACCTTATTTTCTACGAAGTGGTAGTTTTGCCAATAGATAATTGTATCAGAAAAGAAAATTTTACATCACAATTATGCTTAATTTTCCTCAATATAAAAAAAGCCAATACTTTGAAAGCCAGAAAACTCTGCCACTTTTTTAATACTTAGGTATTAGGTATTGGATCTTCTTTATAACTGTATTTGACTAGAAATGGAAGAGAGCAGAATACCCACTACTTTGCCTGTCTTTGCTCTACGGTTTTGCAAATTTTGGTCATCTTCAAAGTTTTACCTAAGCTGTGAATCATTAAAGCAACTGTTCTGCGTTGATTTTCCAAATGCATTGCATATGTAAATTGAGAGAGACTTTTCACTTTCCACTTAAGCATTTGCAGGAAGGTCAGATTTTCAAACATGTTCTGTGGCACTTCAAAATGATAGGGCTTTTTTTGAAAAAGCCTGCCTTACAGTTTGCTGTCTCTGGAATGAAAAGAATATGCATAAGAGTGAGGAAGGGTGGTTTTATGGTTAAGACATCAAAGTGAGATTTGGAAAATCCAGATTAGATTCCCCACTCAGCCGTAGACTCGACGCTCAGTTTTGGTCAGGTCACTTGACCTTACATCTATCTTCCACTGAAAGTGCATGAATAATACATCCTTTCTTTCAGCCTTTTTTTAGTTGCCTCTTCGAACTGGAAGTAGTTTGGGGTACAGGCTGAGACCACAGTTCAATGATATAATAAATTTGCTTTCTAATACTGGATCAAACATTTTGTGACTGAATGATATGAAACACCAAAGCCTGGATAGACTTTCTCTGTTAGGCCAAAGCTGTCACTTCTGATGACTTTGTACCAGTGATCTTTATGCTGGATGAGATATCACTGGATGTACCACTCAGAGTGTGGTTTGTGAAGCAGTTTAAGCCAAGGAAAGCCTGGGGTCCCGCTGTGTGTTCCCTCTCCTTCTCAGGGTTAGCTTTAACAGGGCACAGCTGTGCAGTTGGCTGCATCAGCGAGCTGATCCAGCACAAAAGGAATCTCACACACACACACATCCCCATCCCCTGCCCCCCAAATGATAATTTTTTGCTCACAGCCAGATGCATAATTATGAAAGCTGTCTCAAGGGAGAAGATGGGAATGCAAGTCTTGGGGAGAGAAGATGGTACCACACGGCAGATGGACAGATCTTCACCAGGTTGGTGAAGGGCTTTGCAAAGAGCAGTTTGTGGCCAGTATAAATGTGCTGGCAAAATCTCCTGACACAGGCACAGCTGTGCTGGCCAAACAATAGTGCAGTAGGAGGTACCAGAATAGTTATGATGAAAGAGCTCCCTAAGTGTATGCTTGACCCTCTACCCAAATGCTGGCCCTGGCATCACAGAAGTGGTGTTGAAAATGCTCTTCTGCATCTAAATCCCAGGCACTCTCTCATGCTGTGATGTGGCAACCAGCTATTCCATATCTCCTTGTGAGAAGTGATGGGCATTTTAGCTGTCACTGTGCTTGCTCAGGAGCTTTAGGGATGAAGCACTTACATCTTAAACACAAAAATATTAGACTGAGATATTTTTTATGGGTTGCACACTTGGCTTGAACCTAATACACACTGATCTTTCCTTTGGAGTTATTATTTTGTTTCCATTATACAGGCAGATGAAACTGGTCAGAATATGAATTATTACAATCCACTGGTGGATATTTTGCTGCCTATAGTATTGATTTTGAAGTTATGGTGCTGCAGTGTTGCAGTATTTCTTAGTATTATCTACAGCACTCTTACTCATCATTAAAGCACAGAATTGCGCAGAGTACCACTTTGTGTAGGCAGAAAAACTTGCCCAGACAAAATACAACATAATGGTTCCCAAGGAGTCATTACTTTCTGTCATGTCAATAATTGGCAGATTAAAGCTCCTTAAATAGACACTAACAGCACTGAGTGTAACAGCTCCAAAGGAGCCATTACTGCTTGTGGTGTCAATAAACCATCAATTAAGGATCTCTAATAGGATGCATTGCCAGAAAGGGTTAGAATGGATCTGAAGGAGCCACTTGCAGTCAGTTGTTTGCTTTCTGTTGCTTAGGGTTTATTATTACACCCTTCTGTTCACATCTTTTATCTTCCCTTTCCTTATTCCTTTCCTGAAAGTCTGGACAAGTGCTGTACTTGCATGACATTAGAATGTATTTTAATGTTACATTTAGATTCGGAATAATTCAACAGTATTGAACCAATTTTTCTCTTTCTTTGTCCCCACAGCAGTGTGCACACGTGCTCCCACATGACAAACACAAATGCTGTTCAAAAAATTGAAGGGTATGCACATGCAGGTGCCATTTGAATTAAGACTTCACTGAACCCAAAATGCATCTTTAACTTGGCTTCTCTACAGAAGTCCTCAGTGACAATAGAAGATGAGTATCCAAGCCAACAACATAAGAACAAAACTTACGTGGCTATATTTTATTAGAATGTCAGATTTGGTGAGAGTATTATATTCATCCCTCTAAGTAAGATTTAAAACATGACATTTAGGGAATAAGTGGTTCAGATGATTGTGACTTTAGGAAGGCTGAGGGATACTTCAGGCTGTAGTTTGAGCCCAGTACTGCTGCTCAGAAGTTCATTTATCAAAGCACATTAGCACATGCTAAGAACTGAGTTCAGTGAGTCCTAACAATATTCTAACCAGTCTTCCCTGAACTGTATCCTCGGCAAGGTTTCATTTTATATGTGCAAAGAAATGAGGACCCAGTCCTCCACACTTTTCCTGCAGAGATCAGTGCTTGCCTTGGCTGACCAATGTCCATGCAATAGCTTTAGGATGCTTTTGAAGTCTCCAGCTGTCAACAGTTGGAGAAAAATAATAAAATATCTATTGTCTGAACCTTCCTGCTGACCTTGGGTGGGGTCAATGTGGTTTTACATGACGAAGTGTGGAGAAAGGTAAAGGAGGAGATAATTTAATTTTTTTATTCCAAGTTCCACTCAGAAACTATATTGAAAAAAGGAATTTTATTATTAAAAAGTAGGGGTTTGTTCTGCCTATGTGGTATTAATAGGGCTGTCTACACTACAAAGTCTTTAATCACATGAGCAGACACTGTACAGTGGAATACCATTCTCACTAATTCATATTATTCAGTTAGCAGAGCACTAAGTGCTTCTGCCATCAAGATTTTGGGGGTTTGTTGCATAGAGTAGAAAAATCATTATTTCATGCTAAACATGAATACTCATTTTCAGTGGCAAAGCAAATCAGATTTAACATCCTCAAGAAACACATACATGCAGTAACATTGTATTGCAGTGATATCCAGCTACACACGTGAATAGTGATAGTGTCCTTAAAATATTTCAGATGTGGAAGTTTTCATCATCCTTCACTAAAACCCTGCTTTATTCACTGTGCCAAACCCTGGGAGTGAGTTAGTACTGTGCAATCAGTGAAGCTCTTCTCTGTGCAGAACCTCACCCCATTTTTTTCCAGTGCTGGAAGGCAAATGACAGAGGCAATGGGGCAAAAGTAGAAAAGCCACATCCTGTTGTTAAGAGAGTTGGAATCCATCCCTGTTGCCTTATAAAACTGGGCAGATCCTCAGACTCGGCACAGCTGGGGATTTTGGGTGAGTTTCTCATGTTCTGGGTGTCCAGTGCAGTTCATCTGTGGTCAAATTTAGAGAGATGTTGAGTTCTTACAGCTGTAGCAGGAGTCAACTTGAGCTGTGATTTGAATGTAGAAAGTGCTGAGATGAGGCTGGACACTCAAAAAGAAGACTCAAGAACAAAAACCCCCAACAAAATGATTTCAGATACCTGGGATTAGTGCTGGCTGCTCCGTGCCTCCATCCTGCAGCTGTAAAATGGGGATAATAACATCTGTTCTGCAAGGTGCTATGAAATGCCACGGACTCCATGTTTGTGAAGCTGCTGGTTACTCTAGAGAGTGAAACACAGAACAGAGTTAAAAGAAGACAAGTCTTGGATGGATGGATGGATGGATGGATGGATGGATGGATGGATGGATGGATGGATCCAAATACTAGTGTAGGGCTGTAACAAAAGTAAAAAGTAAATTGAAGTTAAAAAGTTTATTGAATCAAACTGAAGCCCTTCCCTGCATACTGATATTGTCGTATGTGTGTGTACATGTCATTCCCAATATCTTTAGAGCTTGATTTTGTCACCATGATGTCCCTTTAGTGTTATTTGATAGTGTTTTCAGTGCATCAGTCCATGTGCTTTCTCACTCCAATAATATCAGGAGGCTTTTTCACAGATTCAGACTGAAACCTGAGCTCTAGCAGGGATCAAGAAGGTGTGGTGCAAGGGGAATCAATGAAACCTGCTTCCCTCTGGGTCTGTGCACTGCAGTTGTACTCACTGATGCGAAACCTATGTGATGGTTTTCCAGCCCTGGTACTCACAATGCCTCTTGCCCATATGGCTTCTCCCATGACTAAAAGAAAATAAGTTCAGGCTGCAACCTTACCTTCCACAGGGGCACCAGTACAATCTCTCAACCTTCCCAGCTGCTATATTTAGAATTGAATAGAACAGAAATTGTAGGAATTCGTTGAGACTCAATACCTACTCTTCTCTCAAATTTGGCTGACATTGCCTGGTAGGCTCAAAAATGTTTTATGAAATGAAAGGATGAGGGAACATTCAGACGTGACATGATTGCATAAGTTTAATTCCCTGAGGAGAAAAGGGAAAAAGAAGCATGCAAAAGGCAGAGATTCCTTCTCCATTCTGACAAGCCATTCATCAGAAGACCTGTGGTCCTGAAGCAGGAATGGACCTTACCACTCTTTCTGCACTGGTGTGATTACCCGATTGCAACTTTTAGGAGAGTGTGACCAAGGGACAAAAAAATCAACTCCACACATCCAGGCTGATGTACTATAGCCAAAATTGAAAATCCATAAATTCAAAACTTGGGGCAAAAGAGATTGTAAGTCTGGCAGACTGTCTAATGCACTGCTGTAAGCACTTCCTGTTAGAACTACTGCTGTGTAACAGCCTTCCTTCACTTTAATCTTCTAAACTTTTCTCAGGAGACAGATCGGAAAAAAGTATTACAGTAGTATGTGACCCTTGAAATTTGCTTCTTCCTATCCCCCTCCCCAGAAATTCACACTTATATTGTAGGAGACAGAACTCTATTGTCCCAATTCATTCAAGTGGTGGTTATGTTTCATGCTCTAAAATGAATGTGCATAAAATATTGTGCACATTCAAAATTATATTTGCATCAAAATAGAAGCGATGTCTTCAGCTTTTTTTTAATATCTAATGAGGAGAGCCCAAATTTTCTAGTTGACAGCCTGATCCCCAGGACTCCTTTAGTGTAGAATGTGTTTTTCATTAGGAAAGTGCTGTGTATGAGGAAAGAGAACATAAAGAGTACTCTCCATCTATTCATATTTTGAAGACCTTTAAACAATTTCCAGAAATAGAAACAGCACCTGCTAAGGGCAGAAGTATAATTGTTTGCATGTCCTCAAACATTGCTTTACTGCACCACTTTTCATCTTGTTCAGAAGGATTAACAACTAAACACTGGGGATTAGAGTGGTGCAAGGTTAAAATAAGGAGATCAGAGCAGGCTGGGCAGGCAGGAGTAGGGAAAAATGTTTATTTGTAGCACAGTAATTTATAAATCCAATGGCCACTGTGAATCCAATTAATTCTGTGACTGGTTTTGTTTGCATGGTAGATGAAAGTAGTTTGGATCTTTCTTTAGTGCCCGGCCAGTCTAATGGTGCTAATCAAGAATTGCAGCTTCTTGTTTTGGAAGCAGAGTGTGACAATGCACAAAACTGCACCATGGACAAGAAGATGTTTGTCTACACCTACAGATCAAGGGCTTTGGGACCATGGGGCTGTCCCCAAGTGCGGAGATCAGTCCCTGCTGGGACAATGTGTACCTATGTCTCTGACGTTGTAGCAATTTAACTTCTGAAGAAAAAACCAGGAAGGAACTTGAGGACAATATCTTAATATCATGAGTTTTGGTGACTTTGTCTTGGCTTTATGTATAGCCTTACATAGACCACAAAAGTGGAGCATTGCTGGCTTAGGACCTGACCTTGTCATAACAGGGCTGGGCTTTTAAATAGTCTGGAAGTGCTGGTGGGCTAGAATAAATACCTGGGGCAGAAGCAGGTTGGTAGAAATGGCTCACAGGATCAAAAGCCTTTTCAAAACTGTCCTTAAATAATATATAATGGAACACAACATTTTTTTTTCTCATACGGTAGTCAAACTCTTCATGCAGTTTCAAGCTGGACATAGATGTTTTGGCTGTACATTCATTAGGACTTACAGCAGGAATGGATGGGAGCTGCTGCATGTGCTCTCCCTTTGCACATGCAGCACAGCCTTTCATCGATCTCCTGCCAGATTTCTGCGGCATGCTTCGCAAGATTATTAAAAAAAAAAAATAAGAAGATTAAACTAACTGGAATTATAGAACTGGGAATGTGGGTGAGGTCACAAAATACCCTAAGTACAGTCTGTAGAAATATTTCATTGCTGTCTAGGGGATGATCTGACCTCAAACTGTTTTTCAGGGTAGAAATAATTGTTTCAGTTGTGGGAAAACCAAAAGGACTCTCTGGTTGTTTTAGTGGGAACTTTACTAAAATGAAAGGAACCAGTCTCAGCCCAAGTCAGGGACATGATTTGGTTGCCTCTGTTGGGGCAGAGGGTGGAACAGACACAGTCAGCTCATCCTTATGACTGCGGGAGGTGCCGGGAGGAAACTTAGGCTTCCAAACCCACATCACGCCTATTTTGGGAATACTTATATAAGAATTCGTTTTTCTATGCTTTTAACTCAGTGTCTTCCTATAGAATCATACAAATATATGGTGTTACTACAATGGAAGGGTTACAGTTCTAGCAGCTAAAAAGAAAAGAAAACAGTAAAGAAGGTATTTCTGCTGATGGAGTAATGCCAGATTATACACTGCAAGGTTTGGTCAGAGACATGTCCACAGCTAGGTATATTTGTGTCCTTTGACATGAAATTCTAGTAAACCTTTGGGGTTTTTTTCATTAATTAAATAAGTTTCTTCAAGGGAAAAATATATTTTCTCTACCAGTTAATTTCCTTTGCATGTATGCTTTATTGGGAAGAAATAACCAATCTGCTACCCTGTAATTAATTGGATTATAAAATAATTACAGCCTTGTTTGCTTTCTGCAGATTACATGGTAATTATATTTGGTATTACCATGAAAAACCAAGAATTTCTAACTATGTCATTACATGGTTATTTCTACAATACAATACAACTGTTTAATTATACATTCAGTTTCTTTACTTCAATGCAAAAAATGATTAAAATAATGCCAATGCCTCAAAGTTTTGAACAAGTGCCAGCATATTATATAACATTTATACTAGTAGTAGGCACTTGTGTGTTTGCAAGAGCATATTTACATATGCAGGGTTCTCCTCCATTCTTCCAGCCTCTCCTTTGTACCTGAGGCACGTTTCAAATCTTGCAATAGATACTCATACTCCTGTTTTTCAGTATGCCCAGAAAAACTTGGGCCAGAAGCCATGAGTATTTTCCCTAGTTCTAAAGTCTATTTAGAACTAGCCACAGCAAAGATGAGAAAAAGGATGAATGTAGATAGATACTTCAAGCTGCACGAGCTTAGTTTTGACAAAGTTTCTTGTCAGACTATTTGTTGGCATAATATCCAGTTGCTGAAGGACTGAGCTCTTCTGAGCTTCTTCCCTGAATTATCCTCTGCTGCTAAATAAGCTTCTTTAGCTGGATCTTGTTAGAAAGAGTGAGAACATCAATGCCACATATTCCCTGCAATGAGAGGACAGATCCAAACAGATCCAATAAAGTTTAATCTGTCTTTTGTAGCTACATAGAAGAGCCAAGTATGGCAAAGTCTACTCTTTTAATGTTTGGGTTTATCATTCAGAGTCCTGATTTGCAACAGGAGCATGAGTGGCTGGAAAGTTTTTTCTCATCACCATTTCACACCTCACAGATATCTGATGAATGAGGTAAAACAAAACCATGAAAGAAGTAATATGAGAGACAGTGAGAGAATTTTTTTTTTTTAGTGTGATTATCTCTACATTAAAACAAGGTACAAAGTAGAAGCAGTTTGCACTGACTCAATCATAGATTCTTCTAAAGAAGCAAATTAGTAACTGAATGAATCACATGGAGAGCTATGGGCCTGTGGGCCCATGTGAACCACTTTGGAAGAGGCATTACTGATGAATGTTCTGTCTCTGCAGGAAGAACAGAAAACCAAACAGGGCAACAACAAAAAAATCCAAAACTTTTTCACTTTTTTCAAGACTGGCATCTAGCATACATTTTTTTCTCCTATATTCCCCCAGGCATGAGAAAAGCACCTTCCATCAGCAAAGCCACACATCCACCACCATCATAATATATTCATAATACACCCAGTTAATACAACTGTGGAATAGCACAAAATTTAGAAGTCTCAGAAAGACTACCAACATAGTCATCATCTAGGTGACCATAAAGTGCACCATGCTGTCTTTATGTAAAGTTGCGGGGCTTTCTTAATGTCTGTTATCAGGGAATGACATAAAAAGGAAAAAAAATAGGGCATTGATAAATTGTTAAAGTCGGTGTTAAATCTCACAAGAGAATCAGTTTGGGTAGGACTAAGTCAGATCTATCCTTATTTTTATTTCCCAGATAGATAAAACTTTGATTTGAGAAGGAAGAATAATACTTTTTCTTTTCATTAGGTTTTCCTCTTTTATATTTTTCACTTTAATTGGCCACAGAGTATGGCTTAGAGATTATTGTCATGTTGGGCAATGCCCATAGAGAAAAGAGAAACTAAGAGATCCTTTTGATAATTTCAAGTGACAACAAGATGTTGGAGGAATACAGATATCTGGAAGAGAGAGAGAAGATAACATTTAGGCTGTGGCTTGGAATCAGTAGGTAAAATATGATAAACTGGGAAGATCCTTGAAAGTAAATACTTCTGTTAGATACAGCTGTGACAGATGAATCAAAGGATGGCTTGTACTGCGAGGGTCAGAGAGGCTTTTAGGATGATATCAGAATCACCGCTGTTCTCCATCTTTATCCATTCTGGATCTGGTCATGCGAATCATTTGTGCCTTTTAAGTCAAGGGAAATCAATGGGAGTTCAGTCTCTGGGGGTCTTGCAAGACTGTTCCCTGAGGAGAGGTATATTTTTTACTCCATCCAAATTAGTTTGAATTTGTTCTGTCTGGCAGTAGATAGCAATAGCTGCCAATGCAATCAGTGTCACTTGCTGCTGAAGATACAGCATGAGAACTCTGTCATTGGACAAGACATTTTGCATCTTGTTCCTTTTGCAAAAAGCTGATTTCAACACTAGAAAATTCAGCAAAGCCATTTTCCAACACTTAATTGCAAGATGTCTCAGTGCGAGTAGAGAGCAAGTCAGCTCAATAACCTTAATCCCAACCTTGAAACCCAAAGAGATGGTTCAATGCAGCTGTATATTAAAGTACTGACTTTAAAATGCAGTTCTACCATCGTGTTTCTCTAGATGGTTGTTCTGAGATTCATACATGGATAGTGAAACTCATAAAGGAAAGAAACACATCACAAATGAAGGTTGCTTATTAGTCATCATCTGGGGAAGATGAAGTGAACAGTTAAATTTTGCTGCATCACATTTCTTTTCTGAGTTGCTGTCACAGAGGATTCAGCACAGTGAGAGCTGCAAAAGCCTCCATGTTCAGTTCAAATGCTGTTTTGTGTTAGCATCGTTATGTGCTGTAGTTAAGCATTTTCTTAAATTCAATATTGACAGACAAAACATTTTTCAGGTGAGTACAGCTGGTAAATTCAGCACAGCTTTAAGACTGCGAGAAAATACAGTCATTAAGCTATCTTAATAGGGGGGAAAGAGAGCCATTATTTGCTGTCATTATGCGCTGTTTGCTAATTATGCTCATCAGGTGATAAAAATGAATAATTTAATTTAGTTTTTTATTGTTCTGCCTGAAATCCTCAGAGATTCTTGGGGAAGTAATTCTTCTCCCTTTTGAGCCTTTCCTCTCTCTACCAACAGCCTTGTACATTAAGGACCAAAATATGAAGCTGATAGCAAGTGCTAGTTGGTTGTAATGCGCAGTGTGGATTTTTGTCCATGGTGGTGGACTTGTCAGTGCTGGGTTAATGGTTGAACTTGGTGATCTTAAAGGTATTTTCCAACCTAAATGACTCTTTGATTCTGTTCTGTGGTTCCAAGCAATGAATCCTTTGGTATTCCTGGGAACCAGGATAGCAATTGTGGAGTTGAGCTCAGGCTACCCACACCTTATTTGAAGGTTACACATACAACC
The DNA here is from genome assembly GCA_013397865.1 of Struthidea cinerea. Classification (NCBI taxonomy): domain Eukaryota; kingdom Metazoa; phylum Chordata; class Aves; order Passeriformes; family Corcoracidae; genus Struthidea; species Struthidea cinerea. The sequence continues at coordinate 1,929,020 of VZTI01005121.1, forward strand.
CATCTTTATCCAGACAACATTAATTGCTGCTGTTGCACTATATTCATGTGAGAAAACATCTGGGGACCAGGCCATTATTTCTTCATTCATAAAGTACGTTTCCAATTCCAGGTGAAAAGCTGTATATAGTCACAGCAGCCATTTTATATATCTGAAGATATCGTTATTAAAGGTGGGCCACTCTCACCTCTATGCCCTTGGTTTGATTCAATTCTGCAATAACCTACTTCTCTCTTGAAATCCCCTGTGAGTGAAATGAGAAGGGGAATTTGACTCCAGCAAGGGGAGATTCAAAGGTCATTACAGTGCTGGGGTCGCTTTGGGAGCCTCTAAGGTGGGAAGAAGTTCAAGCCCAGACTGACATGAAATCCAAAGGCAGAAGGCCATCTCCTCAGACGGTTTAAATCATTGTGCAACTTAACTGTATCAGTAGTTTGCTGGCATGTTCTACTCCCTTTTTAGAGAAATGTGTTTTAAATACTCTACTATTACTGTGGTTTGATTAATGAAATTCCAGTGGAATATGAAACACACATTTATTTACAGAGTATGGCCTGTGCACTACCAGGGAACATATTACAGTAGTAGTAGAACTTAAAAAAAGCTAAAAAAGTGTTTTCAGATCTTCTCATGTTTTGATTCAATCAACTGTAGAAGTACAAAGGATGTTTATGTCTGTGTAATAGAAAAAGCTGTATACACTAGGATGAGTAGTAAATTCTGATGAGCTTTCTTTTGTTCTATTATTTAAAGTATTTATAGAACCCATTTGCATTTAGCTGGATGATTTTAGGAATTTTGTGTATTGAAATGCCAATTCTAAATCACAAGTACATATTGGAGTAATAATATACAGTGCTTTTTTCTTAATGATTTTTCATTTTGTGGTTGAGCCAAGTATCTATATGGGTTAAAATCTATAATTCCCAGAACTGATAGACAATTCAAAAGGCTTAACAGACTTCATGCATCGCTTGCTATTGAAACTGTATATCCAGAGGAAAACTAATATATTGACCCTAGAAGGCCATTTACTGTTATACGAAATAAACCCATCACTTATAAGTCTATAGAGTGTTTATTTTGGTAGTTAAAAGGGAAACATGAACACTGTGAGCATTTGGGCTTTTTGGGAAGCCCATTTTCAGATCCCAGAATAACCTCTGTGTTTGATCTAGAGCTAAGTATTAATTCCAATGGGAGCTCTGAAAAAATACCTATTGTTCCTGTGGTTATATTTATTCCCTGTAGGATGCCACTACCTAAGCATTTCAGAGGTTTTCTTTTATTTTGATCTCTGTGTGTAACACAGCTTTTGAAGGGAACAACAGAAGTTCTTCCCGTTTCCCACAGTTATAAACAATTATTTTTTCAGCACTGAATTTTAAACGCACTTAAGTCCTTTAACAGTCATCATTCCATTTGTCTAAAGTGACTGGACATTTCATAGGGCACCATGGGGCAAAGAATAGGAGGGCAGTGATACATTTTTATATCTTTAAGATCCTTCTCTAGTGTAGAAAACACTTTACTTGGTGGTAAGATATTTAAACTCTATGTAAGAGTTGCACATCACAAAGAGATTCTTAAAAGCATTGAGGGCTTTAATTAATGCTGAAGCATCAAACTTAATTTCAGACCTGGGAATCTTAAAAGTATTATGACTATTTGATCAAACCTTATTGGGTTAGTGTTGGCCATGAAAATAAATTATTAGTTAGTGATCCTCACTAGAACAGAAGTAGGGATAATAGAAAAAAAATAGGCCCATGGAAATGCTGGAAAATTCTTTCTAAGAGCAAGCAAGGTTTAATAAATAAATAGGATCCCTATGGAAATATTGGAAGATATCTTCTTTAATACTGTAAAGTGCAATAGACAACATATTAATAAATTTGACACCTCGCAAAAGACAAATACCCTTTCCTTCCTTGCGTCGCCGCCACGGCCGCCCGGTGGCCTGGCAGGAGGCAAGGCGGTGTCCTGGTCAGCGACCAAAGGGACACAGTCCTCGTGGCTGGTCGGAGCGCTCTGCTCAGAGGCACACAAAGGAGCAGGCTGCAGCTTGGATGTTGCCGAGCAACGGGACCGCGGCGAAGGAGGTAGAGGGGCCTTTCTGGTGCTTTCAAATCCAGCTTTATTGGTAACACAAAGTAACAAGGAGCTTCAAAGCTGAAGGGAGAGCGCCAGAAAAGGCGGGGGGAGGAACCAAACAAGCCTTTTTATGGTGCTCTAAAAGAGGGCGGAACTAAGGGAAACAGTCCAATAGGGAGATGATGGGAATGACAGGTGCCAATAGGGAAAGGAACAGGGGAGAACTTTCTGGAACTTATACATAGGCAATTAAACTGATAAATATACATAAACAGATGAACCAATAAGGACTAAAGAACAAGAGAAGGGTCTAGAAAGAGGGGAGGAGATGTGGCAGTGGCAATCACCCAGAAGAGGATGGCCTTAGGTCTGATGGTCATCCTATGAGCTGGCCTCAGACCTGCCCTCGGGATCGAAGTCAGGAGCAGGAAAATTGATCCACTCAATGACATCCAGCCCCGAGGTGGGCTGGGTCACCGCAACACTTCCTGGATTCCTGAAAGAATAAACCTAATTGGATTAATATTTAACTTAAGATATCAAGATACAGATATGGCTTGTATTCAAAGAAAAGCACTTAAAATCACTCTTCAATGGCAAACAAAAATAACAGGTAGAAGATGGAAGAGAAAGAAACCTGATTTCCCCAGATCTGTGTGCGATGACCTGCAGAAGAGATGTCCTGTACTGTCGTGGGGGAAAAAAGATTTTTCAAGGTCAAGCCTTGTCCAAGAAACAACTTTAAAATGTGGCTCAAAAGCATCCCTGCTATCAATATCAAAATCAAGCGTTGATGCTCAGACTGAAACAATTAAGTAACCACACAGTAATAGGATTAGATGAATTTCCATGTATCTTCCGGTTGATGGTAAACCTGAAATGAAAGAGTATGTAGGGCCTAGAAGACACCAGCGTTACTCTGTTGTGACCTTCACAGCTCTGAATGGGAAAGAGAAGTAGAACCATTAATAAGATATCCAAGGAGAAGAGAATATCTAATGACTGCTTACTTGACAGGAGCTGGTGCTCTCCTGCAGTGAAGTGCATGTAAGACAACAGCAGATGTTGGTCAATTTTTGATGCCAAGTATCAGAGAAGCGTTTAAGCACACACTTACCTTTATGCAAACATTGATGTGATTACCTGAAAGAGACATTTTTACATCAGAAAAAACCCTTACCTGATGTCTGAGGCAGAAAATATCAGAACATACCCACTGGTTCATTTATGGACATGATGAAAAACATTGACTCATAGGGGACACTTGAGGTCACCTACATTCTGCATAGGCAGCAGATAGGTCCTATTAATTCTTCTTCAGTAATTCTCATCATAAAATGTCAGTTTGCATCAGTTCACTGGCACAGTGACTAGCTTTCTTTGCCGCCATCCACAGGAAATTTTCATTAATTTATGTACACTGATTTCCCACTGAAGTGTAACTTAATCTTATTAATTCCTGAAGGGGGTTATGTTTAGTTTCCATACGGACAATACAGCATATGCATTTCGTTTTTCTGTTCCAAGGAATCTCTTGAAGGGGGAGAAAAGAGAGAAGAATGATTTTAAAGGAAACCTGTTTAAAAAAGCTGATGTTCATTTAGGGTTTTTTTCCTTCTAGTTTGATATAGTTTTACATGTGACAGCTTTTATTTCTATTGATATTAATAATTATGCTCCTGGTGGACAAGGAAAACTTTCAAAACTTAAAACCACTGGTGCTGTAATATCTACCCTCTGAGGGAATTCCTCCACTGCACTCCTAAGATCCATTAGACAATGGATGGCAGCTATTAGAAGAGTAAATACACATCCTAAAATATGGCTCCCTGCTCATCTTTCTAATATCCATGATTAAATCTTACAGGAAGGAAAAGCTGCTCTAGGACATCTTAAGGAAGAGAATGAACAACACATGCAGACATAAAAGCAGAATATGCTTGTCTTGCATCAGAGGAGCAGTCAGTGGTGGCCTGGAGTCAAATGTCCCCAGACTGCTTTCCAAGCCCAGTTTGTCCACGTGAGATGGTCACATGGACCACTTTAGGTGGGTGAACCCTCATTCAGAGTGCTCTGGCTTTCCATGTGGAGAATTGGAAGAGCATATTTGACAGTGAGCCATGGTAAATGCAACTCATGAGGATGTGATTGTTTTGCCCTACTTAAATAATCTATTGAATTGTGCTTTTTGAGAAAGTGTGGCCTGTGTATATTTGATTGGAGGAACTATTGTGATGGTAAACAACAGCATAAGCTCCTCCTTCACCTTACTTATTTTGTGAGACTTCTGGCTATTTTGTATAAGCAGCAAAAAGATATTTCCTGGAGTCCTTTGGAGCGTTAAATAAGTATGATCCTAAATCTCAATGTGCACATTTACAAATCACATAAAAAATGTGAACTGGGAAAAACCAGTGTGTCTCCATGTTTGATCTGAGGTGTCAGGAGGCATAAAACCCTCTCAGACTGACACATCAGCAATGTGCTGGGTGCTGGGTGGGCTGGGGAGGTCAGCTGTAGATATCAGTGCTGAAACACGCTTGAAAATGACTTTTGACAGAACTCATGTAAATGTTCACACTGCTTGGCCATTGGTTGGTCAAAAATTGCTTATAAATGTAGCTCTGTTTTATGTTTGGGAATTTTGTGCAAGCAATCTCTGAATGTGATACATTCCAGAAGCCGTCCTTGCATACGCAGAGTTCATTAACTCTTAATTCTCAGTATCAGTCAGCCATGGAAGCCACGTGATGGTACATACCATGTTTATCCTCCCTTACTGGAGCACTAAGGTTTTGCCAAGCCAAAGTGGGGACATTCAAAGAGATTCCAAGAAGACATATAAAGAAATATTAACCTTCTGCCTTTTGGAAAAATATCCAATAACATTTTCAGTGTAGGGGTGGGCAGATACAGCTTGTAGGAATGATATTTTGAGAAAACTAAAAGGAATTAGCTGAAAAAGCATAGCCAAAACAAGTCCAGAGTCTTCATTCATTTCACCACGAATAGACCTAGCTATATATTGCTACGTTGTTGCACCAGTTTTATCCTTTTTATTCTATAGAAGATGTACAGTGTTCTGAAAAATTTGTGTGAATTTATGTTTTAGTAACTTTACATGTTTCTTCTCCAGAAGAATGAAAAATGCAAGATAAGGATTTTTTATTTTTGACTCATTTTGACAAAAATACTTACAAAATATAAGAAGTTACAATACTCAAAACTGTTGTAATCATGTACTCAAGCTGCTGAAGGAATATGTGCATTTGGTCCAGAATTCTTCTCCTTTTCCCAGCTATAAAGTTTATTTTCAATAGGTAATGTATTAAAAAAACCCAACATTATTAGGGAGGCCAGAGCAGTTGTGGGTGTCAGTAGGTGGGTGGCAAGGGTGAAACTTAGGACTTACAAGTGCACCCCCACTTGCTTTATAGGATCAGGTTTTCATTTGAGACTTGTTGCATCAGCATTGATAGAATTACTCATCTCATGCAATAATAAATATGCTCCTATAGGGTTGGAACATAAATTAACACCCCAAATTCAGGGTCAAATTACAAATTGTTGGCTCTGATTTTTAAAATTCTGTATAACACAGCAAACTTCAGTGAGCTAGGCCTGAATTCTGACTTGCATTTGAATAGGGAACCAAAGTTTTGTGTTTCATCATCAATAAAAGGTATCTGTGATTTAGCCATAATAATGTCTTTCTAAAGCAGATTTCTTTTTCAAGAATCGCAGTGCTCAAGGTGCCCTAATAGGGTGCAACTCTTAGATTTTCTAAAATAAGAAACTGATTTTGATTTGGTAGGAGTGCAAACCTGTCTCAAGCTACTAACTTTTAATTTACTGGTGTTCTTAGCAGTCAAAAATGATTGAAGAAGGTTTGGTTAGAGAAAAATGAAAAACATAATTTGTTTTATCCGAAGGTATCTTTGAGAGCATTTAGCTTTCCATAGAGAAAACACACAATCTTAAGGATTTGCCATTGAAAAGAAATGAATTATACATTTTATGATATCATTTGCAATTCAGCAGATGTATTTAGCCTATGGAATTACGAAACCCTGAAGAACTCAGTGGAAGCAAGACAGACCACATGTTTGTGTGTGTGTGCACATGCAAAGGAGAAAAAGAGGGAGAGTGAGATCAGGCAGAGAAGGAGAAAACATTCTGATGGATCTAATTTAATTTTATGTTGTGTTTTTATACCGGAGTTCATTTACAAGTGCTGACACTCTGCTGTGAAATGCCATGAAATGTGGGATCTGCCACAAATGAGAAGAATATTTTCTAACTAACTTTAGCTGCGGATGATAATTTGTTAAAACAAACAATAGCTCACTGCATTACCATTGAACGCAAAGATATTACTGCACTCAGCTAAAATCAAATAATCTTTTAGTTTCTATTCTCTCCAAACTAAGCTAAACAGTGGTGTCATAAAATGACAAATTACAGGATGAACATAAAAGCAGTGCCTTCAAAAATACAATAGTTATACAAGCCATCTATTGTTAATGAAGAATATAATGCAATTTGTCTGTCTGTAATACAATTATGCAAATCAAAGACGGAACTATCCTGAAATCTCTCTAACATTCCAAGTCATTAAAATGAGATAATTTATCAAAAAGAATATTACTGATCATGTTTATGTGTTGCACATTAATCCTATTACAATAATATATCTTTCTCCTAATTTAATGGATTTGTGCAATCTAACAGAAAATGACTTTTATACTACCCACAATTACAAAAATATTCAAAGCATATCCATCCCTGCATAACATATGCCTAAGAGTGTACAATAAACTTATTAAAACAAACAAAGCTTATGAATGTAACCTTCAAACCAATAAAGACAATGCTAAATTCAATTTTATTGCCCTCATTATTTCAACAACTTCATATATAATAAAAATGGTGAGTGAATTACCTTAACTTTCTTTATGAAAAAGTAAAATCTTATTAAAAAGTGTGATACAAAATTTGAGAATTGGTTAAATTGACGCCAGACACATAGAACATGATAAAATCTTCCAAACCAACCCATAAGTGGCAATCCACATACTTGCAGTCCAAAGTCTCTCTAAATCTCAGCCTTCTGACAGATATAATTTTAACAGGTGACAAGTCAATCCTTAAAGTAACAGCATCTTTTGAAATAGTTTCTTTTATCTGCAGTGAAGCATGTGAATATGTCATGAGGTACATATGGGCTTTCTTCCATTCCCATGGAAAGATAATATTAGGCTTAAAAATTCCCCACATAGGGATATATTTAGAAAAGTCATGGTTCTACCTTTGAAAACTAAAAGATGCAAAGGAAAATGCAGCATATTCAACTGTAAAACTAACATTGTACGTGTGTATTGTAATACAGTCACTAGGTGAGGGGTCACATGCTCAAGAAACATCATCATATTACTTATTTTCTCCATCCAAATCTGCACAAATGGACTGTTGTATAATATTCAGTCCTATTATTGTATATTTTCACTAATTTCCCTTCTAGAGCTCAACCCATCTTCATTGAGCAGGGCTTGCTGCACTCTTTTTTCATCCTGAAAATGCTCCATTAGCTTCTTCAGCAGGCAGTTCAATGCACTGAACTGTTTTCCTTCTGGCAAGTAGGTTTTTCTTAGATGCAAGATAGGGATTGAGTTAGCTGGCTGCAGAATTAATACAGCTGCATACACTCCTCCTGCTAATCCTATCATTGACCCACCCTGACATGTAAATCACACTGTGTTACCCAGTTCACATCCATTTATAACTCTTTCTTCGGAAGAATTCTTCTCATTCCTCCTCTTAAACCGGTATACTCTGCATATTGAAATGAGAATATATGTCGAAAGAGAGATAGAAGATGAGAAAAAAGAGGTGATGCTCATGTAAATCATGTGTTTAGCAGTTTTAGCCCACTGTAGACTCAAATGTTACTGCCAACACCTCACATGTATGCAGTGTTTAGAAGATCCTGGGGCAGCTGGCTGCAGTTGCTTAAAAGCTCATTTTCACCTCCCTAGCCTCTGCACTCTTTCTGAAGGCTGGTCCCTCCTGTTTTTTCAGAGCTGTTCAGCGACTTTCTGAATTGATACCAGCCTTGAAGGACAGCATATCCCAGCTGGGCTCATGTTCTGACCCGCCTGTGATTATTCTCCTTTCTGCCATACCTGTTTTTCTTCAGTCTTGGAGGAGAGAGGTTTTCAGTCTGGAAGCACCTGACTTTAACTCATCAGTTGTCAGGAGCTGCTGTTAGTGACAAAATATGTTCACTGCAATGGATAAAATGGATTTATGCTGCATTTTAATAGCTGCCTGATAAAACCAGACTGTACTATTCTGGGCATCTTGACCTAATGTACAAGACATAACACTTTGGTATATGCAAAAGTGTGTTGACCACTCTACAAATCTATAAATCCGCCCCTGCTGTTGCAGCTACAGTATCATGTTCAAAAGGATTTGAATTCCTAAACTTTCCCTCTGTTCTGTGCTCTGAATGGGATAACATGATCTCATGGGTAGGAATTCTCCTTTTGAGACTGGCTGGCACAGGTCTCTATTTTCAGCTCCTAAGAACCTTGGGTTTGTATGGCATTTGTAATATATGTGTTTCTTTATCAAGTGTCCAGGAAGTTTAAAACAGTTTTGAATTCTTTTTCAAAGCTGTGTAATACAAGCTTAGTAAGCCTCCTGCACTTGGCAGAACCAAACAGTAAGAAGAGGGCTGATTTATTTGAAGGCTGGCAGGGGCAGAACCTTCCCTGTCACACCATTTAATATTTGCTCACACCGAGTTATATGAAGTTATCTCATGTTGAGATCCTGCTGCAGTTCCTTTGGATCGATCTCTGTCTTAGCTTCTGTCCCTCTTTAAAACATGTATATACCCTAAGGCAACTGATGGATAGCAAATATACAGAATTCTGCTTCTGATACCAGTAAGAACAAAGCTGTCCTTTATCAGATTAGAACCATTTCAAATATAGATATGTTTGGCACTTAGAGGACTTAATACTTCTATATGTTCTGGATAAGTATTAATTCAACCAGCCCTTATGACATGTGTTGACATAAATATCAAGTACCTTAAGTAACCAGCCCGAAGCAAGTTCATCAGCCTCAGAGACTTTATGTCACCATAAAACCTGCATAAGGTGGGGTGGCAGCTGGCCCTCAGGATCTCATGTGCACGGGAACAACCCCTTTGACTTTGTTCCTCAGTGTTCATCATGACAATGCCAGCCTGTTTGGATTCCTGCATGGCAAAAGCTTTCCACACATTTCTCCTTTCTTTTCAAATAAGTGGAAGCTTGCCAAGGTTTTGGACCAAGCTGCTCCTCAAACAGGATATTGAATGGATTTTAGCCTTGCTGGTCTCTGTAGAAATGGCTCTTTCCTCACAGAGCCTGTCACAGAGCTTCTGCTCAGCTCTCCCAACAGTAGCATCATATAGTGACTGAGGGGCGTCTTTGGGCATAAGGGCTACTGCTTGCTAATATCACTTAAAAACTGATTGAAAAAATATTTAAACAGCAAAAGATATAAAGCAGGTGTCCCCTGGGAGGTTTATATTCCAGTCTGAGCAGGACAGTTGAGTCCTGAGAAGAGGAAAGGGGAAAAGTCAGGAAAGAAGGCTTATAAACTTATAGTTGCTACTTATTTATCTGTATTTTTTAACATCTTGACTACCTTTAAACCTGCCCTTATCTCTTTTTGTGACACTTCCTAGAAAATAAAAGCTAATACTGCCTTATTTCATACATTTGTTGTAGTATAAAGCACCGTGAGATGCTCAGGTAGCACAGGAGAGGAAGATATCGAGGTACCTAATTTTGCCATACAGCCTAATTTCCCTGAAATAGCTCAGCTAACCTAGTAACTAGGGCCAATAACCCTGCTGGTTGTGGCAAACCCACTGAGCTATTGTGCTTTTTGTTTACTGCACACTTGACTGTCTGTGTGCTGTGCTAGTGTGTGAACAGGCATTCTGGAGAAAAACAGCACCAATTTTCCATACCATCTAAGGAACTCAATTGGCAGAGCTGTGTGACAAATCAGGGCAGATTAAAGTCAGGCTGGTCAAATTCTGCCATATTGACATCTGCACATAAAAACCCCATGGCATCCCTGTGTCCAAAAAAAAGGCATAATTTGGATCACAGTCACAACACTCAGATGCAAGGAGGAAGAAATCCCCAGTGTTGAAGACAAGGGAAGACTCATTTTGGAGCAGAATGAGGCTGGGGCTTTTCTGCTCTGTTGAGGGTGTAATTACAGCCTCTCAAAACTTGCGTGACATTGCTAATTTGAGAGAAAATGGGACACTGATATCTGTAAGAACACTCAGGGCTGGGATTTTGATTATAAACCCCATATATATCAGCAAATCAACTCTGTGAATATTAAAGTCATTAAGTATCTCTACATAAGTAATTACACAAACTGTTCAACAACAAAAGATGGGAAGATGTAAATGTCACCCTATAAGGAAAATTTAAAGAGCTTTGTCAGATTTTAAGATACCTGAAAGTCAAACTGACCATCAAATTGTGTCATGAAATTATGAAATTTTTTGTTTAACACTTTTCAAAGAACAGCTTTTTTTGCTAAATGTGTCCTACCTACAGAGGAGGTTAGGAGAATCCTACAGAGGAATCATTGTTAGATGCTGCCCTCCACTTAAGATACAGATCTTGTCTTTTGATACATCCTGTTTTATTTCATATAGCTTTGTGTCATGGAAAGACCCATCGCTTTGCCTTCGAGGTTTGATCATTGAATGATTCCTCTGACTTTTGGGAAGCTGTATGTAATATGTATCAGCATAAAAGAGAGGCAAACATGCCATAAACACCCATTGCAAATAGGCATTTGCTTATGGTTTGTGTCAGCCTAGTTGTGTGGAAGACACAATGCATCTTGGCACAAAGTGCCAATGTTCTTATCCTACCCGCTCAGCCCAGAAGGGTGCCTTTCACCTTGCAGTACATGGTTGAAGGTCCCAGTGGAACTGGAGAGGTACCGTGTGAGAGATGCAGGAAAATAAAAAGGCATGTCCTAGGCAAGCCTGGCTGAATTTGTCCATCACTCTTGGCCAGCTTTCTCCAGGTGCTCTAACTTTTTTGTGTATCTGGGTTCCTATGATGGGTCCCGGGCATCTTCTAAAAAGTGCCCTTTAATGCCAGGCTCTTAGGATGCTCATCTGGCTGAATTAGCCAATGGTCCATGTGCCAAGCATTCATATGGGAGTGAAGAGAACTTGCCTTCACCTTTAGCTCTGTCCTTTGTCCCTCCCAGGAGATTATTGCCAGCTCTTTCTCAGCATCACTGGGAGAGAAGGGTGCTTGGTACCTTGGCACACAAGACCTGAAAACTTCAGTTCATTTCAGTGCTGAGCTTTATCAAAATCTTAAACTAGATGAGGCTTCTTTCCTCTTGCAGGTGATAATACCCCACAGCAGGAATCACAGGAGAAAACTACTTAGAAAGGATGTTGTGAAAGGATCTGGAGTTTGGGGGGCTTCTGAAATCCTCTCTTGTTCTGCATAGGCACTCTCTTGCTGATATGCTTAGCATTCCTTGACATCACCTGTTTTCTGGGTCTGTGGATGGAAATGAAGATGTTGGTGCTTATCTATCTGTATCTAATTTAAAGAAAGCTTTCAAACTTTCCATGCCCAAGAAATAGTACTGCAGGGATTTGGTGTCCAAATAAGGGTGGAGATGGGGAGAGAAGACAGAAGAATTAAAAAAGGGTTTTTCTGACATATATCAAAATTGAACAAATTCTCATTTCTTTATTTCTATTTGAGACTCCCTTAGCAGCAAGGTGTAAGTATTAAATACACAGGAGATGGCAAGCAGAGGAAAAAAGTAAAGGAGTTAAGTGATAGCAGTGATCAGTATTTTACTGTATTCCTTCTACAATTTAATAGATACAAATAGAAAAGGCCAGGCACAACACAAATATTTCCTATTATGAATAAACTAAAGTCACAATGGAATCTGTCATGCTTGTGATATGAGAAACGGACAATATTCCCGAGCTGTTGCCATGATGGCACTTGAATGCAGTTTCTACTTTGTTTATGAAGCTGAATCAGAAACCCTTTTCCCCCTCCCCTCTCTCTCTTTTTTTTTTTCCTTGGCCCAGCATGTGTAATTCTTCTTCATGGAAGCTCGAAATGGCTGTGGAGCAGCTCAATATTCCATTTATTTTATTTATAAAATAAATTCAAAGCCTGAAAAGATGAAGTAATTGACTTACTGGGATGACAGTTAAACCCACTAAATTTAATCTTATCCTCTCAAGTACAACATATCGCGCTTACAAATTATCACCCTGCACCAGACAGGCCTGCTCTCTTCACCTAATCCAAATGGAAATGAAGGCCTCTGTTATTGTATTATCTGACTTTACTATCAGCATTAATCCGGCTTAACTCACTTAATGATGCCACTTGTGGCACTATGAAGGCAGCAAAGAAGTCTATAAACTACTTCCATTAAAATGCAAATCTGGCCCACAGAGAAAATAAGTGACACAAAAGTAGGAGAATTCGGCCATACACTGTATTAGCCTCTTGCAGCACAGAACTGATACAAGTATAATAACTGATGCTGTGATTATTATTCTAGCTGTGGATTTCCAATGAAAGGAAGCCAGTCTACCACAGAACGTCACAAAAGTGCTTCAACAAGCCAGGGTATTTAATTTCTGAAGAGATTTATATTTTTTGTTGTCAGGAAATGAACAAATACTTATCAATGTAAAAACTGCTATCTTAAATCTTCCTGCCAGGTTTTTCATACTGATATTATTTGCACCCTATAACACAGGAAATGAAAATCTTCTGTGCCTTTCACATCTCCACTGTATCTTAAAATTCTTTAGTAACAGACTTGCTTCTTTTTTTAACCCCCTTCTGTAAACATAAAAGAAAACTTTTATGGATTAAGTATAGGGAATTACTAACGCCAAAATCCCAACCCCAAATTCCTTCTCCTGAACATTTCTGTTTGCTGTTAATTTAATTATTTTTTAAAGAGAATCGTAACATCTGTTTTATGGAAAAGCCTGATTAATTTTAGTGTAAAGCTACTCACATTTAGCTCTACTCCTTTCGCTCACACACACACACATGCACGCTGGCATATTCTGCCTAGCCACCCCTTTGTGTGAAAAATCATTAATGCCTCCATTACTGTGAAAGAAATCCTAGTCAAAATACTAGGATTCGAGTCTCTTCCAATCTCTCTCGAGTTCAATAGTTTCCTCTGCCTTGATAACCCTAAGACTTCATTTCTGGCTTTGGCAGAGGGACAACATGCATATCTGCAGGGAGACATAGGCACAGAGCTCCTACTTCTTAAATCAGCATTTTTCTGGAGGCTTCCATAGCAAAATGCAAAAGCAAGAATTTGATCCAGCATATTTTATGTGCAGGGTGTTAGATGTGTGGTGCACCCTCACTTTTCCTTGGAAAGCTTATTACAGATAATATTACAGTTAGAGATGGGGCCAAGCTCTGCAATTGGGATTCGTGTTTCAGTCTTGCACATGGGAATTTGATTTAGCTCAGTGTGCTGAGAGGAGTAGCAATGAGATTCAGGTTTGCATCGAAGTTTGGATGATGAATCCCCTCTGAGGCTGAAGAATGTTTTGATCTGGAGCCCTGGTGTGCTCTTTGACAAAGACCTATTCTCTCTCGTCCCCACCCACACGCTTACCCCACCCGGAGCATGACTTGTTATTGGGATGGCCGTTCAGCAGCACACGGCTTTGCTCTGATGTCACTTTGCTGAAACACTGTTAAATTGGCTTTTCTCTCACCTGAGGCCTACACGAGTGGGATCGGATTGTGACAGGCGTTGGATCTACCCCAGCACTTCCGCCTGGGATACACATCGCTGACCTCAGTGTCACCAGTGTTTCAGCAGTGGGCTGTTCAATGCAAATGAAAACATCCACTTTGAGCCTAAAGCCATGCTCTGTGTGCTTACAGCAAAGGGGGTTTCCACTTAAAAGAAGCCGACAGCTCTGCAGATTTCAGCAGTTTCTCTTTGTAGCTGTTCACGGATGCTGGGAATTGTTGCCCTCTTACAGGATGAAGTTAACCCCCAGGCACGGCAGATCTGGAAGTCATGTAGTGGCCTAAGAGACGTGCGGTGCCATAGAGATCCTGCTCATCTGATGGGCTTTGAGCTGTTCTCAGAATGGGGAGCATGAGCAGATGCCAGAAGAGAGCCCAGAAATTGCTGGCAGGGGCACTGGCTTCCACCTGCACACCACCTTGCAATCCATCCTTGTCCCCTATGGGTTTGCATTCCCTGTGCCAAATCCTGAGCTGGTGTCAGCAAATGATTTACTGAGCTTTACTCAGGGCTTGTTCACAATAAATAATTGCCTAATTTACTAGGGAATTTGCCTCAACTCCTGCACAAGTTTGGTCTGAGGCCTTTACCTTCTGAGATGCCATGCTCTGTGTAAAAGCAAGATATCAGCTAGGTAATTTTTCTTGCTGTTACACAATAGAACTTCAGTGGGTTAGCTTGAAATGTCATTTTAAAACTACAGAACTACTGAACTACATCTCAACATGAATGCTATTATTTAAATTTAAATTGGGATTGTTTCAGTTTAGCTGAATGTGCTGAATTGAACTGGCGTAACATAAACAAGTGAACAGAAGTTTCCAAGGGCACAGGGCTTTTAGTGATGTAGGCTACAGGAGTCTGTGACAAAAACTGCTACAAATTATCTTTATCCTAACGCTGTAAATGACACAGGACTGGATTCTCGCATTCTGTGTTTTGTTTTCCTTGCATCATGAGGCATCTACAGCATCTTCGTGCAGACATCTTACAGTTATATCCATTATACTTTTCCAGTGAATGGGAGGGTGTTGGACTGGTTGAACTTCCAGCAAAATTATTCTGTGCTTCTACTTCTTCAAGTGAATCAAACCAAGTACTAAGATATCTAGTGAAATATTGCCTTGCATCATGGATGATACTAAAGGTTTAACATTCAATCTCCTAGAACAGTGTCTGTATACACTGAATAATTAGCACACCGCAATATCCTGAACACGTAGTCGTGTGGTATGCAGTAAATCTTTTTAAATGTTCTTGTACTCACAGGAGGAATGAATTTTAGGTGTTTTTCTATAAACAAATGCACAGGTAGATGAATTCATACCAAATTTATACATGCAACTGTCAATCAAGTTTGCATATGATTAATTGTAATTACAGTTGAAGAATGATCAAAGAAGTACCTGTGCAATTTTTTATTTTTACTGGCATTGATACAGGTGTGATGATCTAGATGTATATTTTTTACAGACTTGCTAATATATTTGTGGGAAAAAATAGACACCCTTGAGGCCTTTTTGAGGTCTGAAACAGAAGCATCAAACTTCAACTAAATATCAGATAGCTTTAATTTAAATATGTTAACCAATTAGATTGTTCGAGATTATCTAATTCACACCTGTGGAACAATGAGGGCGTAGTGAGAACTGAGAAGTGAGTGAAAGAGTAATATACCATAAAAGTGATCTCTGTGGTCTGTAGTGGACTTTAGAGGCTAAAACCAGCCTCTAAATGGAAAGATTGTTTTCAGCCGCAGCTTAAATGTAACAGATGCGTTTATTTATTAGAGTATGATTAAACCTTGACCTGATGAAATAGCGTAAATAATAAAATGTAATTTCTTTTGGGAAGCTCTGGATCAGCTAAACTGGGAAGGCATTTTTGTGGGGTGGGGTGGGGAGCACGAGACTGAAGAAAAGGCAAAAGTTAGAACTTGACGGTAGAATTCTCAGCCAGAGCATCTCCTGAAGTCCCAACTCAGTTTTGACCCCGCCCACACTTTCCTCTCAAGGTCTGTACCTGGAAGAGCCACTCAGGATGCTTTTAATGGGAAAAATAAACCAAGGAGTTCTAACCAAAATGAAATATCTTGCCTGATCTTTCTTCTTTTGTATCATTCTGGCTTTATAGCTTTCTTTTTTCCCATCCTTAATTTAGGATCATATTCAGCTATTTTTGTGAGTGTATTTATATGTTTCCTTTGATTTTCTGGTTTTATTACAGTGTTAAGTGTTTCTTAGGCACAATATTGACCTTTACTGATCTTTCAAAGTTTTATTTTGTAAGGTTGGGGTTTTTTTCAAAGGATGGGAATTCCTATCTTTGAATCTATTGCCCACAAAAAGTACTGAGCCAGTCCAATAAAAATATGATTCAGTGTGAGGGTCACTAAAATATATCTCTAAGCAGAAGAGAAGGTGCTGGATTACTCATATCTCCTTACCAGCATAATTCCAAAGTGTCAGGGAAAAAACCCCTCATTTTTGCTCATGAAGAAGTTTAGGCTCTACTCTTTTGTAGCTATGTTATTTCTTCTGTTACTGTCCCCTTTTGGCATAACTTTTGGGTAGACAATTGTTCACTGTGTGAAAGTTGCTCATTCATTTCTTTCAGAGGCCACTGGACAAGAGTCAGCAGGTAACAACTCACTGACCTGAAGACCTACCCATGCTCAGATAAATGAGCTGAATGTGAAAGACTAAAAATCCCATTACCAGACCTTGAGCCATCCTGTCCTTAAGCAATTTTGCAATATTTCTAAGGAAGAAAGAAATACAAGTTGTGGATTAAGGGACAAATCAGATAAACCAGCAGTGAACCATTCTTCTGAAATAAAATTTTTCTCGTGTTTTTGCTTAGCTGCACTCCTGATGCAATGAGATGATAGTCTTAAGAGATGCATGGTCATTGTGTCCTGAGTAAAATCAAGCCAGAGATTGAGGCCATAAAACTTATTTTACTGTCTTGGCAATGATGTCTATCCTAAATTTTAATATTCTTTTAAAATTCTTCATAGAGTAGATAACAGGAGAACCTGTTCAGGTGACTACAACCAAATTTCTTTGAGAGATGATCTCACCTTTAGCAAGCCTGCACTTTGCTCACTGTTTTTAAAATTAACCAAACTATATTTTCCAACAAGATCTGGAAAGTATCTTGCTACCTATAGCTTAATTTAAGATCTACACCTCTCAGGGTTCAGGACTTTTGCCTGTACGTGACTCAAAAACTCTTATGGAGGCTTCTTCAAACTTCACCCAGTTTTTAAGGGTATTAAAAGTGAGGGAAAACAATCCCTCTGTGCACCTAGGAGAATTAACCTTCAAAGTCATGTTATTTGTTAGTTGGTTGGTGTTGGGATTAACCTGTATTTCTGTTTTCTGCTGAGACCCAATGGTTTGTGTATAAATCCTGAATTCACCTGAGTCCATTGGAATTCAGGCCACCTGCAAACCGTTCCTCCCCCGTGCTATCAGGGCCCTTCTGAAAAAGGATCTCAAGCTGGTTTTTAGCTGTCTGATGTTGCTGCTGCAGAAGCAGATGGGACAGATAAAAGCTGCCAGAGCAAGTGCTGAGAGTGCCTTTTCAATTAAGCGATGAGAACAGGCAAGAACCTTGGCTGTGAGCTCAGCCCTGCAGCCTCTTAGGCTGGAATGAGTCATGGGAGCAAATTGAGAATATTTATATATATATATTTATATATAAATATATATATATATATCCGGCTGAATTTGAGCTGAAAATATATTGCATAGTTTTTGTGGTGAAAGAGGAAAACAATACCAATTTATTTAGCTCACAGATTATTATCCTTTCTAAGAATTAATGCAAGCATTGTTTATGAAACAAACAAAACAGGAAAAAAAGCTTATCTTCTGGAAATGGCAATAATGAGATATTTTCAAGGGTTTTTTTTGGTTAGCTGAAGTCACTTGGCTGAATGAACCATGAATTGAATAATCCTGCTGATTAACCTAAAATTTAATTAACTAAAGAAAAAAAAATATCATTTTACTCTTTCAAATATTTAACTTCCTCATTATATGACTAAATATTTTTTTAAATACTATGGTTTTTTTGAAACCCTCTTTTTGCATCTTGTGGAGCCTGGCTTTTAAAATATTCAGTCCCCTAATTCAATCACACTGATTTCAATAGGATTTAAATCTCTAGGCACTTCTAAAAACCCCACTAGGCACTTCTTCATCTTCAAGCACCTAACTACCTCTAAAAGTCTGGCCCTTGATAATTTTAGAAAATGGTCCTTTCTATCATGCAGAGTTTCCTGCTAGCAAACTGGAAAAGTAATTAGCATATAGATGCATCTCTCAGACGGTAGACTGGGTTAAACTGGATTTTTCTACCTTTTAATAACCGTTGGAAAACAACAAGGAATTAATTGGTTTGGAAATTTGAACTGATGGAAAAAGTCAAGCTACAGAAAAGTTATTAACTATGCAACACTGAGAGTCCTTAAAACCATCAGTTAATGAAACAAAGAAAAGAATACATTGAGTGAGAATTGATTTAGAAGTGAAGAAGACAGATGAAAAAGGAATTGCACTATAATATGATGAAGAAAATATTTCTGTCTTGGAGACTGCAGTAGTCACTGCTGCAGCTGTAATAAAGTCAGAATAGCGGTCCAGGGAATATCTCTGAGATGAAAAGAGCCCCTTGGCTCTTTGGTTCTGTGATCCTCCAGGACATCCCCTGCTCAGGGCAGCCTCCCCAGGATTTAGCACAGCCCAGCCAGCACAATACCAGGTGCTGTGGCAAATGACAGCGAAAAGTCTCTCCTGGCACCTTCTCTGATCCTATCCAGCCATGCAACACCCCCCTCAGTGCCCGTCCAGGCATTCAGGGGTGCCAGCAAGCAAGGGGAGAAAAACTTTTCCACATGGGTGCAGGGTGCCCCAGTAGTGAGACAAGACGTGTCTTTGAAATCCGTGGATGAAAAATGCTGTGTAAGAATGAGGATTTTTTTATTATTATATAATCCTCAGGGGCAGAATTTGAAATAGCTGCTAGGAAGTGTTGCCTATTCCCAGTTTACATGAGATATCTTTAATCATATTCTAGTCAGAGAAAGAAATGACTGCAAGAGGAATTATAAAACCTCTTCCTTGCTTTCATCTTTGCTTTTCCACTCAACCTCACATGAGAGAGAGAGGAATCTGAAGCCAGACTGATTCTTGACTGACCAGGATTGTTCTAACACAAGGGAATAATTATAAAAGACACATTTTTACTGGAAATACCCCCAGGTTAATTTTTTTTATTTGAACAGAACCCTGCTCTCACAGTGTAAAGTAAATATTTTTATGGTTGTGTGCAGGGGAAAAAAAATCTTTGTTTTGGCTTAGTTGTATTCATAGTCTAATGAGGCAATTGAAAAAAGCAGTAAGTAGGAAAAAGCTCTTAGTGGAAGTATGATATTTTAAGTGCTGGAGCACTTAAACTTTCATGTAAATAGAAGAGAATATAATACTGAAAAAAGCATAATTCTTTATGCAAATGTAATTTTGGTTTGTTTCCCAGAGTTTCTAAGGCTCTCATGGAACCAAGCATGAGCCAAACTGAGAGTTCATCACTCCACAAAGTACAGCATGGGATGTGTGTGCCAGGATCACCTTAATGAACTTCATTGCCATGCTGTATCACAAAGCCCAGGAAAATGTAGTCACACGGGTTTGCCCTTGAATCCCATCCGTGTGTGTGAAATGGAATTTCCCTACTGCAAGGTGCAAGAGCTGGAGAGAAGAGAACAGAATGATATTGGGTTGAACGTCTACATTCTCCTCCCAGACCTGCATGAATGAAGAGCAAAGCCTTTTACAGAGGTAAGAATTTCTGAGCTTTTACGTCTGGACTAAGTCCAGTTTTAGCCTATTGGTGCCTGGAGGGTGTGAGCTGACCTCTGTAGTGCTTTTACAACATCAGCCTCATCTAAAAAGGAGCCTGTTTGTGCCCTTAGAGTTTGCTCTGTGTTGTGAACTACTGTGTGGTAAGTCACTACGATAAGGAAACTTCCTTTTAAAATTCCCAGATCCAGCTAAAATACTAATATAGACTTACCCCACCCAGCAATGCAATAAAGGAGTTGGATTCCAATGATCCTGGTGCGTCCCTTCCAGCTCAGGGTATTCCATGATTCTATGAAATGTGAGCTACTGCTCTTATGGAAATCTAATTTCCTGTATGGTAAGGTGGTACCTGATACATTCAGGCAGAGAAGCACAAACTCCCAAATTTCTATGAGTTAAGAGAACCAGAAGGTGAACCCAAATGAGTTTGAACCTGATGAAAAGTATTTTCCAGTAAGGTCAGGTCCTTATTTTTTATTCATCTTCCAAATGGACGGAGATGCATTTCTGAAATCCTTAATGAACCCTGAGTGCTTGCTTGCTCTTATCCTGTAGGAAAGAGCCAAAGGCAGCATTTCAGTAGCACTGGAAAGATTTGCTGTGCAAAGTCTCTCCTTGTGCCTACCTAAACCAAATAAAATTTTTCAATGTGAGCCAAAATACCATTGACATTCATTTACTTTAGAGAGAGAGAGAGATTTTGGCTTTTATTTCTGAAATAGTTTCTCCTGGCCTACATTTAAAAATGTAGTGGTTAATTTTGAGGATGTCAGTGCTGCTGAAAAGAATGGTTGCATAACTTCTGTCCTTATGAAAGCTGGCAAATTAAACATTTGCTTATCAACTAAAGAAAAACGAGTTGGGATGATAAAAAGAGACTTTATAGGGAGATCCATTGGATTCCTGTGTATCCTAATGGTTGTGGCACTTGCCTTTCTGCCCTATTAAAAGAAGGCTCCAACCAGTGAAGGACTTAAGGCTGAATAGTGCCTTGGATGTCACTGGCACTGCTCACAGTGTGTAAAACTTGGCACATCCTTGTGCTTTTTTGGCTTAGAGCCAAGCTGAGTAATATGAACATAACACTGTATTCAAATTCACTATATTCAGTTCTCAGTTCCGTATTGATCTGGATTTCGAAGCCTTCACTGAAGTAACTTTTAAGTTTCTTTTTTTTTACAAACACAAAATGAATTTGATATAGTTTCCTCTTTCACTCAGAGATTTGAAAATACTTTAAAAATATGAATGTATTGATCTTTCACTATAGGAAGAGTAAGTAGTAGCAACTCATAAAACAGATGAGGAATATGAAAGTAGATGAGTGGAGAAAAAATCTAACAACAACAAAATGGGATTGGAAAACGAATTTATCTTGATTGTATTCCCATTTGCTTTGGGTTCAGTTTCATTAGCTTTCTTGGAAGGGAGCTTCTGTCAGGAAAGTTTATGAAAACACTGTCTTAGCAGACATTCAGAATAGTTGCAGAAATTTTATTTTGATTTTGTAAACTGGCATCCTTTTTATGAACTTTTTTCTTTACATATGAGCACACATACTCTTTGCATTCCTCTTTACATACACAAATATCTTGAGTTATTTGTATTGCTTAGCCAGATTAAAAGCTTCTCAACAAAACACTGAGCAAATATTGGTTACTGAAATCTTTCACAGAAATAAATTCAAATACATTGTGATCTTCTCTTACCAAGCACAGAAAAGTATAGAGAGGACAAGGGCTGTATGTGTATGGCTCATTTTTTATTTATTATCCTTATTGCTACTGAATTTTGCATTTAGAGAAGGAAACAGTGAGGGAAGCATAAGAAAAAATCCTCAATAAGGATTAGTGCAGGATAGATAGGTTTTTTTGGTCATGAATAATATAAACGGATGTCTTTTTTTTTTTTTTAAAGAGCAGAAAATGATTGAAATATCATTTGTACATATGTTGACTTGTAGAACTCATTGCATATGGGTAACATTAGAATAACAACAATGACTTCAAGACTCACTGGTTGTATGGAGAAAGAAACAGCCACTTGAAACAGGAAGACAGTACATAGGAAGAAGAACAATAGTGCTCACCATTAAGCATTGGGCTTTGGAAGAAGCTTCTCTCATAAGCAAGTTATTGCATAATTCTCTGTTAAGGGAGTTTCACACCTTCCTCTGAAATATCTGGTGCTAGAATGCAATAAAACACTAAATGAATTTCTGACCTGATGTGGCATGACAATCAATAAAATTCTTTTATTAGCTAGCTCTAGTTTTAAGAACTTGTCATAGTAACAGCACGCAGCTTTGCAGAATGCTAACTTGTGATCAAACATTCAATTTATTTTGAAAACGAAATCTTTCCTGCCTTATTGCACATTTCCTCAAGTCTGGGGAGATTAGCCCAGCATGCCTCACCATCTACCACTAGAGAAACCAGGCTCTTTGGGTCAGTTGTTTAACACCTAATGGATGCTAGGTAGGAAATCTGCAGTTGTACAAAGCAGCTGAGATGCAACCAAAATTGAATTAGACCAGATAGCCAGCCTTTGGTTCATATAAAAGGTCTTCAGCCATGCCTCTTTCTCCTAAGCACTGTTCCACTCAGTGTTCTTTCTGCCACCCTACAGTCTCACAGTGCCTTCTGGTATTAGATGTCAAAATGCAGTAATTCCTAAACTTTTGATTGATATTCCAGTAAATCCGGTGTGGGAATGCAGTGTGCATCAGGTCACAAAAGCAAAAGCTACTACCCCTGCATCAGGCATACGTCTGATATATGCCAGGTGATGCCTGAATTCTTGGCATAGGACACTGTGCAGAAGGTTTGCAGCTCCTTGAGGTGCTTTGTGCCCCCACCCTACCAGAAACGCTGGAACTCTGATGGTGTGGCCAGGCTCAACAGAGGTTGATGCTGCTGGAGGAAAGGCCAGGGTGTCCTGCAATGACCTTGTGGGTCTGTGGGACACTTCACAATGGGAATGCCAGGACTCTTTCACAAGCACAGTACCACAGCAAGGATAAAGTCAAGCAAATGCTACCTCATTGTCTCAGTGAGATGAAAATGAAATCCCTCCTGAGTGCTTGGAAATGCCTAACTCTGAAATGACACCTCTGGTGAGAAACTCTGAGAAGGCCAACACCGTGAACCCTCCCCACACTCCTTCCAAATGAAGCCATGCTGTAAGCGATGCACTTTGATAGCGTGGCTTGCATTTCTCAGAGCAGCCTGAATGATTTTTTCCAAAGAGTGCAGCAAAGTGTTAATATGATATCTCTGTGGGTTTGCTTTACAAACATGTCTTCAGGCACACCAAGAGTATTGAATCAAATGTAAATGTCTATATGAGCAAAGGAAACATGCTTATGCATCAGGAGGGTTTATTTCATGCTGGGTAGCACAAAACATCAACATGATTTTAACAGCCATATTTTCATGCGAATGGACTGTAGCCAGTCTGAAGAAATTCCAGGAATCCCAAATTTTACTCACCACCTCTGAAGTCATCTTCGTATAGAACAATATTTAATTTGTCATTAATTAGTAAGTTGCTGTGTGAAAGCCAGCAAACTAACTTGGCTGAATTGACCAGCACAAAGATTACTCTTCTGGAAATGAGCTGAAATTCATACTGCTGGCAATTTCCATGAAAATAGAATTGTCTTTTGTAGCTTTTTTTAAAAAATAAGAATAAAATGATGCCAAAAACCAGCAAATAAAAGAGGTGAAAAATCCTACCTAAAAGATATAGGCAAGAAAATCCCAACTTGTGTGTCTGTCCCAGCAAGCTAAAAAGGCATTTCTTGTAAGGAACTCTTTGAAACTTGAATTTATTTGGGACTATTTAGAAGATACTACTAAGTGTGAATCCATTCTCATTGCATCTCCTGGAAGTCAGGGCAGATTTTGTTGTATGAAATCTTTTCCTCTTTGAAAGTCAATGACTGGGGAGAGGAGCAGTGGGGAGGGGGAGACTTGGCAGTCTGCCACCATCCTCTTTCATTATTTCATACGTTACACGTCCCAGCTAAATCTGCATTTGCTTGGTTCACCATCCTGTATGTTGATCCAGGAATGATTGTTATTTTATAGTTATAAATAATATATGTGCATTCAGAGACATTTCAAATATTTAGCTTTCTTGAATTCTCACTTTTGCCTACTTTCCCCGCCCTATACTCACCCCCTGCCTTCATGTCTGCTACCCAGTCAAAATAAAATCTCCCCCATCTCTATCTCCCATTGTTTTTTCCATGGTTGATTGAATGGTGTGCTAGGTTCAGTGAACTTGGTCTTGGCTACTGCTCCACCCAGAAACAACCTTCCCTTCTATACCAATTATCATATGAAAGCTACTAATGTCATTTTACTGCAGCTCTGCTTCATGTTTCAGAATTGAAAGTGGCATCGTGCAGCCCACATTTGCCCAGTTGCAGGGAATAACCCTTCTCCCTTCCTTCCTTTAGCCCTCTATTTCAGTGTAAAATATTGTCTCCTTCCCTTTATTTGCTAGATCTGTGTCTTCAATAAATAATTGCTACTTCAGATATGAAAACAACTTTCAATCTGGGATTCTGGTGCTGTTAGAAATATTATTGGATCGTGTGGGACTTATCCTCTGAGGATGAACTGGTTATTGCAGACAATGGAGGGAGCTGCTCTCTTGGAACTTTAGAATGATGGAAGTCTCTTCAAACAGAGCTTCAAACAGAAAATTTAAATTTCAGCACAACACAACAGTGCAGGAGAGAGTGCAATGTAGTATAAATTTTACATGTTGTTGACTGATGTCACTAACTAATGGTCTGCCCTCAAACCTGGTTATGTATAAATGTGAAATATCTTTATCTTTATACATTGAATATATGCACGAACACCTATGAATATGCTATTGGTATTTTGAGACGTTATTATCAAGAGAAATTAATTTGTCCTTTACAATAATATCTGAGTGTCAAGAGAGATTCTTTATTGTCCTTACAAATCTAATAGCCATGTAGCACAGGTACAAAATCTCACTCTGTGGCACCACTAAATGCAATTTGGATGCATATTAAGTAGTAAACTGGTTTTCTGATGTTGAAACAATAGCTTCACAAGAACAGGTATAATTTAAGTTATGAAAAGCATTTGCCCAGGTATTTTCCTTGGATTTAGTCAAAAGATACAATATATCTTAAAACTTTCAGTGTTCTTATTTTTTATCAAATTTATTCTAAAAAGGTCTTCACAATGTTAACAGCTGGTTTTATGAATCTCAGAAGCAGGAAATGTAACATGACTGCCTTTACTGAGGGTGTGGGGGAGAGGACACTTCACTTGCAAAAGGAAATACTGGGTTTTCATTATTTATATGTTTGTTGTCCCTACAAAAATGGACCCAAGTGTTTTGAAAGGATTATAAATATGGTTGCAGTTTGGCACTGGAGCTGGTTGCAGCCGCTGTGTGTTTGTGTCCCTGCTCGTGTGTGGAATTTGGCCAATTCGAACTCTGAGTTGGTCACAAGCAGCCAAATGGCTTTCAGTTTTCTTTTGTTGTAGCTGCATTCCCTACTAGGCAAAAAACCTTTCAGGCTTTATTTCAAGGTACAATATGCTCCCCTGAGAAGATAAATTATTAAAATGCAGTGTCTGCTCGTGAAAATTCCAGCTTTGCAAAGTTATGCTCATTTGGACTCCAAGAAATAACTGTTCTATCCTTCCAGGTCTTGGTTAAGCCAGGACACGTGCTAATTTTCTTTTAACTTTGAAGTTCTAATGGTCTTAAGGAAATCTGTGTTTAAGACAAAAATGGAATCTGCTTCACCGTGAAGGAGTCAACATGTCTGGTGTGGTTAATCTGGAAAGCACTTCTTCACTACCATTCAGAGTGGAGTGATTAGGTGTGAGAGCCCATCCAGTATTTGGGTTTGTGCATCATCACAGCTTATTTTAAATATTAGGAGACAGCTGGAACAGGAAAACCATCTATTGTTTACCAGAGAACTGCATCTTTTACTTGGCTGCCTAAAGACCTGAGGTGTGATAGGCTCACTCACGAGAGGGGTGGGTCCTTCTCCACCGCCAACTGAGCACTGTCCATTCCTGCTGGGGTCAGGCAGAGTTGAGGTTACAAATCTAAACAGGTTCCTAAGACAGCAAAAAAGTGCCAGCCTATCCTGAGGTCCTGATGGAGTCCAAAGGCCAGCATGAACTGCAGGTTTGTGTAAGCAGCGGCCTCTCCTGTATTCCAAATCTTTAATATTGTGCTCTTTGCCAGGTTATCTGGGTGCTCATCTTTCTGTTACATCCTAGGTTGTTGCAGTTACCAAAGAAAATGTATATTATCACTTGGAATGAAATATATGTTCACATACAGGATGAATGTATGGAGTGAAATATGTGCATGTGTACATAGCACATACTGAAACAAACAAGATAAAAGGAAGGTTTTTGAGACATTTGAGAGTGTTAATATTGATTACTAAATAGATGAAGAGACAGCTACAAGAGGTTTGTCAGGAGATCAAACTTTACCTGTGTGACAGTGTTAATAGTATGAGACATGAGCATTTATCAACAAAACCGTTTCAGCTGCTTGGCAAAAAGCATTGCATCTCTGAAGTGTTTTGTCATACAGCTTCTCCCACCTAACAAATCATGGTGTTGTATGCTTAAACTTGCTCATGTCAAGGAGAAGAATGTTTCCAGCAGGAGGCTGTAACAGTAAAGTTCTTGATTAAGGAATTCTTCAAAGAGATTTTTTATTTAGAGCGCATAATTATCATGCTGTTGATAGAAAGGTGGCAACAAGAATGTTAGAACCAGCTGGGTTGGATCTGTGGTCCATCTGGCCCTTCATATCTCATGCCGTAAATGACTGTACAAGACTTTACATGGGAATATAAAACTCAGGCACAGGAGATTTCTTCTCATGTATTTTCTTACGACTGTACGTGTTCAGTAACTTCTCCAAGAGAGTTATGAATTTGAGAAGAAAATCACTGTCTATGCAAAAAAAAAAAAAGGCCCATAAGACTGATAATACTGACATATGCAGAACAGCCATTCCATGGTTCAGATGTATGCCAGAATCAATGATATCTTTAGGTTTGATTAATGTGAGGATTAATTGAAGCTTTTCTCCTAACCTTCTGTCTCAGTCCACACTTCACTTTCCAGTCCACACTGTAACATCTGTGTCAATAACAAAGAAGTCTTCCTTTCCAGAAATCTTGTTGACATCTCTGAATGGAGACTCCAGTGAAAGAAACCAAGATTCAACATTTGCAAAATAATTTTTTACATAGTCAGGATCTGACAAGATTTTAGAGTAAATAATAAAAATATTAGTGACCCAGAATGTAATTTACCTCGGAATATGCAGTACTGTTTAATGATAGTGTTTTACTGACACATTTCATTATTTGGGAGATTCTCAAGACAGGTGACGTTTGGGGAATACTACAAAGAGCTCCCTATCTCCCTGACATTACCCCAAACAAAAAGAGCTGGAGGAACAGAGTTGGATTTTGAACTATCAAAACTGTTATCCCTTTAATATGAAATTTTTTGTTGTCATAAAATGTTCAGCATTTTCTTATTATTCTAACATTGTGAAAACATTATTTTTAGAACATTTTGATAAAATACTCATATTTCATCTCTCTGCCCAAAATTTGATTTAAAAAAATTTTGAAATACTTTTGTTTTCTGCAAGGTGAATATCGGACATTTGAGCAATCCTATTCTGTACGTATTACTTTAAAGTTTAACTGATCTGTAGCCGACTGAAAATTAATGCCGGGTCCATTGGTTTTATAATAAATGCCAACAGCTGTCAAAAGCAGAGTGAAGCAAAAGGGGGGGGAAAAAGACAGCAATTGTCTTATAAGACTGCCTCATGGTAATTCAAGAAACATTCTGTGAATTCCACCTCAGTGGGGTATGAAATAAAACCCACATTATGATGGATTGGGAAAACGTGGGGTGGCCCAAAGCTACTTTCTCTAGGATGATTTCTTCTTCTTTATTTTTATTTTGTAATAGCTTCCCTAACTCTAACAAGAGTAGAAAAAAATTTGAGATGTATGAACGTGGTAAAGAAAAAAAGAAGGGGAAAAAATCTTTTGCAATATCAGATAATCTTGAAATACAATATATCTTGCAAACCTGTGAGATCTATAGCAGGCTTATAACTGATCAATTTTCCGCCCAGGTTTACAAGAAGAATAAAGACCAGTACAGTTCATAAATCAACTTTTCTTAAGGTTCTTGTATGTTTGCTCTCTCCTGAAGGTGATTTTAAAAGTAAGCTATAAACATCAACACATTCAATGAAACTGAGCCATACTAGCAAAAGGGTATTTGTGGGGCCATGTATATATAAAGAGATAATATTTTTGTACTATATACTCAGTAACCATAATTAGGTTTTGTATTTCATTATATAACAAGTGGCTGTTGATGCCTGTAAAAGCAGCAAAGTATTTTGATCCCCCATTTTTTGGCAATCTCATTGACAGTTCTATTTTTATAGAGGTGCAAACACACCCAAACCTTAGAGAACGGCTTTGCTTTTCTGTTTTGAACTGGCCACCATGGAGAATTTTCTCTGACTTTACGCTGAAGTGAAACTGTTGGAGGGACACAGATATCTGTGAGGATTCCACGAGCAGCAATAGTGACTGTGTAGGACCTGGTGTTTCTAACCAAGGTGTTAGAAGTCACTGGACCAAATCAATGGTCTGTTTTCTCTTTGGGAGGATTGCAAATGCACAACTAGGTGTACTCCCCAACATTTTCCCTGTCTTTTTAATGGAGGTGCCAGGAGAATTGGAAGACTCTATGGTTTTCCTGAGGCAATGTGAAACAAAGCTCTGTAACTGCTCTACCTGAGGCACCCAGAGGTTTGCAGCCATCCCAAGTGTACCCTTTTCACCTCTCGCCTTACAGGAGACGGGGATAATATTTGTCAGTTTTGGCCCACCCTGCTTTCAGGTGGGCCTCTTTGGGATTCAAAGTTTGGGAAGTACACCATACTCAAGCTGGGGTGAAAGGGAAACTGCAACATCTGCCTTTACAGTCATTGCACACAGCTCTTTGCTGAAGGTCAGTGCTGAAGCTCCTGGTTTGCAGTAGCTGTAGCAGTGTCTGGTTTCACAGCAAGTCAGCAATTCCTGTCTGAAGGCCTCAAGGCTCACTACCCAGCTTAGCTGGGGATCTAAAGCAGCAGGAGTTTGGTTTGCCATCATTCAGCAAGGCAGAGACATGCAAACCCATATCTATCACCAGTTCTTTGTTTAATCCATTTGCTCATATTGCCTCCTCCCTTTGGCTGGGCATTTTTTTTCCCTTCATTGTACAGAAATATTAACAGGTGTAGAGACACCAGGCAGTCATGGTCATCTGTGTGCTGCATGTACAAAGAAGTTTTAAGAAAAAATTTGATAAGTAAATTGACTTGTAAGATTGGGTTTCATACCACTGTGTGTAAATTTTAGGTTCCAGGACTTACAATAAGCTTTTGAATCTCTTTATTTGTGTTTTCTGTTTTTATTTATACAGCTAAGTAACACCTGAGCTTAATTTTGTCTTGGTAGTGACAAGAGCAGCATTCAGTCACCCTGAGCCTCTGTCCTCCTTTCTTATAATCCTACTTTCTCTGGGGTTATTTTTGGCAATGTAAAAATTCCTCTGCATCTCTGTTCAGGTAATTTCCTAAGATCCCTGAGTTCCCTGGAGACCCCCTCCCATTCATACTCTGCAAGCTCTGAGCCCCTAACTCCATTATACACCTCAAATTGAAAGAAAGAAAAAAAGTTACTCTTCAGCTTGCTTACAGTCTTCCATGAACATTTAGATGTGCTCTTACCCTCCAGCAGAAAGGGCCAGATCACTGATATTTTTGTGACAGTCTGGATGCCCCATACCATCCCCACAGAGAGTGCTGGCAGGCACAAGGAGCTGCCAAGGCTTTAAGGAGGAAAAGTCTCAGGATTCCTCAGCTTCTCACTGCCTGGACTGGTTGCTCTCTAGGTTGCCCCTGAAGTTTGAAGAAGAAATTGTGTTTTCACAGGAGAAGAAAATACACCTGACAGTTTTGAATGCTGAAAGATAGCTGTGGATGAGCAATGCAACTAAAGTGGCTTTGTAAAGTTGCTTTGCAGCATTGACAGCCAGTCAGTGTAGTTATTTAATCCAAGCACTTTTACAGTTAGAATATGTTGCCAGAAAAAGGAAATCAGCTTTTGAGGTGCATTATCTCCTTTCACGTCTGTCCTGGGGGCACTTACTCATTATCCTGGGATAAAACAAATGAAAGATTTCTTTTAAAAAAATATTGTTCAATCCATTTAGAATGCCTGGAGCTGAGTATTTTACATTTTTGTGGCTTGATAAAATAAAACCAGCAATTAGTTTACATGTATTTATCATTTATGGTTCTCTCCTTCTCTTTGCAGCTCATTTTGAATACTATAATTCTGACAGATCAACTTTCTTACTAAAATTATTATTATTTCCTGGAACTGTGAAGGAAATAGGAGAACATGTTCACTGTGACTGATGGAGGAAAATCTCATTCTGCTAGATAGTAATTTAAGATTATTCCCTCACAACAACAAAAAAACCCAAGTGAGGAGACACTTGCACCTTTCCCTTCTAGCTCTGCTGGGTGGTGACAACAGGTTTGCAAACATAACATTTTCATCTAGGACTTGCCCATTGCTCTTCCTGCTTTGCTTTATGCTGAATTTCAGGGGGAAAGGGAAAGAGCCCACCTGTACTGGGTAAGCAGTGTGTGTGGAGCCCTGTATCTCACGTGTGAAGCAGACTGGAGGGATGTTGCTGAACAGAGAGGTGTCTGCCTGCCCGTGCTCACGGCTGTGGATGCGCTGCGGGATGCAGGATCCTCTGCACAGCCTGTGGATCTGAGCTTGGAAAACTTCAGCCTCTCTCCTGCAGTAAAACTGCAGTTGATGTAGGGCCAGGGTACAGACACTGCTTGAGCCAATAGCTCTGGGCCTTCCTGAATAGGAAAATTTGCATTCCCTTCTTGGAAAGTATAATACATAACTTTTCCAATGAATATGCCTCGGCTATTTTCATTTCGTAATTGCCATCCTTACAAATTTACTATTTGCCATTTCATTTTCACTAGCAAGTGTGAACATAAAACACCCAAAGCCTTTGTAGCTTGCTTTACAGAGGATTATTTCAGGCCTAGATGTAATGTTTGGGATCTGCAGTGAGAGATACGGCTTTCAAGCGGCATCCCGACACTGGCTTGGCATTCATGTCCCACCTGCTGAATGCCAGTGGGATCCTGTCCATTGCTTTCACAGGCTTTGGATCCCACCCAGAGCATTCTCAAAGACGGGCAGGAACTGGAAGTGTGGACTGGATTAGGAAATCGCAAACTGTTCTGAGACAGGTTTTCTTTTTCATCAGTTTTTTTTTTTTTGACAACATTTTCTGAACAGCTCAAACAATAGCTCTGGAAATCAGAGAGTTTATATCATCCTGTACAGTAATTTCTGGTATATTCCCAAATTCAATTTTTATGCCATAATGTCTCCTAAATAGTTTTAAAGCCACGTTGTAAAACTTTACAATTATCAGAAAATTAAAGAGGAGTGTTCTTTAAGTGTTTGCTTTGTATTACACTAATTACCTCTAAAATCTAGGCTACATGTTTCTAAAGACTGTTATACTACTTCATAGCAGGGGTATGGTTACTATCTGGTGCTCTCTTATCTACTTTGATGCTGGAATTTAGCAGCAGGTTTTAATGTTTTTCTCCCTCTTTAAGCAGAATCAAACCCCCAGTGTCTGTTTTCCTTTGCCTGAATTTTTTTGTTTCCATATTGCAGCAAACCAGTTTTATCTTTACTTTCTCATGCAATGGGTATGTTCAAAGGCTGTTGTGTTTTTGGCTAGAAACTCCTCGAGACTAAACACAGGTATATTTTCCCCATTTTGACCATTCATCTTCATCTGCTGCTGCTTACTTTCATTGATAGCACAGTCCTTTTCTCCAACAAAGCCTATATTCATATGCTTCCTACTTACTCTGCTGATCACCTCAGGTGCTTCACAACTCTTGCTCCTGCTGTCATTTCCTCGCTGACATAGCCAGGAAGAAATCCCTCTGCCAGGTCCCTCCTGGCTCCGTGGGCTGCGTGTGGCTGGGAGAGGTGGACTCCCTAACTACCAGGAAGATTAAAATCAGCATCTGCTACTTAAAGCAACTTGTATTCCTGTTGTAGGTTTTACCCCGGTGAGTATTCCAAGTCAAACAATGCTGTGGTTGTGAATTGTTGTCTCGCTTGCAGCCTTATTTCTCATTCTTGGCTTGTGTCCTACGATGGGATCCAGAGCAGTCGCTGACTACAGCGATACAAAAGAAAACACACCACAAAAGAAACATTTGCACAATCTGCTTGCAAGCACACTGCTGTTGTGTGTTTCTGCTGAGCAGGCTCCTGAAATACAGGTAATTTAAATCCCTCAGGATGAAATGTTAAAAACAAACAAGCAATCAGAAAGTTGAACTCCTCATAATCGCTTCCGTTTTGAAGAAAGAGGAAACAGAAAGGAAAAATCTTTTAGATATACACTTTAAGTGCTCTTGAGTCTAAGAACTGTGAATGAGAAACACTTAAAAATCCTCAGTCCTTGATGTGTATCCACATAACTGCAGTGTTAGTAAAATTCTACCTGACACTCATCTTCTTACCTCCTCTCAAGAAGACACCGGACCTTTGTGCAAGGGAGATTACTGCTTCCAAGCCAGGCAACACTCTTCAAAATCTGTGCCTGAAATTACTTTGAGCATTTGGTGGTAAACCCCACCTCTGATGCTCTTTACTGAACCTCAATAACTACAGCAGTGATCCAGGCAAAAGCCTTTTTCTAGGACTACTAATGGATATCCTAACCTTGAGATGATACTTGGGATTTTCTAACTGATTTAGTTTCCCACAAATCTGGATTGTTCTCCCATGGAAGCACAGAAAGATTTATCAGCTCCCTAGCCAGTGTGTCCCCTTCTGCCCTACAACTGCAGAAGGAAAACAAGGAAGGAAAGCCCAACCCTACTGAAGACAAGTGGAGTTTTGTTTAGAAAGGGTCTTCAGGAAATGGCAAAGGGATGTAACAACGGTTCTAGTTAGCAGCAGAAATTGAAGGAGCTAAGAAATTTATTATTAGTGTTGTTGTTATTGTTATTATACTTTGAGTAACAACAAAAATAGAAATAAGACTAAGAAAAATGGTCAGAGGAGATGGAAACAGAAGTTGAACAGAGAATTATTTTTAGGAAGAATTGAAAGCTGTAAGAAATTGCATCTCAAGATTATGGCTAGTGTAGGGAGAGGAGAGAAATTACAGCAAAATTAAAAGATACATTAAGGAAAAGTATTCTAAGAAAAAATACATATACCAAATAAAAAAGGCAGACAGCAAAAAGAGGGTAGACAGCTTAAAAAAAAGGGAAAGCATGAAATAATAGGAGGTGAGATACAGATTGGATGACTGGCTGTACTGGCACTCAGTTTGATGCCACTTTTTCTTTTCATTCATGTAAATGTACCAGCCTTCACTTATACATACATCTCTGGGCATATAGCGGCAGAAGACACCACTGGCAAGTCCGGCATGCCAAGATTTTCAGAAGGGGGAAGAACAGATGTCTTGGAGTTCAACATATTCCCACTTATCTTTCTGATTAGGTCATATGTGGTGCACAAGAACTTGGGGGTTTTTTTACTATATTTCTGTAGTGTAATTATCTTTGCTACGCCAAATGGGACAGATACAAATCTTAATCTGAATATAACAGAGAGATTTTGGTGTTTCAAGCTTCTTTCCCCCAGTACAGCCAGTATTAAAATTATGTATATTTTTTGTATACTGGGATTCAGGAATAATGCCATGTGTTCACTGTGCAGCTGGTTGCTTCTCTGCCATGGGCTCTTGCCTCATCACTGAGGGTTTAGTGGATGAATGTGAGCCTGTTTTCTCTGTTTCTAGCCCCAGTCCTGTACTTGGGGAGGACACTGCGTTGTTCAGACCATTTGCCTGGGGTCAGCAGCAATTCCCTGCTCTGCTGCCAACTGCCCATGCAAACACAGGCAAATCCCTTTGCCTCTCCAGGACTGAGACCTGAGGAGCCGCATCCAGCTGGCTGCGATGGGAGCAAACATGTCAAAGCTTCTCAAACGCGGGGCTAAGGGCAGTCAAGTGCATTTAGCCTCCCCCAGCTAAAAGCTCTCAGCTCCCAGTGACACTGGAAGGTGTTGAGGCCAGTGAAAAGGCAGCAGCAGAGCCTGGTATTCAGCTACTGAAATGCCAGGGGCCAGGACTTGGGGCGAGAGGAGCCCAATTGGAAGCACAGCTGTGCAAACCGCTTCACTGACCTTTGCAGTGTTCCTCGCTGCACACTCGCTTTTTCCCAGCTCAGCCACATCTCTTTTGTTCCAGCAACGCTGCTACTCAGCGCCGAGCTGGGCCTGGTGCTTTGTTAGGTCTCTCCTTGGTGCTGGCACTAGAGACACTTTGCTTCCCTCTTATCTGGCCTCCTTGCTTCACCTTTTCTCTATCGCACGTGTTATTGTATCACAGATACACTACCTTGGGATACAAGCAGTCCCTCTCCACACATATGTAAATTCTAAATTACCTCATCGTTAATCTAGGAAGCAGGCAGCTTTCCATATTAGCAGGCAATCTGTTCCTCCACAGCTCTGTGGTTCAGAGAGGAGCCCAAGGCCCTTGGCGAGGCAGCACTACCTGCCCCTGAGCAGGAACCCTGCGCTGTGCCACTCGCCCGGCTCCTGGTGGCTGTCACAACCCCAGTGCTCCAGGATGCCAGTCCTCACCCACATCCACAAGTGACCAACACAGGGTGCTGCCATTTAGAGAGGTGTGGTGGCGAAACTTTGTAAAATCACCCGCTCTGGTCACTGCAGTTTTACCTGGTTACCCTGCTTATCTGCCTTCAGAGTCCTTCTGCCACTGGCAGTTTCAGTGTGGCCAAACCAGGTGCTCTGCCATGGTATGGCCATTAAGTTCATCCCATTCGTGTGCTCCTGTTACAGCTGACTGTCAATTAAACTGATTGCTTACATGCATTTTCTTGTGCTGCATGCTTAGATATTAGTGCACCTAATGGGCGAACACAAGAAGCATGTGCTCAGTGGCAAATTAAAATGCAAGGGAATAAATTAGCATCTTTCTTTTTAAAAAAACATGCTTTGTTAACGTGGGTTTTGTTCAAAACTGAACAGAGAAATTCAAGCATTCATGTAAAATGTAAGCAATTGAATTATCTTCAATATTCCTTGATAGTGATTGAGCAGCTGGTATTGTTTTCGATGTATTTCACAACCGGTTGCCTTGAAAAACTGCTTACTGGTATACGATGTTTACCATTAACTGAGAAAATGATCTGGTGCCTGAATGGAGAGTTATGGAAAGGGTGTTTATTGTTTTCTTGCTGGCTTCGCTAGGATTTAAAGAGGCACGAAGGCAGCGGGCTGGGTGATGCCCTGCTATGGCGCTGTTTTCATCTGCAGCCACTAGTGAGTGCTCTTGAATAGTTTTTCAAGGCAGAGAGACGTTGAACCCCACCGAACTGCAGTCTGGATCTCTGGCTGAATTTGTTGAAAACAGGAGAAAGAATGTGATTTATAAGGGGGAAAATGGGGTGCCAGCGGTGTGGAGGTGACTTCCCCAAACAGGGCACGATGCAGGGCCCCAGCAGCAGATGGAGTGGCAAGGAGTTGGCTTTATTAAGCAGGGTTAAAAATAAAACAGCAGTGCTGACAATCTGCATCTCACAGTTGCTTTTATTTCTCTCCTCTGGTAATCCTGCAGCTTTGTTAGGAGGTCGTATTTCAGCCAGTTTTACCTGATGTTACTTGTTTTGTTTTGTGCGTGTGTGCGCACCAGCTTGCAGATACAGACTCTTAGGCAGGTAAATAAACAGCAAATTTTGGGTATTATCCTGGGCTGAAGTATGAGCCTCGTACAAACAAACATAGTTCTGGCTGGCTGAAAAGGTCATGATTTATTTAGATTTGCAAGAAATGAGTTGTAAATTATAGACACACATAACTAAAGTTTTTGATGGGCAACTTCACCAAGTGAATATTTTTATGTTGGCTGAGGATTGATACTGTCCTAACAACAAAATGAAGACTTTGTATTTACATCTTGGACGGAGGCTGAGATATTAATTAATTTAAGAAATTAATTAATTGAGACAATAGAAACCACTAGCATTATGTGATAATGTTTGTGCACCCAGCAACGGCATTTTAGGAGATGTGAGAAGCATCTCTGGGTGCGCTAAACTCTTTCTTCTCTTCTGGGATAAAAGTCTGTAAAACTGAGTGGTTCAGCTATCCAAGTTACTTGAAAATTCTTCTGAAAAGAAACAAGCTCTATTGCTTGTGATTCTTAGTTAGTCATCACCAGTTAACTCCAGCACTCATTTTCCTCCACCCCCTCACCCTACACAATTCATACTCATTGTAATTAATTTTATGGCCTTTTTAGCAAAGGGAGACCTCTACATTTTATGCTACATTGCACAAGCAATTGAAAGTTGCAGATGAAAAAAACCCAAGCACCAAATGTTTAGCAGGTTTTTATTCTATTTTAAATGAGCAACCTATTTAAATCAATTATCAGCTTAAAATGAGCAGCCTGATCTAATTAGTGTTAGCCCCTGGTGGGTTAATGAATGAAAGGGAGGTGCTGGGCAGATGTGCTTTCCCCCAGGATATTCTTCTGCTGACCACATTGATACAGAATCCTTCTAGGTGGGAGAATTTTATCAAAAAAAATTATTGAAACCCAGAATTATAAGATGTAGAATTATTAAATCTGTCAGCAGAACAATGTGTTTTGTGGCTTTGGAGTCTTTACTTTAGTTGTGTGTGGTTTTCGCCAGATTTTTTAAGACAGGATTTATTAGTGTGAGATAAGTTATTACAAATCCCAAATAAATTACTTTTAGAATTAGCATATGAATTCATTTTTGCAAGACACAAGAATTAAAGCTACTTATGGAAAATGCCAACTAAAATCTTCAGAATCTTGGTCAATAAGCTGAGATCAGCTCATACCCATCATTTCCGTTCCTCTCTCCTGATTCTCAGTTCTCCAGTTACTTAAACATAATGTCCTTTGAGCTTTATTATGTAGCCAATTAGTAAGTTTAATATAGTACATGCAAGTATAAAATATGATAAGTATCATTAAATGTGGCAAAGGGAGAAAGTGATGCTGTTAACGAATGGTCTTATTTTCTTATCCCTTTGATTCATTTGCTGAGTATTCCACTGTGAGTGCACAGATGTTCACATTTTTGGAGGATGACATTTCCGGAACCAAATGCTAACTTGTTGGTAAATATTACAATTTGCTACTGTGCAGGGCTTCTAGGTTTCTTTTTCTGGGTGTGGCTTTTAAGTAGGTGCCTCTGCTTTCCCCTCTCTCCCTGTGTTCCCTGCTGCCCCTGTGGGTCCACAAGGATGGGTGGGTCACACCAAGGTCTGTGAGGCACCCCCAGGAGCCCATCTGCTGCACTCTCCACGGGGAGTTGTATTCTCCTCCATGAAAACCGACTGGTGGGTTTCCTTTCACTTTCACAGAGGTAATGCTGGTTTTCTACATTTCCATCAGTCTGTTACAAATACTTTTATATGGACATGAGAGACTATAAAATTTACAAATGTTCTAGACCAGTAACAAAAATATTGCCATGTTGGCACTTACGTGTTACTCCTGGATCCTCAGGCTCTGGTAGATGAATAATCAAGGCTTCCTAAATGTCTCTGTTTGACTGGCACAAATAGATGTTGATGGATTATAACACTCTTGAACGAACTCTGGAGTGTTTGATAGTAGGGAGTCAGCTTTAAATGTAGAAAAACTCGCTTGTTGCTGTTTTGAAACATTTTGTTCTGAACAGTCCACACTCTATATGGAGTGAAATGGTCCGATGGTCATGGGCCACTGAGACTTCAGCAAACCCATTGGTTTACTAGAGAAGTTTTTACATTGCTCTGCTGAGTGGTATGCACACGTATTTGTCAGGAAAGGGCAAAAGGATTTTTAAAAGATGGGTGTGAAAATGTTCTTTAAAAATCTCCCAAATTTTATACATCAGGAGATGTATAAAAAGCAACTGTGCAAAAGGAACTGCTGACCCACTTGCTCTTCCCAAGTTCTCTATTTCTTTTTTACTTCCATATTTACAGGCACTTTCCTGAACTTTCAAATCTTATGGCTTTGTACTTAAAAGGGAAAAATTTTCATTAATACCGTAGGGCTTGTAAACAGACTGATACACATAATTACACAATATCTGGATGGCTTAGTGTGGAAGGCTTGAAACATTAGCTAAGTGACCTTGACATGCTTTGAAAAGGCTAAATAAACTGCAGAGTGTGTAATTTCAAAAGTATACAAGAAATATGTTTTGGGGTTTTTAAATCAAATGGTAGCTTCAAGTTTTTGAGAAGAGTATCTGCTGCCTTTTGGGAA
Organism: Struthidea cinerea; assembly: GCA_013397865.1. Classification (NCBI taxonomy): domain Eukaryota; kingdom Metazoa; phylum Chordata; class Aves; order Passeriformes; family Corcoracidae; genus Struthidea; species Struthidea cinerea. The sequence continues at coordinate 1,967,409 of VZTI01005121.1, forward strand.
GAGAAACCAAGAAAAATAATTTCTGAGGGCTTTTTTTTCTCCTTTTGAAAGAAAAATTAGAGCCCAATAGATAATCACAGTTTCACCATGAGTTATTACAATGATTTATTCAATTAACCTCATGAATATAAGCCCTATCATTAAATAAGCTAAATTTGAGTGCAACAATTACAACTTTTACTAACTGGAAGCAGTGTAAGTATTAAGTGTTTAAATATACCAATATTGGAGCATGATAATTTTTAAACATAATTACCTCTTTTATTATATTTTGATTAGATTAAAATTAATGCATTATTAAGCCATGATATGTTCTACCATCTACACCTCTGTATAGACAAAGATAGGAGTTCCCCCCCGCACACACCCTTTTCTCAGGTCTAAATTAATTAAATTCCCTTTAATTATAATTTACTAAAAAGCTCCACTTTCGCCACTATTATGTCTTTTGAACTTCAAAATTCAAAAAAAAAAAAAGAAAAAAAAAAAAAAAGACACCAAACCCTTAAAATGGTCTTTTGCGGGAGAACTGAACTGTCAGCGAATTCAGGCAAAATTAATTATTTCAGCTTGATAAACCTTTTCATCTATTTGACTCCTTATACAGAAAAGCCAATTAATAATGTCAAACATGCTTTGCCTCCGGGGACCGGCGGGTTGTAATGAGTGTGTTTACCACGAGTGGCTGTAGAGGGAGAGCCGTGCGGAGCCGCGCTGTAATCGTGCCACACCTGTCAAGCTGAGTCTCATTATCTGTGTACCAAGGGCAAACCTCATTTTGTCAGGAGTGGTTTTCGAAGAACTAACAACTGCCTGGGGAAGCATACAGGACTGTCGGCCAGTAGACGAGTCACTTAATTACCAATCAGAGCAGCAGAAGCGAATTCCTAATGTTCTTTAATACCGACCCAGCTAATCACTGGGATGTGCGTCTCACCTTATCAGGGTGCCCGCACCAGCCATTCATTTCCAGCACGAATCTGATTCACCCATTCCCTGAGCTCTGCTATGCTGGGATGGATCCCGGTGCTCGGGACACAGCGATACATCAGATGCGCATTATCACGCCAGCGTAACCGATCTGTTGGCCTCTTCCCCTTCCCATTATCAGCTGATAGCGGGACGGCTCTTGGCAGGGGACAGTCACTTCTGGGGTGAAGCACGTGTGCAGACATGCCAACAGCTCCATAAGACAGAAGCTAGGCTCACCTTGGAGTGGATTATATTTTGAAAGCCATGTATACACATTACCTAAGCGCCCAGAACTTCCCCATGGGATAAATAGTTTTATCCTTACTTTACATATCGGGAATGGAGACAAACTTCTGGCTTGTGACAAACAGATTTAGCTCTCTGCAGAGCAGTTGAGGAGTGCTGTGTTCTTGGGGGAATTCCTGAAAAACTTGGTGCTGCTGTGGTGACCTCACTTTCTCTGGAGACTGGGAGCATCTCTTCATCATTGCATCTTAGCAAGTTTGTACCTAAAACAAGTCGGAATTAGGAAGCACAAAAAGGTCACTGTTCTTTTGTCCAGGAGGTGACTGTGTTAGGCTCTCCATGAGGCCACTCTGAGCAGTACCGGTTCAAATGCACAACATGCTGGGGTACAGGCAGGTTCCAGTTCCATATCCTGTTGAGGTGCCTCATGGCTTTCACTGAGTTTCTCAGATAACCAAGGGTTGCAGAAAGGGACTGATGAAGGCATCATTAGAATTGAAGATATTCCCAGCCCAGATTACCAGACTATACTGCATTTCCTTATTGCCATGTATTTTTAGCAACACTGGTCTCTATACAGAACGTACTGCTGTTTTTAGGAAGTTGATTCTTTCTTAGTCTATTTGCAGATGACAAATGATAGGCAAAAAACACTGTGCAGGAAAGTTTTGCTTAGCGTATGATAAACTAACAGGGGTGAGACTGTTCAGAAATTCTGGTGTGCTAATAGATATCAGAAAATCCAAAGTGACTGCCTGCCAAAAGAGATTTTGCATTTCAATTATTGCAAAATAGCTGCAGAAGTCAAAAGGTCTGTTTATCACGGATGTAAAAAGAGCAAAAAGCTCCATAAACAACGAACAATAAATAAGCAGAACTGTTCCCCCCTCCTCAACAAAGCCATCACCACCATCACCAAAAAAAAAAAAGGTAGAAGAGATTTATGAGATGATTCTGTTAGGTGACACATTGGCTTCTTCTTGCCTGATGGTTGGAAGCATGGAGGGGTGTTGGACATCAGGTACCCACCAGGTATTATCTGGACTTTGTGTTTGGGACCATTCCTTAAGTGATGCTGGGTGATTTGGGGGTAAGGGGTTTTGTTTGTTTGTTTGCTTATTTTATTATTTTTATTTTTTTTGTCTTTATTTTGGCATGTGGGAGTGAATTGTCATGTTCTGAAATGACAGCTGCACTCACCTGCCACCAGTCTTCTGAGCGATTAAACAAAGTGAACTCTCTAATTCTAACCAAATTAATGCAAACAAGAAGGAGAGGAGAGCAGGAAGAGGAAATGTGGAGGGAACCCCAACTACTCAAACATCTGTGTCTTAGTGTCCCTCGTGCTATAGCTTATCCACTGGGGAGGAGATTATGGCAGGCAAATGAAAACAAGTACAGACACTGTCAGTGTGAAAATGTCCCCAGAGCAGTTTGTGAGCAGGAGGAGCTGGGACCGGGTCAGCAGGATTCTCTCCATGAAGATTCCTGTTCTCTGCTGAACTATCAGAGTTCCAACAAGCTAGCACAGCACGGGAGGCTCACTGCTGGGCCAGGAGCTCCTCTCAGTATTTAGCTCTGGGGACACACATCACACCAGATGGATGTTTACTGGAGAAACTACCCAGGAATGGTGGATTCAGGAGCTACACACCACTGCTATAATATTCCTGTCTTACCCTGCATTTCCATTCTTATGGTGTAGTCTTGCAAAGCCGTTAAACAAGTTGAAGAGTCAAGCTTACTACCAGCTTTTGCAAAGAATAAGATCTAGTTTTCCACCTCACCTTAAGGCAGCCTTTGCTAATTAGCTGATAGGGCTTTGCACGGACAAAATTAATGGAAAGCAGCAGAAGGAATCAAAGCAATGAACTGGGAAAAAAGACAGCCTGGGATAGCCAGTAAAACAGAAATGAGCCTGGTAGCAGAGGAAAAAACAGATGCTTTGCTTTGATTGTTCATTGTCAGTCTCATTATGACTTTCAAGCTGTCATGTTACTTCAGCTTTATTGGGTTTGGTTTCTTTTCCCAACTTTCAATGCAGATGATGTCCTGATTGCTCTATTCTCAGGCCAAGTACAGCCTGACCTCTCCCTTTAGTGCAGTAAGTGGCATTCATCTCCCCCTTACGCAGGCAAAGGGTGAATAAGAGGTCAGCAGCCCTAATAATTGCATCTTGGACTTCTTTGTTGGTATGGTTATATGATCTTTTGTTGTCTGTTTTATGACTGACAAGCTCTCAAAAACCTTCTGGCAACACTCAACTTTTGCAAAACTGATAGTTTTAGCTGGGGGAAAACTCTTGGTGTTGCTAGCCTTTTGTTTTCAGTGGGGGAAGCTTTTATAAAATGTGTAATTCCTAATCCAACCGACCCACATCTAAAACTCTAAATGCATTGAGTTGAAATATTGAATTGGAAGTAGTTTGATGCAATCAAGTATCTGGTCGAGCCATGGCAGTATTTTGAGGCAGATGTGGTTTGGATGCTTCATGCCTCTGTGCTCTTTATGGGCCATTACTGTCCACATTTTTCTTTTGACCTACCACATGATAGGCACTGTGGGGTCTCTTGGGAAATGGCTTACTGAGATGGAGGGGTGGGAGGGACACCAAGCTGTGACACCTGGGAGGTGATGGGCAGCTCTTGCTTGGCTTGTCTTGCCATCCTTTGTTACAAAATCACAGCCCCCAACTCCTTTCTTTTTCTTTCTTCTCTTTGCTCGAAGAATTAAACATTCCAGGTGTTTAAGAGCTAAAATTCTCACTCTTTTCACTTCTTTTTATTTGTACTGGAGGTAGACTTCATGCCTCCATAAGAGTAGCTGAATTTAGAGATGGTGGTGGAAGTTCCCAAGCTGAACTCAGTCTACATTTCAATGCTATTGGTTGTTAATGCCTCTTTTGATTTTTGAGGGCTTTGGGAGTAGAAATATAGGGGATATCAAAACCCTCCATCTTAAATTCTTTCACTGTATGTGATCTCTGTGATCGGTACATCAGAAGTGCCTGTCACAAGATGTTGTTAAGTCCCAAGGGAAGGGCAGAGGAACAGTAACAAAAGAGGTAAGATGTGACCAAACTTTCTTAAATTTCAAACACTTGGGCTTATTTTTCTCATCCTCTCAAGGTCTTCAGGGAACTAATTCTTGAGGTTTAACAGAAAGAAGTGTCTGATCATTCTCTCCATATCATCCAGGCCTCAAGTCATACTAATTAGGATACAATATCCTAAAAGCAGCTTTGTGTACATATAAGAAAAGGAGCTGTTGCCTTTGTCACACAGCCCAGAGTTTTGTTTGATTTTCTTTTTGGTTGCCGCATTTTCCCTTAACCACACACTTAATCTGATGTGCATTATCACTCCCTGATCTCATTGCCTCCTTCCTTGAACTTGCATGTTGCTTATACTGTCTTAGAGGGAAGAATGCCTTTAAATGCATCAGTAATTAAATTCCAGTAATAACTTTATGTATTTTTCTGGGGTTTTTAGTGTCCTTATGAGAAGCTAAGCAGTCCTGTGCTTATGTTATCTAGTAAGGGTGACCTGGGCAGCGTTTTTCTGTTTGGGTGGTTGTTTTTTTCCCACAAAGCCTCTCACCCATATGGAATTGGAGCCAAGGGCTGTGATACTCTGAGAAGTGGCTTGGTGGTACAGGGCCAGGGCTTTCTGGGAAGACCAGACTTTCCTCCCACATTGCTGCACCTAAGTAAACCTGAGACCTCATGGAAACCCTTGGCTTTGCTGGTGCTGCCTGTTTGCTTTGTGTATAGTCAGATGGCCTGATCCTTTCCCAGAATACTGGTTTTACCCTGCCTAAATTGCCTAACTGTGGTTGTGCTACCAGATGTACAAGATAGGGATGCTGGACAGTTCCTAGGTCTTCTCTGACATGAGGAGACATTGGAGATACTTCCAAATTTGGAGAAAAATAAGGTGTTTTTTAAAAACGCTGTGGTCTGTAATGCTAAATATAGGCAGAATGATAACAGAAAGAAGGTTCTCTAGGTTTTGCCAAGCTTGCTGGCTTAAATAATTCCCTCATTCTATATTTAATGATTGCCAGGCATGCTTCATGGCATAAAAAGTAATTTTGAAGAGGAGACTTTTAAATTATTTCTTTTTTCTATCCAGAAATCTACAGAATATCAAAACATCCACAATACCTTATTCTTCCAAAAATGTAACACAGATTTATCTTATTTTTTTTTAATTTTAGAGATGCCACTGTGATATTCAGGTGTGTTGTATCTCCAAAATAAACCAAACCAAAAAAAACCAACCAAACAGAAAAGCAACAAAAGCTTGAGTCCTTAGGAAGTGGGGGAATGGTAGAATTAAGGATAGCTGCTAATTTGTGGGCACTCAGAAGAAAAGCTGTGACCCTGGAACAAACATAATTTTAACACAAGATGCAGAAGGGCAGATCTCAGATTTATAAATGAACACTGACCCATTTAGATCTCTGTTGCTTGAAAACAGATCCACTTATTAAAATGCATATGGAGAAAGGGGAAGCTGGCTCCTAGGCATAACATTTGCTGATTTCCAATGCAAAGTGAATTTTCATTTTGAAGTTGTTCTTTGTTAAACTAGCCAAAGCTAGTGGTTTGTGTAATGGAAACAATGCTGGTCTTGGATAAATTCAGAAGTGGGTGCCATCCTAGCAGAAAGCCAGGTTTTTACTATAGCTCTTTATGTCCAGAGCATAAATCACTCCTCTTGAGGACTGTGTGTCCTTTTGTCCCAGAGGTGGGTGTAGAATACTCTGTGAAAAACATCTCTCTGGCTCCTGAGGCAGCATGGTTAAAGCCTCTCATGGTGTCCCAGACATGTGCTCCATCCTCCAGACAGCCCCTGGCCCAGGGCCAGTGCTCCGTGTCAGGGGTCTGTCCAGTGTCAGGAGACAGCAGCAGGCAAACACATCGGGGAGACACAAACCCTCCGTGTGTGCCACAGGCCAGAGAAGCTACTGTGCTTCACCCACCCTCGGGGCCTGCCAGCCCTCCGCCAACCACAGCTATGCTCTCCATCAAAGAACAAAACTTCAGGACATCTCTCAATGGCGTTGGGTTTCCAGAAGCACAAAGGATACCCACGAGGCGTTTCCAGAGATCCTTAAGTGTGGTTATAGCCCCAGAAGGCTACTCTTGTGGAATCCAAATCCTGCTGGAATCAGAGACCTTTTCATGTAGAAGAATGGTTGAAATGAGCTTTTGGTCTCGCACAGACCCTTGCTGTCTGTCCTGAAAACAGTCAGTGGTGCAGTGAGCCGCTTGCTCCATACTCAGGTTAATCCAACCAGCTTTTAGGAAATTCACCTGGTGATCTTGTGCTACATCATTTTTCCATCCGTATAATAAACTGCCGCGGTGCCCTCTCCGGCCAGCACGCTGCCCCTAGCCCCGGCCACCCTTCCAGCTGCCCCGGGTGGGGGGACGGAAGCCGATCGCGGCGCAGGAGGGCAGGCGAAGCTCCGGCTCTGGTTCGCCTTGCCCCCCGATGGCAGGGTGCGCGAAGGAGGGAGGAATGAGGCAGAGCAGCTTCTTTGGCAGGGAAGGGTTTATTGGAGAACACAAAACCCACGGGGAAAGCCACAAAGAAAGCCGAGAAAAAGAGGCGGGCGTGGGGTTTTATACCCCTACATAATAGGTGTGGAGAACACATAACAACCAATAAAATACCAGTTAGGAGGTGTTACAAGGAGGGGGAGAAGGGATCAGAGCGAATGGGAGAAGGAGTGGGGAGAGAGGAGTGACAGGGGCCAATCAGCTACCGAGTAACATAGAACTTTCTGGAGAAATAACCCAATATGAACCATAAGGGGAGCGGGGGCAGCAGCCAATGGTCAGCGTGCTTCACACAGCCTTTGTGTGCTCACTGTACCATTGAGACCTTGTGCTGTGGAGGCATCAAACCAATGGACCCGTTGGTCTGCTTGGTCCAGCTGACCATGGCTCTGGCCGTGGCTCACCGCAACAATAAACCATCTTAAACCTATAAGTGGAATCCTACTTTTCCTCTCTTGAAAAAGACTCAATAGCCTGACCACACGTGTGGTACTTTTGTTTCTGAAACAGAAATTACTTTGTTTCAGGTACAAATAAAGTACCTTCCCTCTTTTAGAAGCAGAAGTCCAAACACATCAAGGCCTACCTAAATTTATGTGCCCAATGGATGGGAGGGAAAGAAACCCAAAATCCAGAGTGCAGCTGGGATGAAGTGTGTGCTGTGAGCATGATTAAATGATTGTGAATGATGAAGATTGTTTCTGTTTACTATGTGTTCCATCATAAAGCTTTATGGAAAACATTCCTGGAGAGGAATAGGTGAACAAGATATTCCTACTATGAGCACTTCAGGTTCAGAAGTTCACCTTTAATACGAACATTGCAGATTTTTCTTTTCACACACAAAGAGATGCCTCTTTCTTATTTAATATAAAATGTGCTCAGCAGCCTGTGCTAGAGGATTCTTGGTCTGTCCTTATTTCTGCTCAGAAGACAAATGTCTGCTAATCTCCATACTTGAGAAAGATGTTGAAACATAAATATGTCACCTCCTCTGCACAGGTAAGCAGGAAGGAAGGAGGGCAAAAGCTCATAGGCCACACAGAAAAAACCTTCTCAAGGTGCAGGGTGGCCACTCCTGATCGGCCTCCGCTGACTATAAAGAGCCACAGCACAAAAGTGACAGAAAAAAACCATCGATTTCTCTATTGGATTAATGCAAATAGAGAGCAATACCAGTTTTAAAAGACATTTGAGTGCTTAAAAATGAAATTAAGTTCTCTGTCTTTGAAGCTGCATTAAGTCCCCAAGATCCCATATCCCAAGAGTTAACATTCCTTTACAAACATGGCCCCAAGCACTAGCCAAAGCAACGATCTTGACAGGCGTTCTGATGTTTCCTATTGGTATTACATCTAATTTATCTAAAGAGCCATCTTCCACCTGATAAATATGTCTGCTCAAGGGCAGACTGAAGAAGTTATCTAAATATATATTCTCAAGATGACTAGAAACCTTGTTTCCCTTGTACGTCCACTTCTTCCAGCCTACCTTGAAGCTCAGAGAAGCTGGATTTTTGGGAGGGAGAATGAAGTTTGTGTGAATTTTCTTTTTCTTTCTGTTGGTGACCTGAAAGCCTGAGGATGGAAGCAGGAATTACAAGCCACTTATGGAAATGCAAGACTGGTGCAGTAAAACACCAGCCACCTGTTCTAGTGTAATTTTCTCTCTTATCTGTGTGCTGAAATCTTTCCTGAAGCTGGATGTGAGCAAGATGAGAGAGGAGCAAAGACATGCTTACTTTTTGGTTTTTGCTTTTTTTGTTTAATGATCCTTAGGGAATGCAGGTAAAAATCTGTGTTCAAATTACAGGAAAAAGTTGACATGCTTAAAACAAATTCTTCCAAGCTTAATAAATCCACAAAATTTGCAAACCTCTCTTATACTGCCCAGAAATAAGAGAGAAGGGAGCACTTACTGAATGACCAGGAATTGCACTTTTAAGTGTGTTTTGCATGTTTCCTATTATGTAAGAAACATATGGGAAGAAGACTGAAATTTCTTATGAATCTACCCCATAAAACCTAATCCTGGCAATCATTTATCAAGAGACATTTTTTATGGAACAACATTGCAGACCTGGATGAACTGTCCTTCCAGTGCTTCATCCGCTGTGCTTTCATGTTAACAAAGAAAAGGATTATGTTACAAAATAAACAAGTCTCCTAATGAATACAAACTATTCTCAACTCTGCTGATAACAAATAGGCCAAGGTTAAAGAGCTAAATAAAGCATGTTGCCCTGAAACACAGTAATGACAATTGTGACTTCTCATGATCCATTAAACAGAGCTGCTCTTTTATCTTTTTCTTTGGGGAATTTGGCAAAAAGATTGGTTTTGCAGCCTCAGAGCTGTACCACTGCTACAGTCACTCCTGGTCTTGCTGGCATGATAAATTAACTCACATAGGCAAGGGATCATTTTTGGCATTCATTAAATCGCTATTACAGGTCCATTCCTTTTGCTTCTTGCTCTAGGCTTTGCCACCCACTTTTTCTGCTGAAGAAGCCCAAAGAACGGGGTGCAAAACTTTTGTGAAGAGTAGCAGGAAGAGGGCAGCAAGAAGAAAACATTGTACACTGCAGTGTCTTCAAGGTTGTAGCTATTTGATATATACTTTATGGGCATATAAGTGTTGAAGGACAGAGCCTTGGGTATACACATGCATGCACAGAAGGCTTTCAGGATGCTTTAAACCCCATCTTTTATTGTGAAAAGAAATGAGTAGTTAGTACTACTGAGGACAATTCTGTTCAGGAATCATTCAAAGCACGTGGTCCTGGTTCTGCATCCGGACAGCATTTGCTATTGACTTCACTGGGACTTTGAGCAGGCGAAAAGGCTGCACAGGAAGACCCACAACTCTTTAAAAGTTCAGGGAGAGCTGTAATACTGACAGTAATGTTACTGCACTCACAGGTGGTGTATTTTTCTCCAGAGCTGGTCTCTGAGCTCTGTGTTTATTCTCCTGTAGCAGCCAAAGGCATAGTGGATATTTGTTAGAAGAGGAGCTGGATCACACGAGCAGGGGATTTTTTTTTGCTTTTTCTGACTCCATTCAGTTCTTTGGGCATGGATTGTTTTCTCAGGTCTGCCACAGGCTCCCTCTGAATACTGGACAGAGATGGGTATTGCCACAGTGGCATCACCACGTGTGACACAGGGACAAGTGGCACAGAAGGGAGATAAAATACCCCTAATCCCCCTCCACTGATAAGGATGAGCCTGATTGCACATAATCTGTAGGTGCTTATCTATGGCTGGCTGTGATAATATTCCTCCTTTCCTACTCTCTGGCTGTCATGTCTATTTAAACTGGAAATTCCTTAGGACAGCTTGTGACCCTTGAGTTACGGGTATCTCATACATTTATCCATGAGATTAACAGGGGTGTTTGGGTGCTTTTAAAAGAATATGATATTAAATATCTCCCTTCTTATCAGTATCTCCTGCCCATCCAGAGCCTGGGGTAATGAAGCGATGATTCTAAACAGTCCTGTACTGACTGTTCTGTGTTCATTTCCTTTACTCGGTTTCATGGATTGTTCTTTTAGGTCAGCAGACACAAACCAAATAGCTGTTTTCAGCAAGTCCCTTTCCTTTTGCTGCTGTCATTAACTGGCAGCATGCTTGACTATACCACTTTGTGATTTACAAAGTGACCTAGGAATCATCAGAGAAAATATGTCATAGAAAGGGATATGATAATGATGATGATATGATTATAAGGATCTGGTTCTGTCAATTGTTGTTTGCAAGTTACAAAACAATTGGGAAATAACTTTGAAATTACATGAAATTTGAGAGAAGAAATTTTTAGAAAGCTGTATTGGATTTCATTCAATGAATTTTTAGAAGGAAGAAAAGTCATACTAACCCATTTCAGTTTCTGGATACAGTATATCATTTTAGATTAATGCTTTTAACATTTCAAGGTGCCATTCTGGAATACAATGATCTATGGTATTCATCAATTTCAACATCTTTTGTTATAAATTAAGAATAGTACCCCCCAAAAGCTCTCAAATCACATTTGTCATTTGAAATAATAAAAGTAAAGTGTGTCACTCTGACTGACCATATTTCATGTCCCCTTTTCTGATTCTCCCAGATGTGGAACTGCTGTCATTGTTATTAAAACAGATGGCACAAAACAAAAACAAAAATAGAGAGGTTGGAAAACGTGTACAACATTAAAACAGTCAGGTATTTTCTGCCTTGTCTGGAGAATTCACCTGTAAATAGTAATCAAGACCAGCACTTTGTCCTGGAAGCATTTTCTAAATCTATTTGGAGACTCCAGGTATCTCAAAATATGACTGCAAAGCCTGTATTCCCGGGTTTTCCATGCTGATGGCTCTAGTCAGGACATTTCCTTGTGTGCTGGGCTTAACTCTGTTTATCAGAATTCTGGCTCCACTCCAGCATTTGCGCTGTAAGCTCTCTGTGGCCAATTTCTATCACATATTTCTATAGGCTTTCAGGGACATTTCTCTTTGAGCTGTTAAGCAGGAGCAAGGAATACCTTTCCATTGTTTTTCAGGCACCTGCCCTCAATGGATCTTGACCCTTGCGTAGTACTTCTGCTGTTTCTGACAGTTTCAACCTGCAGTTGTGGCTATTCACAGTGGTGTGATTCCACTTTTTCTCTAATGCTCTCCTCCACTAGGATTTCACCCCTGGTGTTTGGTCACTGCTCACAGGGAGGATATTCCAACCCCTGGTAATGTGCAAACAAACTTGGCTCAGGTCTTGTGTTTCCAGCTGGATAGCATCACCTTGGCTGGTAAAGGGCAGTGAGGTACCAAAGAGTGTAAATTTTGGTAGAAGATGCCTGATCCCCTCCACTTGCCACTCTATGCTCTGGAATGGGTTTGAAGCCTTTCAGAAAACAGCTGGAGAATAACTTTCTCCAGCAGTCACAGCATCTAGCCTCTACTTGTGGCACCATTCCTGTGTTTCCCTGAAAAATCCATTGATTCCTGAAATTGCGATAATCTGCATTCACTCCATGTCCTCAGTAGGGTTTGGATAATTGTGACTGAACTCTGAAATGCATTTCTTATTAGCCCTTTCATTTTAATGGAGTGTAGAGGCAGAAAAGCAGGATGAGGCTCGAGTTTCAACCCTGTCCTTTACAGAAAGTTGTGTTTTTTCCACCATTTTGCTCTCTTCACAGTGCTTGTCATGAAACTGGATTGATATTGTGCTGCTTCTGTTCTTTTTTGGTATGTGAATGAGGTGTCACAATTTCATTGCCTTGTGTATTGTGTTCCCATATCTATAGAAATATCTGCATTTTACATACATCTCAGAAAGAGTAGGGACGCAAGCAGGGAATGTAAAGTACCTTTACATTCTAAGCAGCGTATACTCTCCCAGCTTACAAAAGCCTCTTCAGATGGAATTGTTGCCTCTGGTGTTTTACTTAAACTCCTGTAATACAACCCAAAAACTGGAGATGATTTGCAAAGATCCTGCTCAGCATTCTTATATTGTCAAATTTAGATAAACTATTAAGTCCAATTACTGGCAGAAGAAATTCCAGTTCAACATAGCTCTCTTTATTTTAAAAAAGACTGGCATATTATACCTTTATGCTTTTATTGTTTAATAGAGCTATCTAAGTATGCCTGTGGCCCTCATCACCATCGTATGGAAGCACTTCCAAAGTACTTAATAGAAATTACAACAACAACCTCTTTTTCAGAGATGAACTGAAGCTCTGCAAATCATACCCTTTCCCTGGGTTCTTCTGCAGGAAGGTCAGCAACCTTCATTTCCTTCTTACGCCTCTCCTCGCCTGCCCTTGGGAATAGCCATCTCCTTTTTGGCTTTCATTACCCCAGCCAAGGTAAATAATAGAGAGACCTTATTATTAATGTTCTCATTTAAAAATCTATTATGGTATTTAGAATGATGAGGTCTGACTCTAAGTCAAGGGAAGATTAATTACATGACAGTAGTGAAAACGGGATGTGACAGTCTTTGGACTGATACGATGAACTGTCCCAATAAATCTGAGCTTGCACAATTGCCACAGTAAAGTGTGCACCATGTGCCAGCATTCAAAATCTTCCCCTCTAGTCACAAGCAGTTACCAGGATGTCACTTAATTATCTCTTTGAGGCATTACTATGGCAAGAAGAAAAGCATTTCTTAATATACATTCCCAGGGAGAGTGATGCAAGGAACGTCTCCCTGAAAGAAAAGATATTGTTGGCCCAACCTTCTCTTTTTCATTATCTTCCTTTTAATTTTTGGTACCCAAAGTAAAATGTGGGAGTGGTACTGGCATGCAACCCTAACTGGCAAACACGTTACACCACTTATGGGGCAGGTACTGCCCTTACTCTTTTGTCCGTTCATCTTTTAGTACCTGTTGCTCCAAAAGCTCTGTCCTAATGGCCTGCAGTTTTCTCACACTGGGTGTTGGCCTTTAAAGACCTACGTGGCCTAGGACCTGCCTCTGGAAAAAGTTGCCATTTGTTCCTTCAGCAGTTACTGATGGCCTGGGTAAACCCACTGAAGTTTATATGTATTTATGTAGCTATAAATAAACTCTTGGTTTATGCAGTCTGTGAAGAGCAATCAGCTGGGTCAGCACATAGCAGCATTTGGAGCAGCAACAAAAATTTTCATGCCTCTAATGCCAGGGGACTTTACCCCCAAAGTCCTCCAGCAACCTGTCTAAAAATGCCTGTTAAAAATTGCTCCACTTAAGCTTCATGCCCTTATCCAGCTGCCAGGTGAGGAAAAATCAATTTGTGTGGCTGAGTAGGCAGACACTCAGGGTAGGCAAAAAGGATGATGAGAAGGGGAGAACTGCCCATGGGTGGGAAGCTCTTTTCACAGCTATCAGAACCCTTTGTGGGTCTGATGGATGCTCCTGTCCAACCACCACGTCCTCAGACTGCCCTCTCTGCAGATGATGCCTCCCTTTCTCTCACTTGTGCTGGATGTCACATTAATTTGTGCATGGCCACAGTCTCACTCCAGGGGCAGAAACCTTCACCGTGGGGACAAGGGAAAGCAGTTTGCATGCATTTATTTATCTCCGAGAGGATGAGTAAAGGTAAAGAAAATCACCCCAAGCAAAAATGAAAATTAGCATTGGTTTTGTTTTAACAACCTCAGGCAATGGAGACCTGGCTTCAGCCCGCTCCCCGCTGCACCGACGCAGCTTTCCAGGCCCCCAAGCTCTGCAGTGCCAGTGTGGCTCCAATGCAGCCTCTAATTCCATCCCCAGCACCAGCAGTGCTCTGAGATGTGAGAAGTTTTGTCTGCCTTGCTCTGCTAAATTTTCCTTATTCTGGCAGGGGGAACCTAAGATGAACAAGATGACTTGGAGAAAAATACCCATATTTTTAAAATCTGAAGTGTATCACTGATCACTGTGGGGAAAGCTGTTGATACACCTACACCTCAAGTAACAGCTTCTGTTGGAAGATGTTGAGACAGATCTTGAGAGCTGTGAAAGACAGAGTTTCAGCAAAATACTTCTAAAATAATTTTGAATGCACTTTTTTTTGTAAAGTAAGGATTTACTGAGTGAACAATATCTTAATTCAGCAGCCACCCCTTGCTCTCTTCTAGAAGTATTCTTTATTTATTATTTGCAGATAATTAAAGAAGAAACCTCAACTACACATAAAAGTTTGCATTTGAATGACAGGGGCTACAGTTCAGGTTTCTCCTTTAAAGAAGGTCCCATAGCTTTTTGTCCAATGTGGATGTTACGAGAACAGAATGATATCAGCACCTGATAGAGGGGAGGCAGGAAGGGAGATCACTGCCCTGCACAGTTCTAGAACTCATCTATTTGATATCAGTTTTCTTGATTTATTGAGGTGCACTGATCTAAAAGTTTCACAGAATATTTAGGTATGAGAAGAGATGAATTTCTGGTCATCACTAAGGAAAGAGTCAACGTTAGGCGAGTATGTTATTGCTCAATGGTAACCAAATTAGAATTTAGGGATCTCTTGACAAAATTCACTGGAAAGAACTAAATTTTCAAATAAATTTTTTGAAGCAGTATATAAAATCCCAAAGCTTTTTTTCACTGGATTTTTTGACTATGGCAGTCAAGAGAAAGATGAAGATTCACAGAGCCTTGCAGGATGTGCAGCGACCAAACACTTCCTGGCAGAGCTGATGCGCCAGTGCAGCTGGGAACTGAGAGCAAACTTGGCAGTGTAATTAGGGTGAGACTGCAGGTCCAGATTCGATGTTTTCTGAACTGTGCTCATATCCCGGTACAAGTTGCAAAGCAGAAGGGAACTTTCTCTCTGCCGTTAACCCCCCAAACCTGCAAAGGTGCCTGTATTCTTTAGCTCCATCTACTGGCACTTGGCACAAACTGGATGTGTGTACACACAAAACCAAGTATCCCTAGACCAAAAGCAACAAATAGCTTCCTACAAATTGCCCATCTGGTAGATATGATTATCTTACTTTTAAACAAAAATGAATTTTTATTATTTTCGTAATCTCTGTAGGGTGGGGTCTATAATTTCTCAGAGGATAAGACTACACTGGAAATGTGTTACTGGACTACAAATGAATAATTGTGTGTGTGTGGCAATATGCAGTTATCGTTTCATGCAAGTATAATTGAAACATCATTAAAAATCCCCATAATTAAGTCTTTAGCAATACCCAAGGGATGCAAGTTGTTTCTATTCCCATTTCAAAAATGAATGAACAAAATCTGACCAAAGAATCCTGGCTCCTTTTTTGCCTCCTCTGCTTGCTCTATGTCTTTCCCTCTTCATGTGTTGAAAGAGGCTATTGGGTTGCTCTTTCCTGTGGTAGATTTGGGAATAGTGCTGGAGGTTACTTTTTTCTCACTATGCATCTCCATCACCATATTTATTAAGTTTCTTTATAACATTAAGTTTCTTTAAAGCCTTTGTATAAAAATGGAGTAATAATAATAATTATTACAAGCAGATAAAAGTGTAAGAAGATGCTTAAACCCTAGATTTTTAAAGCCTTTTTAAATAAGGGGAAATGTATTTTTCATGCATGAAACTTTTTAAGAGGTAAGTCTTCTCCAGTATATTTTTCAAAGGCTAGCAGTTGAAGAGTGCTGGTTTGCATTCATCACTTGCAGCAATTGTACATCTACATCCAAACTCCTATGGAGATTTCTTTTTCTTAAGCTGTTTCTGCCAGCTTTCATTTTTCATACTACTAATATATCACTATTTAGTCTAATGGGAAAACTCTGAAGGAGCAATCCTCAGTTTTAAAGTAAGTAAATAAAACATCCAAGCCAAAATAGACCTGCTCCTATTCTGAAGGGATCATTATTTGGGAATATACTCATTTGTATGAGTATATTTTAATCAAAATTTTTCCATATGACTTCAGAAATAATTGCCTCCTTTAAAAAAATAATGAAAAAGGAAACAAAACATAGCACCATAAGCAATGGCTTATTGTGGAGCAACTGCAAGACACCAAGTTCTGGCATAACTTTCCATAATCATTCTCTGATGGTTGCAATTTTTTTATTCAGTTTTAAATGAAGGGCACTAACATTTATCAAATAAGACCAAAGTACATAGGAAATACTTGTTGGATAAGAGAAAAAAAAAACCTGAAGGTGTTCCACACATTTTCAGCTAACATGATTTACACAGGTTTCTGTTTTTAATGTTGAGGGAAGTCGGATTCAATAGATGATTTGTTTTCCGTGGGGAAATCCTAGTTACAGCAGTGACTCAGTAATCCTGCTTTCTGTACAATAAATGCACAGCTTGCCTGCGGGAAGCTGAGGGGAATGGGATTTTGACCCAAGCAAATTCAACAGCAAAACACCCACTGTCTTCAGTGGGACCTTCATTTCAGTTGGAACAGTCAATATTTTAACTTGTTTCCCACATGAGCAAGGCAGGCTGCCCTTGTGAGTCTGTAAGAGAGTGATCCAAAACCCCGTGGATCATGAAGGTTTGGATCATTCTAAGCTATTCCTTCAGCAGGCTTTGGCCACAGCCTAATTTGAGGTCAGCTAACACACAGGGTCAGCAGTTTAAAAATACGTGTGTATATATATCTCACTACCTAATGAACAAAAATGGCAGTGCAGGTACACGGCGTAAGAGGAACACCTGAGAGCCTTAGGCAGATTTGGAAGTCCACACAGATGGTCATAGGGGCTGCAAGGAGCACTGATCGAGACAAGGTGAGCTAGAATCAGGAAAATATCAGCATCTGAAGGGCAAAGGGACTGGTGAGTGAAGCACGAGTAGGTGAAAGAAACTGTGTTTCCATTTCAGTCAATTTTCTAATTAGTGGCTGTTTTTTGCTGAGGAGTCAATATTGTGAGGGTGTATTAATATGGTAATGG
Organism: Struthidea cinerea; assembly: GCA_013397865.1. Taxonomy (NCBI): domain Eukaryota; kingdom Metazoa; phylum Chordata; class Aves; order Passeriformes; family Corcoracidae; genus Struthidea; species Struthidea cinerea. The sequence continues at coordinate 1,984,555 of VZTI01005121.1, forward strand.
GGTTTTGCAGGAGCTGTAGCTGGGTGGTGATTTTGGGAGAGGGGAGACAGAAATGTCCATTTGACCATGAATGTGCATTTAGCAAGTTTACATCTTTGAATAAGAAACCTCCAAAAAACAGTAAGCAGTGGGGTTTTTTTCCCCTCTTAGTAAATTTTGCATATCAGTTGGCCAATTATGTGCTATAATACGAAGGTAAAATCCATCTTGTTTCTGAAGCCAGGTAAAAGAGGTCACATTGGTCTGGAAGTGTCCCACTAGCCTAGAGCAGCCAAGCAGGCGAAGGAAGCCCTTCAGCAGCCAAGTGGGGCCATGGAGATGACATGGCAGAAAGTGGCTTTTCTAAGGAGTGGTAGTTCTTTTACTTAAATGCTGCAGAGAAATGAGAATTGCATGTGTAGCATGAGCTCTCTGCTAGCTGATTCCAAGTCCAGATTGACCTTTCTGTAGCTTTCCCTTACTGTTTATCCAATTCCCTTTGCCTTGGGTCTCCCGAGTGCCAGCATGACTGACATCTGCCAGGAAAGATACGCTGGCAGAGGCACATATTAACCACCGATTCGTGCCCATCAAGATCTGCTCCAGGTCACCTGTGCAGCCTGGTGACAGGAGCACCAGGTGACACAAACCATTTTGCCCCTGCTCAAGGACAACCATTCTTCCTCTCTGAGACTACCAGCCCCCAGCCCAGCGCAGTCGATATCAGGAAATACACTGTAATCTCTCCATGAATATAAGCACCCTTTGGGATGTGAGCTGGTCAATGCACTTTGAGGTATTCCTTGAAGAGCAAAAGGTTTGGAACCAAAGCGCATTGTCTGGTTCCCAGCTCACAGGCAGTTTCTGACATTTAAGGGGCATTTTATACCTGCTAATCTACTTGACCCTTGAATCTGTGGGAAAATTGAAATTAGGTCAGTTTTAAAGAGATTTTTCTTATTTGCCCACAGAACCAAGAGCTGAATAGATTCACTAAATCTAGGAAAGGCAGTGAACTAAGAGGACAATTGTGTCTTTACTGGGAAGACCTGTTTTTCAACTGAACTTGATACTTGCAGTCAATTTTTCATTTAATTTCACAAATTAGCAAACAATCCAGATAGAAGTGTCTAATGTTTCTCCTGTAGCATTATTTGACATATAGAAGTAACTTCAAACTCTGCTTGCTGTGGAACAAAACCTAGTTTTACAGTGTTGTCCTAGAGGCGGCAGCAGAGTACATAAGAAACAAAAAAGCTAACGCACAAATGGGCAAAGTTGTGTTTGGTTAGTAGTTAATCTCTATAGTCTCACTAAAGGGTTTTACTGGAATAAAGGGCTCACATAAAACCAAAGGGGGAATATAGGCATATCTTTGAAACAGGTAATAGGGTGAAAATAATACTAATGTTATTGCATGTTCTGGATCTGAGGGAAATAAGTTGACCTAAAAAAAAAATCACTTGTTGGAGAGCACTGGTGGAAGGAAACTGTTTTCCATATCACAGATTTAGAGAAAACCCAAGCTACTTGCACAGAGCTATAGAGGCTGTTGGGTCAGCAAACTTTAAAACAACTGTGATGCTCTGTGACACATTAATTGAAATGTACTTTCCAGTGCAACCATTTAGCAATTTATATAAATATCAAAGCTTTTGGGGTTTACTGTCAGTCTTTGTTTCTGAATGAGAAATTTATAAAAAACATATGTTTCAAACTGCCACTGAGTACATGTTCAGAAGGATGTGGCCACTGAACTATATCAAACTTTACTCAGTGCAATCATTTGATGAAGAGAAGATTCTTCTGTTAATAATGTCTCTTTTCAGTAATAACCCAAACTTGGCAAAAGGGCTGTTTTACTGAGATGGGAAGAACAAAGCCTTAAAGCATGGTCCCATTGAAGTCATGGGCAATTTGTCATTGGCTTCAGTGGAACCAGGATTTTCCCAAAAATATCAAATGCTTTCTGAAGTCTTTCCATTAATTAGTCTGCAATATAAAATAAATCATCTTGTGTAAGTAAGCTGTGCACAGAAACTACACTGCCATAAACTTCAGATCTGACTCCAGGTTGTCCAGCTTCTGGGACTGCTCAGCTCCAGGATATTGGTTTCTTTCCTTCTGATGCCTAGCTGAGGTGTTAACATGACAAAATTTTCATGTCACTTCCATTATTCCTATACAAAGTCAAACTCAGTTTATCTATTTGCATTATAGCAGCACCCAGAAGCCTCCAGCCACACTGAGAACATCCTCATAAAGGGCATTTGGCTTGGTCTGCTCTGCTGGAAAATAAGGTCCCTAGAGCTCAGCCACACACCCCTAGGCTGTCCATGGTGCATCTGCTGATGACATGTGCCTGGCAGGGAGGGATGTGTTTGTGGAATGAGCCCGGGCAGGAAGGGCTGTGTTTGTAGACTGGTGCCTGAGAGCTCTCCAGAGACCAAGTCCCCAGCGTGGCTGCCTGGCTGTTCTCAGCAGCACTGGGGTCACCACTGCGGCACCTCCAAAGGTCAGCCCATGGCAGCCGGTCCCGCGGGCTGATCGGGTGGGTGAACAGATATGCAAAGCTTTGGAGAAACGTGCGGCTCAAGCTGACTGAGGGCCTGGTGACTCCATGGCCTTCACTGCATGAAGGGCATCACAGGTTTTTTACAGTTATTTCCTAGCATCAGAGAGGGCAATTAAGACTTTTTCACCTAGTACAAAAGTTTGGGTTTACTACTGCTCTTTATGTTTGGGAAAGTTTTACTGGTTTGTAAAATGTCTTGTGTGTCAGCTGAAATGCTCTCAATAAAATGCCTTGGCTTCTGCTACAGCTGATGCTGAAGGATGTATCTACCTGCACAGCTAAATCCTGCAGGCTTTATTCTGCCCAGAGCTCTGCATGGGTAAGAAATGAGAGTAGAGGCAGCTGGTTCTGGTGCAATCGTCTGCTAATTCTCTGCATTCTGGAAAAGCGATATTCCATGGTGCTCACCCAGCCTGGCGCAGGAAGGGACAGTGGGTGCTTGTGCAGTGTCACATACATGCTGTTTGTGTACAACCAAGTGTGAAAGTGATGGGCCCTCCTTGGGAATAGGAGTTCTCTGGAATTTGTAAATGTATACCCATAGGTATGTTTTCTGAATGCAATCTTCATTTGGGGTGATAATGTCTCTGAACCACTCACTAGAGGACAGTTTTCTAACCTTCACCCACAGATCCCTGGGAAAGAAACCTCTGTGATATACAAGAAAACCTTTCTAATAATTCACATGCAGCATTTCTCTTTGTTTTCAAGACTGTTTAGCTAAACTGTACAAAAATATTTGCAGCCCCTTCTTCCCCAGAAAGCCCCAGCTGATGAGCCAAGCTCTCAACATTTCATTCCTATGTAGATAGTTTGCTAAATTTTTTCCCAAGGCTTTATGGTTTTCGACAATATATCTTTCATCACTGTATTGCCAAAAAGAAGTGGCTGCCTTGAAGCTTCCCTTAGGATTTGGACTGGATATCAAGGATTAGTTTATAACTGGTAACTTATGAACTGCACAGTGTTCTACAAACAACTTATTTTTCTTAATGTAACAGTGAAACTATGAAACCCCATCCTGAAAACTTATTTCTGAAAGGATATTTGAATAAAGCTTTAAGCAATACTTCATTTGCCCATATCAAAACTGATAATTTTTAAAGGACTGCGTTTCTGTCTTCATACAAGGAGCATTAACTGACCATAAATCTTGAAAATATTCATCTCTGGTTGAATTGTATGTGTTTGTTTCAAATTTAGGGGCTTGCTTTTTTAGGGGTGTTTTTTTCAAATCTCTAAGAATGTCTGAGTTTTGAGTTCGGCTTTTTGCAGCTGGGATCTGACGATATAACAGAAGAAACCTATTATTTACAGGAATGGAATCACAGCAGGTATTGGCAGAATACAGCAATGGGAAACTTCTGAAGAATATTTCTTGCTTTTACCTGTGTTGGTGCAAGTCATATGTGTTGGTAATACGGGCAAGGAAAAAACTAACAAGTAAGCACAGATTTTTTTATTTGAGCACATCTGTTTTATTTCAGTTCAGTGTGATGGCTGGAGGGAGAAAGGGATTTCTTCAGATGGCATGTGTTTAGATCCAATTCTTGGTAAACTTAAAACAGAAAAGGACATCTAATTTTTTTAATGGATTTCCTCTAAGTTGGTTTAACAGAAGCATATCTGCTTTTTCTAGTGCCCATGGTTCTCTCTCCTAGATAGAAGGTTTTCTTATAATTGCTTTAGACGGAATACATTCAGAGTAACCATCCCTTTGTTTGCACTGCAATTGCATCTGGAAATGTCTTTCAGGATCAGGGACCACACTGGGAAGCCTTGCAGGAACAATGACGGAAAGCCAGTCACCACCTCAAAGCCCTTACAGCTATCTAGATGAAACTGGGAAAAAGGGAAAGAAGAAAATGTATTTGCTAAGAAAAGAAGTAATTTGCCCATGGATAAACTAGTGGGACTGCAGGATATAGCTGGAGTATATTAACTCCTCAATACTTTACTAAAGTTCTTATATATATGGCTGGAAAATTATAACTTATTTAGCACATGTGTGTTTATCCATATTATAAAAAACTCCATTTTTCCTCCTGATATAGACCAGACGGTGTAAGCTAGATGACATTTTTGGCATTGCACTGAATTATTTGTTGACTTCATTATGATGATTATAATAATTTCTTAAATAACGTATTGATAAAAGTTTGGGGGCAGGACCTCTCTTAACATGCTCCATTGGCGTTTGTGTCTGAACTTCCTTGTCCAGAGAAAACCAGAAGCAAAATTGCAGTCAAGGTGGACCCTTGCTCTGTTCTCAGCTTGAGGATTCAACCAAGATTGAGCTTTTTTTAGACCAAACACTGCACAGTGCCTGTGTAGCAGTGTCTTTTCATGCTGAAAAATCCACTTTTAAAGGATTTGATGAGTAAGAAAGATTAATACTACTAAAATGGAAGGAAATGAGGAAGGAAAACAGTTTATTCTGGGACACTTAGGTCTGACCTATCTCTCTTCCCCTTAATGTAAATTTCTGTTTCCACTTAGCTCTTAGGAAGCAGAGTCAGGCCAAAGATGAGTGCTTTTGAAAATCACTCCCTTAGCAACTTGCTGAAGGTCAGTGGTGGGTGTTTGTGGCAGAAATGGGAATGAATGATAGTCTATTGTCTTAACCACAAGACCCTGCTTCCTCTCCTAATCCCAGGTTGATTTTACAGGGTTATAGCACATGAAAAAAGTCCAAATTTTAAAATATTAAACTTGGCACTGATGATAAGGAAATGATTGAGAGTCAAGTAAGGAAAGGCACAACCACACTGACAGAGAGAGTCTTCAGAGTAGAACCATATTTTCGTCTAACCAGGTTTTATTTGAACTCTCCTGATCCATACATTTGACTGCATTCTGCTATTTTGTTTTGGCAAGCACCACAGAAGGCCTGATCCAATTCTTGAGGAAATCAGTGGAAGTTTGATTAGAGCCATAGAAAGCCATGAAGGGAATTTCAAGAGCTAAAGTGTGGAGCCAGACATTCAAAAGTAGCTTTTTTAATATGTCACTGACCTTCTTAATGGCTTGCAAATGCAGTCTGATTACCCCAAGTGAAGGTACTTTCTGGGGAAGCCTTGAAATCTGGAGCAGAATAAAGCAGAGAACTTGCTTGGGAGCACAAGTGTGAGTTGGGTCATGACAAGGAGCTTGGATTCAGCTCTTACTCATGTCTGGATTTCATTCACAGGAGCAAACATGGAATGAGATAACAAAGGGACCAGGTTGGAGAGCCAGTTCACCAGTTACCCCTGCAAGGTAGTCTGGGAACTCAAAGGGAAACTGTGACTTGGGTGTGGGTTTTAGTGGTCTGAGTGCAAGCTCTTACCACTGTGGTCATCTCAGCACGAGGTCTCCAAACCACAGAGAAAGAAATCAACCAGCTGCCTAATCTTTCATTCCTGTTCAGAGAAGAAACTCATGATGTTTGACTGAACGGACTATCCAGGCAGGGGCTGACTGTAGCTCAGGAATGTAGGATAACCCTTGAGACATTGTCTCTGAAGACTAAAAGACAAGGATACAGTCTCGTTGGGTGGATCTTACACTGTACCTGAGATTGCGGTAAAGCCTTTTTGTCAGAAAACCTCCAAAAGGGAAGGAGTCAGCAGCTTAATTCTCTTGTGGACACAAACTCAGGAATTGTGGTAGGTTTCTAGAGCTGTCTCTGATCCCTGGATTCCTGACCTGTTACCACTGCTGCCTTCAGCTGCTGTGCTTGTAAAGATTGTTCAAGATCATAATTCTGCTGTATGTATGACGAAAGTCCTCCTGGGACGTTAAAAAACCCAAGATTTGTAATCTGATGGTCACCCTGCTTCTTGGTGGCATCCTCCAACTTTTCTCCAGACAGAAGATAAATGGGGCAGGAGGAATATTTTATGATCCAGTTTTGTGTTCCAGCTCCCTGGAAAACTCTACCCAGTGACAGAGAAACCTCCAGGTCACGTGCCAGGGACCTCAGTGCTCATCTCCTCTATTGTATGGAAATAGTTTCCTGTGTGTCTCAGATATCAGACCACCAAGTGGAAGAAAAATAAAGATTTGTCCACACATTTGTTTTTATGGATTCATCTCATTGTCTCCATTCTGAGACAGAGTGGCAGAAATAAAACCTGTAAAAGTGTGCTTGGTGCAGTGGATCCTAAGGGCTAAAGTGGATCCTTACTATTATCATTTTACAGTTGCTTCCAATTTTTTGCCTTCCCCACCCCAACTGAATCTTCAGTGTCAATTTAGGCAGAAAAAAACCCTCACATTTCTAGAAAAGTAATGACACTTAGAAGAGGCCTCAAGTGTCATTTTCAGGTGTTAATCTGGGTGTTGCCGGGCTCAAGCCTGCATTGCTTCTGACACTAATGAAATTCCCTGCATAGATGAGGAATGTGGGTGAACTGAAAATCTGGCAGCAAAACCTCCATCATAACTTTTCCAACACAGAGCAGGATATTTCAAAAGCAACTTTGTTGCTGTTGTTAAGAATACTTGCCTCAAATGTTCCTGCTTTTCTCTTTTAAATGGAAGAACAAAACCTTTTTAGAGAAATGCTGAAACAGTACTGCCTTTAGCATATTTTGGTCCAGAAATATCCTGGGTTAGGGTTTAGGTTTGGTTTTGTGGGGTTTTTTAAAATCTAATTCCAGCCTCCTTTGAAAATGTGAACTTAAATGTTGCATAAGGTTGATAATAAATACAGTCCAAACTACTGCTGTGATAATTATCAGGTGTCACAGAAGACAAGTGTCCATATACAACCATGTAGGAGTCCTCCTTCCAAATACAGGGGGGAAAGTAGGGAAAGTAGTCCCTGAGATAAATTTCACCTTGACTCAGCACAGGGATTTTCAGAGGTGTTGTACAGGTAGTTATTGTGAGAAGGTTCTGGCAATAATCACGATTAAACATTTTATGAATGTACCAATGTCAGAAGCTTTTCACACATAGCTTTTACTCCCTTTATTTTGAAAATATGAAGTCTTAATAGTCAAAGTGTTCGGTGTATTTTTCTCCTTTATTCTAAGCAGATGTTTTCTCTCCTCACTCTTCCTTCCTCTGTGCTTTCCTCATTGGAAGGAATGATGAGTGTGTGCCAAAAGACAATTGAAAACCATGTGAAAAACACAGAAAAATTATTTTGTTAGGGAAAAATAAGTTAATGAAGAATGGCTCTGTTTTGAAACTACTGGACCAAATTTAATTTCCAAATTGATTTAAAAGTATACCAGATTCTGACCAGTTACACTAGCTTCTGAACATTCTTGTGTGATTATTTTATGAGATAGGAACTCAAAATAGCTAGAAGGACAAATTTTAATGCTGAGAAGAAGGCAGGTCTCTTCCACAGCTGCCTCCAGGTCTTGCCCTTCACTTCTGGAGGTTTTTGTACTTCCTGGCAAACACAAAGTGAGGAGGGGCCCTAGATGCAGGTAGATACTCACCCATGGGCTATTTTTGTGAAGTGGTCCTTTAGTTGCCATCCTTGCTGAAAGGTGATGGTTTCCATAGAGCCTAACCCCAAACCTGGGGTGTCTGCCCACCTCACACTCTCTCCGAACTTTTCACTCCACAGACACAACTCCTGCCTGCAAGGGGCTGCAGGATTTGACCACAGGATTTGATGAGAGCCTTAATGAATAGCACTGAAAGAAAAGCAGCACCCAGTCAATAATCTGGGATGCACAAACATTGAAAGAGAACCCAGAATGCTTTCCATTTGTTCCTCCACTTACTGCTGCTGACAGTTACATCTGCATCCATCCATTTCCTTCAGTCTGCGTGAGAATCACTGGACACAAAAGGCATTTACTTATGTAAGAAGGAAACCTCTGTGACTACCTAACTTAAGCGGAGTGTTATTTTAAAGGCTTTATTATTATTATTTTTGCTGAATCTGGGTTAACACTTTTCATTTCTTCTTTTTCCATGATTTGAGTGGTTCTACCTTTCAGGCTGGTGTGTCCCTGGTATTATTAAATAGGATGTCATATTTGTTTCCATTAAGCATGCGCGTGCGTGAATATCTTCATAAAACATACATAGAGCACTAACTGCTAAGACCTGTGGGACAGAAATCAAGACAACATCAGAGAAAAGATTTTTTTTTTTTTTTTGCCTATCGAGCCTGCTGTGGTTGCTATTTCAGCTGTTCATTAAAGTTATATTGCTTCCTTTATCTCTTGTGCTCATGGAATACAAGCACCTCCATAATGAGCTTAAATTACCACGAGCTAAGAATAGAAAACTCGATTTCAGTCCTTAGGAGGCTGAAGCTGTGGTGGTGCATGGGTAATCAAGCAATATTAGCTGTATAATGGCGCTAGCATCCCAGGACAGAACTGCTGGAATGTTTATGGCAGAGAAGCACAATAAATATCTGTTTTCTGTGCTTTCTGGGTTTCTTTCCCCCCTCCCTGCTCTGGCCTCCTTATACATTTTGAAATAAACATTGTTGCTTTCTCTATATTAATATCCCATATGTGTGGTTGGCCAGCCGTGTCTGCCTTTGGAGAGTAGAACCTCCCGCGTTCTCATTTTCTCATTTATACAGCTAAGCTATGGAAAAGTCCTGGTCACCTGAGTTTTCAGTATCAGAAAAGCACACGGAAAATTGAGTGAAAATGTCAGAACTTAGACTAAGGAGGATGTGTGCAAAAACACCCTCTGTTTCCGAGTGTTTTGGATGCTATGGATTTCATTCCATTAAATAACAGGTGGGAATAAGACTCTTCCTTGCACACCTGATTATTAGCAAAGCACAAGCAGGGGCTCCTTGTGCAGAGGGATCAAGCACACTCTCTTGTTACTTCCAGTTTAGCAGTCATTTTAAGCGTCTCCTGCTCTGAGGCAGAAGTGCCCCCTCGTTCACACAAACCCCTGGAGGCTGCTGCTGCTAAAAGCAGGCACAGGGAGAGGTGGTGGCCAACATCTCCCCAGGTGTTACCAGAGTGCCGCTGACTTTAGGGCACTGCGGTGATCACAGTGCACACAGCAGCAGCTCAGGGCTCTGCTTGAGGGACTCTGCTGAACTTAACTGTGGTGGCTCCTGAGGTAACACCCTCCCAGGCACCTTGCCCTGCTCTGAGAGCACCCACAGGCACAGGTTAAATCCACCAGAGAGCCAAAAGACAGGATATTTATGTAGAGGTATGCTGAAAGTCACTTGGATTGGGAAGATACCCACTTTATCGTGGCATTCTCAATGAGCCTTTGGACAGTTTTGCTATTTGATTATAATATAATGGCTCTTCCCCAAATTTCCTCTCACTGTCAATCTCTTTCTAATGATTAAAAAACTCAATCACTGGAGCTTGTAAGGGTTTTCTTTAGCATATGAAATACCAACAAAAATCTGCTCCACCAAAACTATTCTCCACTATCTAATACATCCAATTTACTTCTTTATATAATTTGGCTCAGAAATTCATTACTGATTGCATCCCCTGTTCAGAAAGTAACACTCTTTTTCACAAGATGTTCTCCTCAGTTGGAGAATCTAAGTTGATGAAAAGAGGGGCATCTCAGAGTGCCCCGCAAGATATTTTTGATAGAGCACGTGCCCAGCTAGGGCCTCTCCTGCCCTGGTTTACTCAGAATATCATCACTTCCTCATGAGGGAATAAACCTCTTGAAAGCACCACAGGTGGAAAAAGGTAACTCTCTCTTTACCCTGTAGCTGCCACTTCTGCCACCTCCTTATGCAAAGTGCTTTTTTTCACAAGTTGTCCTGATAATACCAGGGAGGGAGGAGAGACTGAGTAAGGGCAGTAAACTTAGTGGACTTTGGCCTTTAATGAGCAGTAGGTGCAATTCAATTACAGCTCGTTGGTAGATATCATTAGCTTATATCTCCAGGGGTCACTGGCAAAGATCATTAGCAGGGGTCATTACCAGGGTTAGTCAATACAAGGGAGCTGGAGCCACTTCTGCCCTGTGGAGGTGTGAGAGCACGTGATGCTTTATTAGTGGTTAATTCCAGGGAGGCTGAGTCTCTGCCGGGGGCGGTCTGAGCTGAGTTGTGATCATCCAGGAAGGAGTCCAGGTATCCCTGATGATGAAAGACCTGGATAAATGAAAGAGGCCTCCTCACACTTTACTCATGTAACTTTAGAACATAATTACGTGACCAGTTTGTGAATACTAAGGCATCTATCAGTCTGACCAGTGGATGGATGGGACCAGCACCATACTGACTTGTGTAAGAGGTGAGCATTTCCTTGGGAGGTAGTAACTGTCATAGGCTGAGAGTCTGGAATTTATGATTCACAGCCTTTCCTCTCCCATGGTCCATGGCTGCTACGACTGCTGTGGCCCCTTACCTCAATGAGCCTCAAAGGGATTCAGTGATCAGAGAGGGGATGATGCAGGAGATGCTGCTAAGGACTGCAGAGGTGCTCATCTGTGTTTTGGGGAGGTAGCTCATCAATCTGACAGGACACGTGCAGAGGCTATGGGGTACAGGAAATGCTTTCAGGATGATCTGGATTATATCTCTATTCAAGAGCAAATGTTCCCTTGGGTTTGGGTCAGCACGGGTGGCTTCAATGTGGAATACACACCTGCTTTTCCTAATTAACCTCCATTTGCTAATGACCTACCAAATGGCCTGTGTATCTGTGTAGTCTCCTGGCAACCTTGAAGTTATTCACCTGATTTCTTTTGCTTTCACCTGGGACTGCCTGCTCCCATCTCCCCGTGGGGCTTGAGAGTGTATGGAAGAGATGCATCCTGTTCTTATCATGTCTCCTGGTGCCCCACTCCTGTCCTCCTCTAAATCCTCAGCATTAAGTCACTGACAGCTTTCCTTAGGAAATCAGTAGCTTGTGTCCATGGCAATGATGATCAGTTTGGTCAGCTCTGAAAAGCATCTGTGTTCCCGACAGGCTGTTTTCCCATTGGAAGTTGCTAATTTGCTGAAGGTTAAATTCATCTGTGGCTTTGGAATCTAAATTTAAAAAGGAATACTGAAAGTGAGCATTTTGCTATGGATAAATCTTTTGCTACAGAAATGCTCCATTTTTCTGTATTAAAATGGCTGTTTTCACTTTGGTATTTGATCCCTAGTAGGAGTGAAAGGTATAATAGAAAACACTGCTTAACCCAAAAGGCCTATGTGCATGTGATGTCATTTACTTTTGAAACTTGACATTTATTCTGGTTCTCTTTGTTTTGGGTTTTTCCTCTCACCTCAAAGCAGAAATATCAAATTCACATCCTCAAAATGAAAAGCTTACTATATCATGCTCCTTTGTAGCAACTTGTAGAAGAATGTAAATGGTCAGTGGTGGTGTTAAACGATTCTGATGTCAGAACTTGTGCACCTGATGGTAAATGTTCGATAGATTTGCCTCTCCTTAAGTACAGCTAAGATCCCTGTTAAGGCTTGTCAGAGATTTACGTAAGGGCAGTAACAAATTTGCACATTCAGTAATATCTCCTGAACTTTCTGAAGGAAGATTGGCAATTTTATAGTTATCAGGGCTCAATAAAGATGTAAGGATCACACAAGGAGTGTGGGGAAGACGGTGTAAGTTAACATATCTAAATAAATACTAGTTACAAGAAGTTAATGCATATACAGGTCTGGGATATTTTTGGTTAGGCACAGGAATGATACCCATTTCTACAGTGTGTGGATCTTTTGCCTATATTTCAGAGAAAGATGAATGATTTCCAGTGTGGTCCCCTTTCCCTGGCAAAAAATAGGCGACTTTATTGAATAAAATGCCAAAAACTGATGAAATTCGGTTTATAAAGTTTTTCTAAAGGGAAACCAAAATTGAAAGCAAATGTTCTTTTAGTATTTTTGTTCATTACTTGAAAACAAATAAACTGAGAAAGCATTTTCAAAAGGGAGAATCCTGAAGTCTTAGCTTCATTTCCCAGGAAAGTGCGATATTCCTCTTTTTCTCCAAAAGTAGAAATTCTTCACAACCCTGAATCTTCAGCCGGGTCCGGTGCCTAACATCCCCAAATTATGAGTTGCTGTCAGGTAGTATTTGATGAGTAGAATTACTAGTTTCTTCTTCAGAGAATTTGCCCAACTTTATAAACATCATCTGCACCACTGAACTCTTCCAAATTACTTGTGGCCTTTCATTTTTGTAAAAGAGGACAGAAAAAGTTGTTTCAGCTAACTGACCGACAAAAACATGAACACCCTTTCTGAGTCAGGTTTTTAACTCTGCTCCCACAGAAGTGGTTATCAGTTATAGTTGAACACTTTTTTGTTGTTGTTGTTACCTACAAAGGGTATTTAGATGAAACGCCCAAATTTTAAGTTTTTACAGGTAGATGAGATGAATGATTAATTATAATAGAGGTGAAAGTGGTTCATCTCATACTGAGCCTGCCAGTTGATTTCTAAAGCGAAGTAAACCATATGTGAAGGTTACTGAAGTCTCCAAGCCTCTGGGGCATTCATCATTTCCAACAAGTTTCTTAATCAATGCTTCACTCAAAATCTTAAAAAAATCTAATTGTTTATCTTTTCTACTTGATGGCTGCTTAAAGCAATGAAATTAAAATGATACTTTTTTTTCAATGTTAGATAGTCGTATGCATTTAGATCATACAGAGTTTGCTTGGTTTAGTTTCCTTCATTTAGAGATTTCCCTTCATAGGGGTGCAGAGAGAAATGAATGCCACAGACCTTTTCAAATGATTTCTAAATTAAGTACAGTAAATTCCTCTGTAATATGTCTCATGAGACCTGAAGATCAAAGTCTTACAAGAGATTTATCAAAACCAAATAATTTTTACATTGAGTATATTGTAACTTCAGGTAATGTTATGTTGTTGCTCCACTCATCATGTGAGAGTGATGAAGAGTGGTGCTTCTTTATTTTCTGGATCCTTCACTGGTTTAAGAGGAAAAGATGGCATCAGGAATCAATTTGATCTTGTTTTGAAGTTTGCCTTACAGTCTCTTTCTCCTGAGAGACGCAGAGGGCCGGCTGTTCCCTGCTCACCAGCCTCCATGTGCTCCCATCCCAAGTGATGAAATCCAAGTCCTCTGCTGCATAAATCTGGGAAAGCTCAGTGAAGTGTGAATCTGATTGCTCTGATTAGTGCTGATTAGTTGCAAGCTGGAGTGTGAATAAGCAGCCTGACATGTACAGCTTTTTGTTATATGTGACAGAAGAAATTGCATTTGCATGGTGAAGTATTTATGGTCATGTTTGTGACTCGCTTCATTCACATCTGGTCCAGGGTTGTCCTTTGGGAATGGCAGGAAAGAGAACAGAAGGGAAATGTGAAATGGTTCAGCAGAAGCCAGAGAACAAAGACAAGATATTTCCTACCTCTGTAAATCCTAATTTGGATAAGTGAAAGTTTGTGGCAATAGGGGATACAAGAACATAGAGGCAAAAAACTAATATATATATATATATATATATATAAATAATGCAAGTGACTTTATTTTTCAGCTTATTCTGTTCTGTGCCTCTTCTGCCATAAAACTGTCACTACAGTAGTCAGGTTTTCAGGTTCTCAGGGAGATAAGCGTCTGGGAAGATGAAATTTTTATCTTTTTAGTTTAAATATTTTTTCTTTATTGTGTCTTGCTATTCTGATTCTTCTGCTGCTTCTCTTTCCCTTGAATACTGTTAGACTAAAGAAACTACTTAGGAAGAAATATATGAAAAATAAGTTGGATGGAAAGTTGTAGACATAAAAATTTTTGCTGTTGTTGTTGAGATAATGCCTAATTGTGCTCGTACACCATTAATTTCACATAGAAAAATTTTCTTCTCAGGTCGATGGATTTTCAATCCATCCTAAATTTTTTTTAAACCCAGATGACAATCTAATCTTCAACCAATTAATCTAACCTTTGATCAATTAGTAGGTATGAAAATACTGTAAGAACCAACTGTGGCCCAATATAGACATGTAGACTGCCTGAGAGAGCGTGTCATATATGTTTACTTAAATATAAATGCTATCTTCCTTTTAGCCTGCTTTTCTATTTTACTGTATCAGCTCTTCTGAAGACCAGTTCTGGGCATCTACAAATGGGCAGATGTTTGGCGGAGCAGACAGCTGGAGGAGCTGTGGGGAGAGAAAGCGATGAGATGGATCTTCCTTTTGCATTTCTTGGGAGCCCAGGGGGTGCCAGGATGGAGAGAGCTGGGGAGGAGGGGAGGGATGCAGCAAGTACAGCTCTGACTCCAAGGGCTGGCAGGAGTTGGTGGCTGATTCCCTTTCCCTCCATGCCCCACCCAAGCCGTACTCTGCTCTTTAAAACCCCTTTTATTTTCCTGATGCAGGCAGGACCAATCTGTCTCTGCCATTACCTCAGCTGTGATCTCACCATGTCCTTTGTGGGGACATGCTGAGTAGCCAGCATGGACATTTGACGTTTTTTAACCCCAGATATGGTCTGCAAAACTAAATAACATCTTGTGGTTGGAGGTGCATTAATTTCTTCAGTTGTTTGTACAGAGTCATCCTCAAGCTGAAACTTGTGATTCAGACTGAGTCACAAAGCAGCAATATCTGTTTTGAAAGGAAGAGATGAGGTTAAAGGAACAGAAAATTAATTTCAGCACATGCATAGTTGTTGAGTCTTTTATTGTTGTTATTTTTTTGTCAAAATTTAGCTTTGTTCCAGGTCCTGTTTTAATTGTAGACAACCCTCACATGTCTGGTCTCTCTCGTGATAGGAAATTCAATATTTCATATTTCTAGTCAAGACTGTCATCAAATTAAACATGGTGCTGAGATATTCTCACTGTGGATGGAGTTCACTGGTGTAGACCAGTGAAGGAAACACAGAGGTCAGAGGAGCACTGTAGACCATAGAAGGGGTCACTGTTATTGGGTCACTGTTATTTTCCCATAAAATGACAAAGCAGAGCAAATCTGAGTGGTAACTGTGTCCTGGCCACGTGGGAAAGGAGGGTGTGTGAGATCAGCAAGGCTGAGCTGTTTCCCACCCGGTGACTACCCAATACTCCAGCTACTGGAGCAGGTGGCTTTAGATCTTGCTAAAAAATTTGATTCTCCACTGAAAATATCTTAACTCTTGTCTTCGAGACAATGAGGACAGACGGTGAGGAGGGCTGATGAGGCTCAGTTGTTGGCCTTGTACCTTGGTGTTTGTTAGGCTTCAGCTAATTATGGTTTTCATTATCTGCTAATCTTGCTTCATTTTAAGGGACAACCTAGTTGTGTATCAGAACTACTAGCCATGTAACTTTTAAGTAGATAATGGTCAGCTCTAACTCAGATCAATATTACTGCTTTTATTTTTTTGTTCTACAGCAGGACAGCAAACATAGAGCATGCTTCTGTTTTCTTATAAAAGAGCTCCATGTTCTGTTCTGTAAGGCTGTAACCAAAATGATGGTCATGAAAAAGAAGGGGTAAAGGATGAGATGTAACAAAAAATACAAACATGATGAAATCAACTCCAAAAGTCTCCTTGTGTTAGTTAATTCTGTGTTTGGAACTGCCAGCTGTGCAGGATGAATCATATAGCTTCAGAAATGTTCCAGTTTCTAGGAAATTGTCCTCTCCAATCCACGTCTGACTTGATCAAGGCCTGAGACTGAGACAGGAGTCTTCTGTTGGTAACACTTTGATGTGAAACGACTGAGCTGGGGGTCAGGTGTCTTTTGCTGGGAAATGCTGGTAATTCAGAAACTATTCTGCAGAAAATTTCTAAGGTCACAAAAGGAATATTTAGTTCAAAAGGTATTTAGATCCTCATCATTCCCACTACAAAATAATTGGTAGCCAATTGGTTCAGGTAAGACGTATCTGTGCCTGCTTATCCTACCAAATAAGTCTTCAGATATTCTGTTTGGCTTTGGGAAAATTCTTTACTTCCGCAAAATGGACTTCTGAATTTTCAGCACTCTGTTTTTTCTATCCTTGTCTGCACAGAGTGCGGATGTGTAACTCAGAAATGCTGAAAAAGATTTTTCTGGGGGGGTTCAACTCAGATCCAACATTAAAGATGAGCTCCTGAGAGCTCTTTCCTTGAAAGCTACCTTTAGCTATTCATTGTAGGCATCATCATTAGAGATTATTTATAATATTCATTTTGTTCTGCTTTCTTATACAGATATCTTAACCTTGCAAAAGCCAGCTTCTGGATCACATGACATCAGCTATCAGATTACACAACCTATTAAACAATGCCTTATCTTTCAGTGCCTATTTCCATTGTTCTTAGTACATGTCTTAATTCTCACGTGCTGTATTCTTTATGTGCCTGGAAACATTTCCATTAGTTCATCATCTGAAACATGCTTGAGTCTGCCCATTTTCTGACAATAAGATCAATACGTGTTTCTTTCCTGGTGTAAATTGGCTGGTCCTCAGAAAAGCAATAAAGCCTTTTGCTCATTTAAAAAAATAAAAACCAAAAAAATAGAAAAGAAAAAAGGGTATAAACAATGATGCTATTCACAAGTTTTTGCTATGGAAGATACTTCTTGTTTTCAAGTCTCTCCTGTCTCACAGTATGAGCAAAACTGTCTCTTATCTTATGTATGTACCATGTGCATATTGTCTCTTACCACCGTGAGATGGATGAGATTCTTTAAATTGCTTTTTTAAATAATTTTACTTTGCTGTTTGAATAGCTTCTAAATGAGGGCTAGCACCCCTCCTTAGAGTGCTTAGGCTATTTCTGCTCTTTTTACAGCATGAAATATTTTGTGTGAAAGGTTAACACAAAATGCCTTTAAATTGTACTCTATTCTCAAAATTTGTTTGCTAATTTTATTCATATAGGCAATTCGTTTTATTTCCTCTCTGATAGACCTAGTTGAAAAAAAATCCCCCAAAACTACTATTGCTTCAATAATCCTTACTCTCATTTCAAATCCTAATGGAAGTATAAACAGTGAAATGTTTAAATAATTGAAAGCAAGTATAATTTTTGAAATTATATTTACATATCTGAAATAGAAATGGTATCTGGAATTGTGTTTCTGGAGGAGATACTTATGCCAGCTTGAAACTGGGGGCTCAGTGCAACCTCAGGCACCCCAGGAAACAAGTGGTGTGAGCACATTGGTGAGCTCTTGCTGCAGCCCTGGCTCCCATCCCTGAGGTAGCTCAATGGATATCCACCAGGATTTACCACAGCCTGGCCCAGACATGGCTGCAATGCCCTATTAGTGCCTATGTCTGACTGTCAGCTTTGAAAGAATGTCTGAAATCCTGTCCATGCAGAGGAGAAAAAAAATTGTTAATGTGGTTCTCCTCCAAAATATTTTTTTAAATCTGAAAATGTAATTGAATCAGCATGCTCATCATTTTAAACTTGTTCTGTAACTGCTTTCTCAACCTGCTTTAACAACTATTAAAGATATAAACCATGGTGTTTATAGAAAAAAAAGAAAACAAATTATCAAACAAACGATTCATTGTAACATTAAAACGCAGGACACCCAGGTGAAGCAAATGTATAACTGATTAATTAAGCTAAGAAAAATTAGTAATAAAACCACATAATGTTTTGTGCCTACACAAAAATCATACCAATGCTAGGCCTCTCCAAAGAGACATTTTCTGGGGAAAGCATTTGGCTTTATCATAGTTCCAGCACATATGAAACCACCCACTAAGGTTAAAGGAATTACTTTGTTGGGTCCTTGAAAGATACAAAGCCTTAAAAGGCCGTGTGGGTTCATTTTGATAAGCTACTGAAACCCTGAAATTTGAAGTAATGGAAGACAGCAGAACTCCCACGTGCAACCTGCACACCAAAGAGAAAAATAATTAAACTGAGCAATCTGTGTTACCACAGATGCCAAACTGAGCAACCAGTTTCAACCTGAATGCAGTTTTTGGTTAAGCAGCCCAAACACATCATGACCTGTGGTTTTTCGATCTGAAACCTTCCAGGTATTCCCCAGGTTTTCTCTGTGGGGGCTTCTGGGACAGCTCATGGGGCAGTGGCCCACTGAGGGGTCCTGATCAGCGCTTGAATCCAGCAGCACTAGGAGGGGATGCAAAAGCAGAAAAAACATTAAAAGAAGTGAGAACAAGAAAGTGATAGAGCCCTGAAAGAGAGGACAGATTGTCTAAAGATAATAAGTATGCTTCTGTTCTGTAATACATCTCTTGAGTGAGTAGACTCTCTGGAACACTTGCCTCAGCAAAAGATGAGCCTAAAACTTGTCTTCTTTGCCTGATATAGAAAGTGAAATATAGATTTGGGTTCTGAACCCACTTTTGTGCATTGGGACTGTATCCAGGGCTGTCAAACAGATGCAACAGTTGACCTTTCTACTGCTTTTATGAAGTTTGTTGCTGGTGGACTCCTGCCATAAGAAAATAGAGAAGTGGGTTGTAAAAGAGCTTGCTTAGACTTGACAAGTTTGCTGAGCGTTTCTTCCCCAAATTAGAATGAAAAAGTCAGAGGTAGACTTCAGCTTTCTCAGCTGACACATCCTTGGCTTCAGAGCTGAAAGTGTTTCAACATCTCTGTGAATTTCAGCAGATATTTGGGTTCACTTTTAATGTGCTTGATGTCAGCACAGTGTAGCTGAAAGCCAAAACTCCCTGCCAAGAAAGAAATGTGTCCAATCTCAATCATCATGTATTCAGCAGCCCGAGTCCTGTCTGGACCAATGACTTTACTAACTTTATTCCCATATCTGGGTTACTTCTTTTTGATCCCATAAATAGGATGATTGCAAGACATAGCCTAAAATATCTAAAGTGATCCAAAATAGAACTACATAGAAACTACCCTTTTAGCTGGGTGTATTTTTCCTTGACTTTACAGGAATGTGCGTATTTCTCCATAGTAAAATTCCAACCTGGAACAAATTATGAAGGGACAACTCTCAATGGGCATAAATCAGCATAGCAATGTCAATTTACAGGGATTTGAACTCTTGGGTTTTGGGGGTTTTATTGTTCCACCTGAAAATTTACCACTTCCACGTAAAAATATCCTCCTTACTAAGAACTGTTTTTGTACATGCTGTGATCAAGAGGTTGAGGGTTTTTCCCCTTCTCCTTTCATTGTTACCACAAAAAAGCTGATCTTGTGAATAGGTTTATGCAGCTCTAATGAAGAATGACCTGATCTCTGCAAGGATACACGTGAGGCTTTGCTGTTCCATAGTTTCCACTGAGCATGACATGTCTGGAATGCTTTATGATGATTGCATCATCAAAATACTAGGGGGTAAAAAAATTGGAGAAGCCTCTGAGCCTGCGTATTGACTTGCTTTACCATTTTATTGGGTTAGTCATCATTATAAATCAAATTCCAACTCTCATAGTTTGATGATGTTGTTAAATTACCTCGGTGCCACCTCTGAATTCTGCCAGTGCCTCATGTCTTGGGTGCTTTGTAATAAAGTGAAGGGTATGTTTTACTTCTGAGGTGAGGTTGGCCCTGGGACAAGACAAGGATTTCCTGAGGTTTTGCAGCTGTATCTTGTGATTCAGCCCTGCGCTTGCAGCGCGACTCCGCGCTGAGCGCTGCGCCTCTCCTTCCGCGTCTCTGCAGGTAGTGGCGTCCCATCTAGGGAGGAAGGAAGCAGAGCTTATCTGCCAATGACCAGCACAAAACTGCCAGAGCGTTTACCTTTGCAAAAAATAATATTGTTTTCCTCTGAGTATTGTAAATGGAAACCTTCTCTAATTTAAGGGAGGTGAAAATGCTGCAAAGGCTCCGGTACTGGTGGTAAACTATTAGATACAGCCAGAGCTGCTCATTCATGTGTCACGAAGCCTGTGTTGCCTAAAGGAAAGTCTCCTTCAGTTTAAATTATAGATAAGCCATACTTTTTAGGGCAGGTACTTCTGAATTCTTTGCAGATAATCATAGATGCATTACTGCACAGGAACAGTGCCTTTTTCAGAAAAGATGTATTTTTATAAGCACAATATTCTCAACAATGTGTGTATTCTTGCATATATTTCTGTTGTTTATCCATCTGTAAGTTTTTCTGTCCAGACAAGAATACTCACCAGTGTTCATTAAGTCTTTTAATCTGAATCAGATGTGGGGAGATAAATGAACTATCTCTCCACACTGAATATTTTATAACCCATTATTTGGCACTGGACTTAGTCCTTTGCCATAACACCATGTTTGATATAACGAAAGGTGCCAGCCAGGTGAGACTCGCCTAAAGTTCAGAGCAAACCTGCTCGTGACAAACAAGCTTCAGAGAGTGTCCCCATTAAGACATTAGCTTGGCTAACGAAGGTTGCCACACAAGTGTTGGAAGCAAGGCAACATCCTCCCTACCCCCAAGTGAGAGCATCAGACAGGGAAGGACCTGACGGCACTGCCAAAGGAGTGACCTGGATGCAGTGAAACAGGGCAAAACCTGTAGTCTTGGAGGTGGATTTGAACAAAGGGAAGGTTATGCTGGAGGTGACCAACATTCACATTAAACCAGTAGGAGCTGCTCAAGTTTTTTATCTCAAAGACCTCTCCTGCAGATGACGCTAAGGCTTGCTGCAGATGCAGAGTTCAGAAATGGGGAAGTTCTTTTTTTTCATTCAAGCATACGCTTTTATGGTGTCTGTGGAAAAAGAAGAAAAGACCATGATTACTGCTAATGAATTTTTGAATTAAAATTTCCAGTACTTGTTATTGTTCTCATAAATTGTACCTGTAAGAAACATTGCTCGAAGCCAAATTGTTTCAAAATTTCTAATTCACTCTTTTTATTAGGAGCAGCCTAGACTTTTGGTCAGGCCCCACATCAGGATGACTCAGTGTAGCTCTAGTCAAGCTGAAGGCACTCTATGAATTCACACATGCTGAGAAACCAGCTTGCAGTTTAGAAGTCATGGAAAAACTTCTATTTTGGCTCCTTTAGATACACTCTTTCCTCCTCCCTCCATCCAAGACAGTGTGCAAGTATGTGTGAGAAAGAGAGGAAAACACAGAAATTTCTATTGACTGGAATAATGTTTTTTCTATTTTTAGACCTCCAAAGATGTGTGTTTTGTGAACAGAGATTTTTGTTAGGTGTAATTAAATTAATTTGCAAGGAAGTTACTAATTTCATTGAAAGCTAGAGATCCTCCCAATGTGTGATTCATCATAACTCCACCTCGGCCCTGGCCCGCAGGGATAACTAACTCCTTTGGTGAGAAGATAATTTTATTTTAATTCTCATGCAGTCATTGGACGACTTGAAGACAAATGCCAGCTATCAATCTTTATGAGTGAATTATTGTTCTCACTATTAGGGTGTGGTGGAGTAAAGGATGTCATACTTTAGTACCTATAAAGCTTTTTGGATATAATTTTGTGTGTAAACCATAATAAACATAAAAATCCTACTTTATGACTTACAAGAAAAATACATTAAGACAACCAAAATTAGAGACTTTGAATAGCAAAGGAGATTTTTTTTTTTTGATAAAGGACATAAAGATTTATTTTTTCCAGCAAGTCTATTCAAATTAGTAACAGGGTGGGGTTTTTTCCTCTATTTTCCTGTATTAGCAAATTATTATTTTTTATCCTTCCACTCCTATTTGACTGGAAGCAATTATGAAAAAAAGATCAGTTTTCATTATTTGCATCTAGTGTTGTATCAGGGATACCTGAGCTTCAGAGGCACTGGCAAATTCAGGGGGAGTGTTGACTGCGGCAGAAACGAAGGAGCAGACTCTGAAGAGCCCTTCAGACAAACCACATATGGCTCTGCAAAGGCCATCCCTTTGCTGTCAGCAGACCTGGTGGATTTTGCTAGCATATAAAATGTACTAGACTCTCCTAATAATGATAATTACAGTCCTGAGCTTGCCAGTGATTTACCTGGGCAGACATGTACACCCATACTGAGCTCCATAAATTTTAATAGGGCTCCATGTGGGTTTGGAGGCAGAAGTGGGGGATTGGCATAGATGGCTGTGGGATGACCCTCACTCTGACTGGAATTTGGGCGCCTGAAAATGTACCTCTGGGTGCAGTAGGTGCATGTCTGCATCTGTGGTTCCAGGGTACATTGCTTTGAACAGTGTCATTACATTTGGGAAAAGGATGTGGGATAAATTAATTCTGTTGTAATACTATTTGGCTGTGGTTTTGTTTCTCACTTTGCATCTTCAAAAACACAGGATGAGAGGAAGCACATTTTTCTTGATTAGTTATTACAGATAACCCAGATGCTGGTCATTTGTATTTGGCTTCCAATTATTTTTAATTTTGTTTGGGTTTCTTTGAAGTGTGACAAGAACATCTTTTCTGCATTTATGTGTTTTAACAATTTATTTGGTATCAGAAATATATTCTCATCCCTTCGATTCTGGATTCCCTGAATTAGCTCTTGCTTGTATAAATGGTAGCATAGACCTCAGACCTTATACCTTACTGATGTAAGGATTGTTTAAGTGAATAACTCTCAGCTCTTTTCTGATTTTTCTTAGATGCTTGCTGTCTTTCAGGATCCCAAAGTTCTAATGGTTTTGTTTCTGAACTAAAGGCTGGTTTCAGACAGTGGCAATTCAGACTGTCAATATAGAAGTGCCTTTGGGTGTGGTCTTTGGGGATTTTCTCCATTAATTGAAGTAAATTAAGAAAATGTTTTATTGGTTTCTTGATTCATGTTGATCATTAATTTATGGAATATATTGGTGACCTATTGTTTGAATTGCATAAATAGTGCAACAAATCACATAAAAATAACTGAATAATTTCCCAGTATACACTTTGATTGTGTCCTGAACCATTACTTATGAATGACAACTTATTTATTTGTAGAACATCACATAAAATGATTTTTTATTGCTATTTTAAACTGTTTTTCACCTGAAACATATAAATCATGAACAACACTAAGCATGAACTGATGCTGAAGTTCACTTTGTCATTAAACATATCTGGAAGTCTGATATTTGGGAAACACAGCGTTGTCTGCTTTTGCTACATTATACTGCTAACAAATGCCATGATATTTTTGGATTAGTATTAGTGTAAATTAAAGAGAAAGGAGGAAGACCCAGCCGAAGCCAAGTTCCTTTGATCAATGTTTGTAAAGTCTTTTTTCCTCACAATTTTTTTTTTGAATATTTATAAACATAAGACAAGTAATGCTTTACATTCTAGTTCTAGTACAGAGGTAGTGCTGGGAGTTTCTTGATTCTCAGTTAGTTAAAGCACAGAGACTCTGCAGAATTACTTCCTTGTCTGCTGGGCTCTGATGTAATTCATTGTGCAGCTTGCATTTATTTTTTATTTCATTTAACAAGGAGGAATCAGGTCAGAAGGATTCAGGCTGTTTGCCTCAAAGCTTACTGACTACAAACTAAATATTTCTGAAAATATGCTTCATTTCTCATTCATATTGTAAATGTGCTGAAGTAGGGAGGATCAGGCCAGAGGCTGGTTTTGTGATTTAAACTCTGTATTGGAGAGGCATTATCGCCCTGTGATCTGTGTGAGCATTCAGGCCATGGAATTTGGGATTTTAAGCCCCTTTCATTAGTTTGCTCCTCCTTTTCTAACTCTTACAATAGCAGCAGTTTGGAGACTTCAGCAGTCAGGACTACTAGAATTTATTATAAGAGCTTGCAAAGTCTTTTCAGGATGTCAGGTAGCACATACATGCTAAATGGTGCTAATTCTGCAAAAAAAAAAAAAAAACAAACCAAAAAAAAACAAAACCAAACCAAAAAAAAAAAAAACCAAAACAAAAAAAAAAAAAAAAAGGCAACCTGCCCTAAAATTATTTTGGTTCTCTCCACAATCTGTTTTATTCAGAAAAATTAATAATATTCCTTCTGTTTTCCAAAATTACTTTTTTTTTCTATTATTAAATGCTTCATAGTATATAAATAGTTTCCTTCTAATACCACTTTGAAACAGAATCTTTGAAACCATCTGTCATCCCTCACCTGGAAAACTAACAGTCACCCAGAAACAGCTTATGTTTCTTGATGTCTGTGGTCAGGCAGTTTCAGCTTGGTTTGCAGCTCTGTGCTGTGCACTACTGCTGCTGAATGTGTTTGTGTGTTGATGGGCTGGGAAGTCGTGGTATCTCAGTAAACAAAACAGATACTTTTATGAGATCCAGGACTAACAAATCCTGCTTTGCTGTGAATTTATGGTTACCAGCTCTGTTTTGAATTTTTCCTGACAATTCAGGCATTTCAGAGGTTTCTCCTCTCTACGAGCTCTCGAAAGCACTTGATTCAGTTTTTCCATGATTTGAGTAACTTAGATATCTCTTCCCTCTATGAAGTAATGCCTTCTAATGAAATTCTAGGAACTTGATCAGGAAGTTTGGCATTGCTGCGCATTTGTCAAATACGTTCAGAAGTGGCTATTGGGTTGAAAATTACAAGAAGCAGTAAAAAAAGGTGGGTGATTCAGCCACATAAACATCACTTCTTTAGGAAATCAAACTAAAAATACCCAGGGAGATAGAAGAAACGCTATATCAGCTTTTCAACCCCTTTATTTGCATTAAAGAATGTTTTCTTCTACATTTGATCCCCCTGATTATGGAAGGGCTATTTCAGCTCTGTGCTGCTGCTCTGAGCGTGCATATCTGTTGGAAAGTAGCCCCTAAGAGCCCAAACATTCATTTTCGTTTACAAAATGTGATTTCGTTGGGTTTTTTGTTTTTTTTTT
>VZTI01005121.1:2009738-2065694 GCA_013397865.1 Struthidea cinerea
TTTTTTTGCTTAATTATGAAAATGTTTTGATAAAATGGAACTGCAAAGGTAGGGATGAATACTGTGAAAAATTTGAGGCAGGTCTCAAATATGTGCAACTAAGCGCTCTTCATAATTCACATTAAGCACTCTGCAATTTTTTAAGAAGAGAAGTTGTATTTCAGGAGTACTAAGCATTATGCTTAAACCACAGATTCTGTAAAAAATGAACTGCATAAGCTATTAGCAACTGTATGCGTCATAAACACCTTAGGCAAGAAAATGAGATCCTAATGCCAAATGCAGCTCAGCTTCATCAGTCTACATGGAGCTACACTTCTGCAATTTTATAAGATAAATGTCTGTGCTGTTTTATATGATGAAACTACAGCTTGGGTGAATCCTCTTATTTTTCACCAGTGATTTAATAAAGGCAAGCTCAATATAAATATTGAAAGGCTGCTAGTATTGAAAATAATCTTTCCCTAGTAGCTGAAATATGTGAGAGCTTTGTCTTTTCATATTGATTGTTCAAAAAGAAAAAAAAGTTAAGAGTTGTCTATACAAGAATTGGGTATATTTACTAACTAGTGGGCTCTAAACATTTTCTCTAACGTACTATACTTTATATTGCATTTGTGGAGAAAAGCTTTGAGTTATGTTTCATTCCAGCTACAGGGAACTTCAAACCCCATTTTAATCTCAGCTGAAATAACTAGTGAACACTTGCCTTCTACCTCTTAGTAGAGATTAAAGAGGAGAAATGTTACAAACTGTATTTCCCTGCACCTATTTCTTTGACACACATCACTGTGGTAACACAATAAAAGAGCTGCATTTAATTATTTTTCCAGAAGTCATAAGTTTAGAAGAGATAGGGTATTTATGAGCCCCATTTGTGCTCTCTAATCCACAAGATACCAAAAAATACAAAACATAAACTGCTGGCCATTGGAAGTGACCCATTGTGCCTCTGAAAATGTTTGTCTTGTTCTACTTCTCTCTCCACATAAAATACTGAGCATTAATTTAATCATTAAAATAATAATGAAAATAAGGAGTGATGAAAATGTAATCAAGGTAGACAATTAATAGTCACAGAAGTGTAATTTTTAAAACAGTTTAAAATATCTCCTGCGCTGCTCTGCTGTATTCATGGAATAAACCTACTTTAATTATTTCCTGTTCAGGCTTTCCTCTGTTTCCTTGGTTTTAGGAGGAGTTTACCTAGCAAAAAACCAATGCTGCTCATTTCCTCAGTGGATTAACTGGGCAATGATGAAACAGAAGCTTCTGTCTGCTTCATTCTTTACACAACCTGGTGTTAAAGAGTGACCTTTCACCCTCACAGATCTTAAGGATTAAGGATGCTTTTAAGTCTCGGTCTGGTTACTAATCCACCACTTTCACTTGATGTTAAATAAGCACTTCCTGATTTACCCTTTAAATCCTGTAAACATAATAAAACAGAGTTTAACCTTTACCTTAGGATTTTACCACTATCTTATGCTCTGTCAAATAAACCTTTATAAGAAGCAGTGAAGAGAAAACTAATAAGCCGTACCCTGATTTTTTTCTTATTTTCTTTTTACCTTGGGATATGTAGCAAAACATTACAATATTTTTAATATATTCAGGTCAAACAGTAGTTAGGGTGCATTGGGGTCCTCACACTGTGCAAATAATGGAATTTTTAAAAAGCATTTTTAAACTATTTGAGATAATGAAATAGATGTTTCTTCTGCATTCGGACTGCTGTGAGCAAACTACACTGGAAGGAGTTGCAATGGAAATATATTGAGAAAGATTTCATAATCCAAGGCTTTGCAACTTTCAAGAACATCATTTAGCCTCCAGACACTGCTTTGTAAAGTCAGGCTCCCATCTGGTGTAAATTGTGTGTAAACTCCATTTACAGTCCAGGGAATATTTTGACTTACACCAGCTATGGTTTTGACCCCACAGAATTGGTTTTTTCTGTGTTCTTCTCCTTAGGAAAATGCATCTAGGCTGATGAAATATTCATTCATGGCTGTATTTAATGGTACAAAGTTTTCACTACTCTGTGCCACAATACTTCTGTCCACATCACAGCTGCAAAGGGTGTCTCCTTATCATTTATTTTATAAGTTATTTATATAAATAACTTCTTACCTATATAAGTAACTTCAATGCAATGCTCCCAGCCTGGGGTGTGGTGGGACCAACAGGGAGCCCATCTGCATGACAACTCCAAGGGCTGAAACCTGGGGATAATGGTATCCAGAAAAAGTATTGGAAAAGGCTTCTTTCAATCATTACAACCCCTGTCCATCAAGTATTTTAAATAAGGTTTGTTTTTAGCAAACATTCAAAATACCTCATTTCAAAAATTCTGAGTTCTGACACCTTAGAGAGTTTTGGTTTTTATGTCTCATAGTTGATAGCAGTAAGTAAAGAAAATTATCCTATGATAAGAAGTTAATTCCCTGTTCTGAGACCCTACATCAAAGGACCTTATAAACAAAAGAAAACAGTTATCTGTCTGTATGGGGACCTTACTTGGCTTTTGATATATTTTTGGAAATATTTATTTTAATTAAATTGAATATCTGCCTTGTATCTTGCAAATATCTGATTGTCTCTGCATCAGCTATTGCCTGAGAGGAAATATAGACAAAGTAATCATTTATACATGCATGATTTTCTTACTACAATCAACAATCCCTTTGTCTTCTGCCTTAATAATGCAAAATATCCTGTTTCCTCAATGTTTGCTAATATTGCAGACAGTGCTGCAAAGGATTCAAGTGCAACCACTCCTTGAGAGTTTTGAGGGACCTGTTACCTAAACTGGAGAGGAGCTTTTGTCAAAACCAGTTCTGAGATTTTAAAGCCTCTGAATAATGTCAAGACGTAATGCCAGCTAAATGCCGACTTTTCTGGTGTCTGCTGGGGATAAGTGGATGATAGCTGGAGTTCGCAAATGGCTTGAATTCATGGAGCAAAGATTATTTGCAGCCTCCTTGGAAAATTACTAAGTTTACTGGTCAGGGCTGCTTTTGAGAGTTTTATGGTTGCCCGAATGGCCTGCTGTCTTAAGAGACATAAAATATTGGACCTTTTCCTCCAGTTTGTTTGGAGATAAAATTTCTGTTAAAGGCAGTTGGAACTGTGGCACTGTATGCAAACAAGAAACAGGACAATGGAGAAAATTATAAACAAAGGAAATCTTATTTCTGCTTTTCATTGAAATTTGGGAAAGAAGGTGGGCAGGAGAAAATGTTTTTGTTTTTCAGGTTTTCCATCCACCACAGACACTGGCAATGCTTTGTTAATGTGTCTTGTGACAAAATGGTCCTGTGAGGCACTGCCAGTGGTAAAAAAAAACTGTGAAACATCTGAACGTCTTAAAAACAGAACAACCTACCCCTTGAAATAACCTCCCACAGATACTGAAGACCCAAGCAGTTCACAGCAGTGTGGATAACATTCCTCTCCACAAAGCAGAATTTTATGAAATTGAGCAAGAGCAAACCAGCCTTTGGCATAACTCCATGAGTTCCATAGATGCTGAACCAGTGAAGAATTTGGTGTGTCTGGTAAAAGCAGGGGGGTGTCTTTCCACGTGACAGAGGCACTTGCTCTGTGAGAGCTCATCCACCTTTCCTCAGCACCAGCCTTTAATGAAGGATCCTATGTGCAGAGTTCAGATGGAACTGAGCAAGAGGGGCTGAAAGGCTCTCCTGGAGTCAGTAACAATAAACTTAGCTACTGAGAGCTGGTAAATCTGGTGTACAGGACAGAAGAGTGGCATTGCATTTCACCATGCTTGTGTCTAAGCTGAACTGACTCTGCAGCACTGGCAGGGTGTTATTGGGACCTTCCTTCTACACATAAAGGCAATTCTGCCAGACCCTGCTTGTCTGAGTCAGCACTGGTTATGGTGGTGGTCACTGTCTGTGGGTATGTCGGTGAAAATGGATATTTTTCTCTTTGATGGTTGACTGGCTCTTCTAGACAAGCAACGCAGGTATCTTTCATTTTGATTTTAAATCAAAATTCCTTCCCAGGAGAAGAGCCTTGGAAATCCTGACAAGATACAATTGATCCACCTAGCAGGAACGGAAGCCACTGCAGCTTTGTCGAAAATCTGAACTCTTCCTTCCTCCCCTAAAATCACCTAATGTCTTTTCTTAAAAATGTCTGACAGCGTGTAACTTAGCTGTGGTCTGCATTCTACCAGGAAAAGAACATCTTCACATCATGCTGTAATCATTGATGGTAGGTTTTGGTATGAATGCTAATTTGGGATTGTGGTCCTACATGAAAAAAATTGAATTGTCTCTACTCTTCTAGAGAGACCTGAGACTTCCTTTCTGAGTCCTTCATGTGATTTCAAAAAGTCTTCATTCAGGATATCCATAAGCTTTGTGCAACTTGGGATACTGCCATATATTCTGGAGTCTCTTCAAGTGAAGGAAATGCATGACAATTAAAAAAGGGATATGTGTTTAGAGTGCTGAACTGATGAGGTAGTTTGGTGGTTTTTTCTTCTTTGTGCTGTTACTACAACTTTCTTTTCTTGTACTATTTCTTTTGTACTTCTTAATGTCTTGAAAAGAGCTTATATGAGACTCACAGAGTAATTTATGACTTTGGTATGTTTCATTTTTATCTCTGCTTGCTCATCTCTCCTGAATGAAAATGATTTAAAAACAAGGTTTTCTTCTGGATTCTGGAATAATATAGGTGATCTCACAGCTGTATCTGTAATCAATTATTTGCTAAAGCTTTTTAAGAAAGTTAAAGCTCCCTACCTCTTGGGTTCCTGCTATAATTAATAGTATCTAGAGCTTTTCAACATCATTTTTAGTATATTATAGAAGGACCTGATGCAATTCCTGTTTTAATGGGGGGAAGCTGGACCACTGGAGGGTGGGGTGATTTGCCTGAAGTTGTCCAGTAAGAGCAGTGGTGGATAGGGGTGAAACACTGACCCCTTAGTGCAGTTCTCTGTCCATGAATACAGATTGCTTCTATTCACTAATGGTAATTGAACCTCATTCCTCTGCTCAGCTGATGAACTGCTGCTGTAGCACCTACAATTCTTGTTTTGTTGCTGGGGTTGCCTGCAGGAGAAGACAACCAAGAAAGGGTCTGGAGAACAAGATCTGAAGGATTCTCCAAAGGGGACACTGAAATTAAGAGTAAAGAAACCAGAAGAGAGTGGAGAGGAAGAGCCACAGGGGCTGATTCAGCCAGCCGGCTCTGGCCATCTCTTGAACCTGATCTGGGCTGCTAATGGGGAAGGGACTATGGATGGAGGGATAGGGCCTTGCTCCTGGGCTTGGGGGGATAGCACAAAGTTAACTGGGGGCCAAGTAGGCTGAGTTCATCTGGGACAGCAACTTCTACAGAAGCCAGAGTGCCCAAGCTGTGATCTGCTCTCTGCTACCAACATCAACCATTTGTAGATGAAAGGAAGATGAAGCAATGGCTGAAAACATAGGGGTTTGCATTTCTCTGCAACCCTGCAGTAGAATAACGTGGAGCTAAACATATTTCCAGTGTGTGTATGCGAAGTATGTGACCGTGCCAGATACATGCCAGAAAAGATCTTAATCAAAGGAGTCACCCAGATTTCATGTAGTTACCATTCTTTTGGTATTCCAACAGGTCACTGTATTGTCATGAAAATCAACAGAGGCCCAAAGGTCTTCTCACACCACAATTTCCACAGTTACACTCAATTTACATCCAAATAAACAATAGAGAAAGCTCAGAGTTTGGAGAAAATCAAGAAATGGTTTACTTTCAAATGGAATTGATTTCCTCAGCCAAGAATAACAGAAAGAAAGAAGTGTGTATATGTATATAAAAATATGTATAAATATATATATACACACATCATTTACATTTTATAATGTATTGGCCTGACACATGTAGTATCACACTGCATTACTTAGCATCTCTTAAGCAAAACAAAACCTTTTACTGAGCAGTTACAATTCAGACAGGTTATGGCATTTGTAGAGTAATTAGCAACTGTAAAATATGACTAACCAAATCATTACTTTTAACTAAAAAAATAGGCGCCTACATTCTTGTGTATAAAACATTCTTTATAAGCTGTGCATGGCCAGGGAATATTTTATAACAGCACTTAAGACAGAGAAAATACTAATCAGGATTTTAAATGTCTGTAGTTACAGTCCCGTAAATGTTCTTGAGAATGAAATGAATAGTTTGTAGAGAGGTGCATAGTCAGAGAGGTGATGCAATGGTGCCAGTGGGAAGGAATGGGCTGATGGGAGAGCTGGTAGGAGGTCTCAGGTGCTGTGCATGCCATCCGACTTGCAGGAGAGAGACTGGCCCGTTAGTAAGGTCCTCCTTGGTCTGGCATTGCTTTGGATCGAGGACAATGGCTACAAGTGCTGCAAAAAGAAGGGGAAGTGACATCCAACTTTGCAATGAGGTAAATAAGCACCAATTAAATGAGACCAAGCTTTTTTAAATAGAATTAAAGGTTTCTTCTCCATGGGAGATCACTACTGATTTTGCTAGCACCTTCCCAGCTTCCAGAGTGCTGCAGTTTCAGTATCTAGGAGGAGGCTTTTCCCAAGGATCACTCACTGCTTCTTAACGAAGTGCTCTGGATTGCTCACCTGGCTTCCCTTTAAATTTACACATCTGAAAAATGACTTCAGCGCCAACCCACTGGAGTTGATCTAGGTTCCCTCAAGTCTCATGGAACTTAGCTCATGTTCATCAAGAGCTTCTCTGAGTTGCAAGTCAGTGAGGTGTGAAATGCTTGTGGTTTGATGATTCACAGAACTCTCACCGTGAGCCTTAATTAATCAATCTTTGCAAGGAATTTTAAATCCTTAGATGAAAGGCTCTGGAGCTGCAAAACACTCTTATTACAATGGCCACCACTTGTCTTCATGGGGACCTCACTTTTACCACTGTTTTTTGTACCATTGCAATAGCTTTTAAGTTGAAAGGGGAAGAGCTGCGTAAACATGTTCACCAGCAAACATTTCTCAGGCTGGTGGTTTAAAAGAAACAAGCAACACAACTTTCCTTACAGCCATGTCATCCCAAGCTGTGATCTTGTCAGGCTGCAGACATGAAATGAGACTGGGCTGGGTCAGCAGGCTATGATGCTAATGATTGAGAAAAATAAAACTTCTGGATCCAGATTCCTCCACTGTAGTGCCCTCTCAAAGAGCACTGGGAGCCCACGGGCTGTTCTCATGTACTGCTATGGCATGAATTAAAGCAAAAAATTGTTCTCACTGTCAGTAAACAAAATCTTCATTTTTTGCACAATTACTGATTCAGAGCATGCCATCATAGCACAAGATGTAGCTTCATCGAAGGCAAAGAAATCTGCCCCAAAGAGTGTAGAGTCTGCATCATGAGCATGGGTGTGTCGCTGGATGTGGCTGAACAACAGAAGGAAACAGACAGGTATGAAGGATGATAAAATTATGTTGTATTTGTGTCAGATGTGGTTTTCATTTTCCCACACATAAGCTGCTTATCTTAGCTTGGCTTGCATGTTCACAACTCTCAGTTTCACAGATAGATCCTTTTCTCCTGGAACTTGAACCAGAGTGGTTTTCAATCATCTTATGTATTCCTATTTGAGAAGGAATACTAAATAAAAATAACTTGCACAGGCACTTAGAATTATGCACTGGAGTTTGAGACTCTGGGTTACTGTGATTTTTGGTATAGAAATTGTGTATTCATGTAAGAGATTAGACATTAAAGAAAGGAGATTGAGAGATAATTGACTCATCTACAACCAGATTGTCATGTCTAGTACATGAAGTCTCTGAGGTGGAGAAATCTTATTTTGTTTGCAGGACTGTGTAGGACAATTATGGGTGCAACATGAAATTGTTGTTGTATTGGTAATGTTACATAAATGACCACGTTTTCTGCCCAGCATGTCATACAGCCAATGTGCAAAGAATAAGAACAGAACAAAGAGTACAGATTGTGTTTAGCTGCTGAATTCCCAAACCTGTTGAGATTTTGGGTTTGTTTTGGAGTTGATACCCAGGCTTGTCCTTTACAATCTGTTTAAGTAGCTGGTGAACATAATGAGAAATTGGAGCAGGTCTGGGTTCTGTGGGTCACAAATGGAGACTACTGATCACGTTAAAAACACAGATAACAAGCAAGCACTAAAAGATGCATAAAAGGACAGGAGAGGAATAGTGCTTCCTGCAATTCTCTGTGCACCAGCTGAAGTAATAATTCAAGGACGTGGTATTGCACTCTGTGTTCAAAAACAGTGTTCCAAAATCTGTTGTAAAACACCACAGAGAGGTACCATCTAAATCTCACAGAAGATGTGAGCCACTGTCTTCAGCAGTATATCCAGGTAAAGAGAGTTTTGTCTATACAATGCTCAAATGCAGTAATCTTACTTTTCCATTGATTCTATCTTCTGATCTTTCCAACTTGGCTTCTTGCCCATCTAGGTTTAGGTTTGTAACTCACTTCTGATCATGTCTGGAAAGTTCTTCTAAACTTAATTTTTGCATATCATACATGATCTGAGATCAGCTTAGTTTAGTTGAAGCTATTGTTTAGTATTTAGGATACCTGTGTAACTGGTTGTGCAAAAACTACTAATCTAATCTGTTAATGTGTCTTAAACCTCAAATGCAACAGGAGAAATGCTTCTTGGCTGATTCCAGGGCTTAGGATACAGCAGAAGAAGGAGGACCACCCATGTAATTTTTATATTGAGGCAATGAAGAGTTTGGAAAGTCCCATGCCAAAGATTCTCCAGTTTCAATATTCTTTACACATTAAATGATCAGATCATGTCCCAGATCCTTGAGAGCTCACACTTGTATCCCACTGGCAGAGAAGAAAACCGGAGGAAAAATCAATTTGTACCAAGGCAACTCCACCATGTGGAACTTTTTGCCTGTTGTTTCTATGCCTGTAAGTTCTTTTCACAGTCTTTAAGAATTTCAGTGCATTAAAAAAAAGGAAAAATAAATTTTTGTCCATGAGGCAGCATCCAGGATCAAGGTAGTTTGGGAAGAACAAGCCTGAGCATGGAGCAGCAACAGTCTCACCCCTGCTGGGCTGCTGAATTCAACAACCCCAACCATACCTAGGCTTTCCTACAAAAGCTTTTTATGAAGAAACCAGTATAGAAACACTAAAAAAATACACGTTTCTCACATTTGAAAAGGCTCTGAGATTTACATAGTAGCTCAAGATAAAATCATGGTAATGCAAGTAGAGTTTTGAAATTAAGGAAGGATAGATTTGAAATGTCCAGTATACAAATTCATTTGGCCGAATGGAAATTTACTGTTTCCTTTAAAAATACCTGATTATGATAATTAACGAGCCATAAGGCTACTGCCTATTTGTTGAACAGATCCAAGTCTTTCTCCATGTCCTATTCATACAATTAATTTAGTTGTTTATGTGCTTCTTGTGCATTTAACCTCCACTCTGATTTGGCTGCTTTTTTTTTTATTAGTTCATTTGGACTGGTAATATTTACTTAGCACTTGATACTTTCTTTCTAGACTTCCTAGATGCAACCGAAGAGAAAGATTTGTATTGCTAATTTGCTTCCATCTAATGGATTCATGAATTATTACCTTAGTTTCTCAAAGTCTAGTAAAAACTTAAAATTGATTAATTTAATGAAACAACATTGTCCCAAGGTCAAGTAGCTAAAATATTCATTTTTTATTAAACAGTAATTTCATTCACACTTTCAAATTGCACTTTGTTCAAAGGTCTCATGAAAAGAAATTTCTTCTTTTTTTCCCTGTCCTTCTAAAATAAATGTTGAGAGGATTCAGCCTTCAAAGAGCTCATAGAATTTGATATAGAAATAATCCAAGAGGATTTCCATGGTGATAGGAGTATGATCCAGGCTACACTTTAAGGAAATGGCATAAAAGCAAATGTTAGAAAAGTTAGATTAATAAGTAATCATTTTCTCTGACAATAAAATCAAGTGGAATAGGCTAGACATGAGTGGAATGCATAAGTCATTGCTTTCAAGATGGGCTGGGGCAAGCAGCATTTGGTCAGGCGTGCACAGGATCCACACTTCAATTTTGAGTCAGCCTCTTAAAAAATGAAGTTAATTATTGTTTGGAAAGGGGAAAGTGTGTATTCCTCTGCTTGGAAATGGAGGCTCTACAGCAAGACACTGAGCAGATGCAAATGGCTGAAAGGTGGAAAGTAAGAGCCTGTGAGACCACAAAGCTTCTGTGTTTTAGAAGAAAGAAAAATGGTGGGTTTTGTTTACTGATTTTGAGTCCTGTTTAGTTGTATGAATTAAGTGACACACAAATATTTTTATGACTGCATTTATTCTCCATAACAATATGAATGAGCCACTGAATAATAACCAAGTCCCTTGTGACTGCAGAAGAAGGGTGATTAAATTATAATCACATTGGATTAATTAATCTATAATATTTGTTCTTTATATGAAAGAGGAAAATCAGCCTTCAACATAAAGGTTATGTACTCATGAGGTCTGTGTCTTAATAAAGAAAAGGCTTTGGGAAAAAGCTTGACAAGCCCCCCAGATATGATATGTTGTAAATGTAGACAGAAGGTTATTACTGATATAAAATACATTCAATGTAATTATCAGCCGCAACAAATAATCAGAGAGATGATAATGAATAATTAACATTTTTATTTTTCTGTAGTAATGTGTCTAATAGATAAGTGCACAACATAGAATTAATTTATTATGCTATAGCATTTTAGTAATGAAAACTGTATCATCAAAATATCTCTTCAGTGGTAGTGCAAGATATCAGCTTAAATAACTGATAAGGCTTATTCCTTTGTTTTCCCCACCCAATTGTACTGAAGATGGCTTTAAAGCAAGGAACTAGCAAAAAGAACCATAATAATCCTGAAAGAAAACCATAATGAAAATATAAAACTTATGATCTGATCCTCTAGCCCTGGTAAATCAAAAAATACAGGCTGTATGCAAAGAGGGCTCTCAATGTATTACATTAAATTTTTGCACATTGTATTTTAATTTCTTTTTGTTGGATATGTTACTAACAAATTCTGGCTTTAATGCTTTCCAAATAAAATACCAGCTGCGTTTTGTAAGGAATCAATTAGTGTGACAAAATGAACTGTATTCTGAATGAGAGAAAAAAATTTATGCTGAAAAGTTATTGTACATGTAGATTTTAATTACTCAAATCCACATATTTATGTATGGGAAGGATATTCCTAAAGTTTTCAACTGCTTATAGGCCTCATTTTATGATGAGTATTTTTATAAATATTACTTTTAAATAACAAGAAATAATGTTTATTTTTAAATTGATTTTTTTTCTACCTGTGGGTGAAAAAACACATAAATTTTAACATATTGTATAGAAGACAGTCATCTGCATAAGTGGCATTTCTGAAACCCTGAAGCTGTGAACAGGCATACCCTGTGCTTTTGATGCCCAAAATGTGATTTTAATTAGTTCTTTTAAGTTTTTTTAAAAAGCTTGGACTGTAAATAGACACCTAAAAGCCCTTGAACCTCATCTTAGTTCAGTTTAGACTGATCTTTGGCTAATACTGGTGATTAATTATGGTGTGTTTCACAGAGTATTGCTCATTGACAATATTGTATTAAATAAAACTTTATGTTTGAAAACACTTTCTTTTCTTGGAGAGTACTTGGTGACCAAAGGTGGAGAGAGCCAGACTGTGCCCTGAGAGTGTGAAGTATAAAGCACGAGTGAAACTTCAGGGGTTGAACAGGATTTTTTGGGCTTCTGCTGCTTAATCAACAAGAGACCACCAAACAGCAGGAAAAAGCAGTAGTGCCTGAGGTCGTGGTTGAAGCGAAACAGAGGCAACAAAAATTGAGCAGCGCTGTCCTGTCCTCCAGCAGCCAGCTTAGATCCTGGGGAGAGAAAGCAGCTCTTGTGGTGAATTGGTATGTCACAGCTGAGGTGTTCAAAGTTTTATGGCTTGTTTTCATGTGATTCCTCTTTAATCTGCTACAATGCAGTCCCAAGGATGTCTTTGAAGAAGAAGAGAGGCTGTATGAGCAAAGAAAGTAATGGAGGAGCATATTTCAGGCAAAAAAGGGATCAAGAGGAGGAGAGGGTCTGGTGCTTGGACAGTCTTGTTTTCATTTGTTTTGTAGCTTGGAGATGCAGCAGTCTGCTAAATTCTTCCTGTAAAATTGCACCAGCAATCCTCACCAAGACCAGCAGCTGTACTTTTTCAGGGCACTGTAGAGGCACAAATGTGTTGCAAATGCTCCGCTGCAGAGGCAGGTCACCAACACACTGGCCTGCTTCTGAGATTGAAGAGAGGACTCTGGTTTGGATATCTTAGAAGACCAACACCTTAGTGGTCATGTTCTTGATCAAAAACCCATGCACAGTGGAGATGAGGACATAAAGCTGTTCTTTCCATATGTATAATTTCCAGCATAGTGAGTTCCAGCTGCACTGCTGACTTCCTCTGGTGTGACAACAAATCATTCTCGGGACTCATCATCCAAGGATTTTCTTTACACCACTGGGTAAACTGTCAGTGGTAATGCCCACTTTGAGGAGAGTGGTATAGGCTGGGTTGCAAAATTACTTCCCTTAGCTGGGAAAATTTAAGGGAGCCTAAAGGGTGGGATCCTGAGCTGTTTGGGGAGTCTGCTCTGTTCGTATTCAGCAGCTCCATTGTCTTCAATCCGTATCACTCCTCAGAGCTCCCAGCCTGACTTTTTTTTTTTGTGAACAGCTCCATCAGTTTCTCTTTCTGAGCAATATTTTAGCATTTCTCTTTCTTCCTTTTTTTTACTTGTTCTCCAAGGTCTGCTTATTAAATTACTATGCAACTGTGATACTAAATCTTATCTTTTGACTGTAGTGCGCAGAAGAGGCAGATAAGACTTGAGGGGAGGGACAAACCATTTGTCTATCAGTAGACTATGAGAAGCAAGAAGAGAGGAAGATGATACTTTTGATGAATATTTGTAGCCGAGCAAGGCAGTGCACTAAATGGCTTTTCTGTTTTCAGTATTGGAGCATGCTTGTATTTCTAAAAGCAAAAGACTTTTATAAGGCTCTAAATCAAATATGAAGTTTAAAAAAAATTTAAGAAGATTTATAACTGCCTCCAGGAACTTACTACTCCCTGCTAGCCAAATTAATCTCCTGTTTACTTCATTGAGCAACTTACAGTCCTCAGTTAAGAAAATTTTTGGATCATTTTACTCAGCTGTATCTTCAGCAATAGCCTGAGGAAGTTTGCAGGAAGTGATTTTTGGGTCTGCCTGGAAAAGGAAGTTACAAAGCACAGTGCTGTGGGCACAAAGAGGGTCAAAATGGACACCAGAGATTCAAAAATAGAAAAGACATTAACGTGGGAAGTTAAATCAATAAACTTTCAAGCTCACTTCTAAAACCACTTCAGCAGCAGCTAGTGTTTTCCTGATATAATGGTGGTGATTTGCTAATTGATTTGGTCATCAAAAAAGCTAATGACCCAGTCCACAACGGAAAGCAAAGCTGTTCATAATTCAGAAGACCAAGGAATGTAGGGGGTCCATGTGGGCAATTTCCACCAAGCAAAGTAAGCCCCCACTGCCATCCCCGTGGGGACAAAAATGCCCTGGACTGAGGTGTCCTTACTGGGTGTACGGAGCAGTGGTGCTGCTGGCAGTGCTCACAGCAGGTGCAAGTCCCCTCTGTGCTGAAGGGCACTCTCCTGGGGGCACAAAGTGAAATTTCATTTTGGTTTTTACTGACAATGTCAGTTTTTCCTTCCTTTTTCTAATTTATGCTCAAATAGAGCACAGATTTCAAAATAAGCGTTGACATTCAGTTTTTGTTAAAAAGTGATTATTTCAGCCAGTTGGATGCTGATGAATGACTCAATTCCCTGTTTAAAAAAAGGCCTTTAAGAAAAGTATGCAGATTTATGTTTTGGAAAATCTTGACCATCTTTCTATCTTTTCTCAAAGACAAATTTGAAAAAAACTAAACTGCTCCTGTCATCAGGTTAAAGGCATAGTGTCCCATACCCCCTTTAAGTCTAGTTGTTATTGATCAGCTAATGCAATATTTAATTATACTCACAGGAGAGAGGGACTTCTTCAGTGTGTGATTCATTATCCCTTATGAATGGAAACTTCTCAATCTTGGTAGATAACCAATCAGCAAATGTTATTGATTGTTCTCCAACATCAAATAAGGATAATAAATATCACTATTTGGGGCTCGAATGTCACATTCAAGAGAAGCTTCATAACCATCTGTTAATGAGTTTCTAATCTTTGACCCCCTTGCTAATGCCAGCTGCAGTCTCTTCTTGATCATTACAACTTCCCTGTCATCAAAAGATGACTCTGCCTTGGATTATCTACATTAGTACAGGCTGACTGTGAAAATCTTAAGTGTTGAAAGAACTGTACTAAAGCCACTTAGAGAAGACAAATTTCTTTAAAGAAAAAATTTAGTGGATAGTAAAGAAATAGCAAGAATAAGGAGCGGCAAAATGACAAACAGGTGTAAGAAAAGTGTGTAAGATTGAAAGAGAGCATTTGTTCTATTACTGAACAAAATTCTTGATGGCTCACTCCAAATAAAAGAGTTGACTTTCACACAAGAGACTGGGAAAAGTTACCTGTCTATTCACTACTGCATGCTCTGTCTCTGGTTAAATTAATTCCAAGTTTGTTTTTAAAAAGTTTTTTTCTGGTGGTTTAAGTTAAAAGTTGGTGGCTGGGGCAGCAATATGGGTTTGATTCCTGTCAAGAAGAGCAGAGAATTTCCTCTTTCATATCTCACTTCTTGGATAAAGGTTTAGCATCTTCCCTGGATGCTTTCCAAAAATCTGTGCTGTCTTCTTTTACAGACTTGATTGTTTAAGGCAAATCCCTCCTTGTGCAAGAGGAATTTATCTCTTTGATATGAATTGCCATGTAGATGGGGGATGATTGTAGTGGGTTGACTCTGGCTGGATACCTTTTTCCCACCAAAGCTGCTCTATCACTTTCACACTTAGCTGGACAAAGGAGACAGAATGTAACAAAAGGTTCCTGGGTTACAGTACAGACTAGGAGAGATCACCCATCAGTTGCCACCAGAATGGCCATCATGGGCAAAACAGACTCAGCTTGGGGAAACCAGTTCAGTTTATTACCAATCAAATAGTGTAGGATAGTGAGAAAGGAAACCAAATTTTAAAAACACCTTTCCCACCTCCCCCTCCTTCTTCTTGGTCTTTACTTTCAAATTTCTCACCCTCTTCCCCACAGCTGTACAGAGAGATGGGAAATGGAGAATAAGGGCTGAGGTCAGCTGATCACACGTTGTCTCTGCTGTTCCTTCCTCCTCAGGGTGAGGGCACATCACACTTTTGCCCTGCTCCAGCATGGGAAACCTCCCGCAGGATACAGTCCTCCAACAGCTTCTCCAACACGAGCTCTGGCATAGGGCCCTCCAGGGGCTGCTGGGAGCTATCTATTTCCCTGCAGACTTCCATGGACTGCAGGGGTCTTCACCATGGGCTGCAGGCGTTTTTTCCCCTTCTTAAATATGTTATCCCAGAGATCCTGCCACCGCT
The DNA here is from genome assembly GCA_013397865.1 of Struthidea cinerea. Taxonomy (NCBI): domain Eukaryota; kingdom Metazoa; phylum Chordata; class Aves; order Passeriformes; family Corcoracidae; genus Struthidea; species Struthidea cinerea. The sequence goes on from VZTI01005121.1 coordinate 2,025,312, forward strand.
GCTGATGGGCTCAGCCTTGGCCATCAGCAGGTCTGTCTCGGAGCCAGCTGGCATTGGCTCCATCAGACACAGGGCAACTTCTGGCAGTGTTTCACAGAAGGCAGCCCTGAGCCTCCCCCCCACAGTTCCAAAACCTTGCCCTGCAAACCCAGTATACTGAAGGAAGTAGATGCCAAAACCCAGATTTTCAGAGGCTAATCTGTTTGCACTAATGTCTTTAAAAATGTCTGGTGCTTTTCAGGAGTCTAGCACTCACCCAGCTATAGAAGGAAAATAAAATTAAAGTGCTTAACTTAAATCAAGAAAAACCAAAAAGGGAGTCAACATTCTGACTCTGGTCACTGGACTTCAGTCAGTGATCTGTAAATCCATATCTATGCAGATTAGGGCTTTAGAACGTATACTTGGAAGTCTAATGTTCACGGTCAAGATGCAGTCATCCTGACTTTTAAGCTGTCTCAATCTGTTTGATTTGCTCAATAGCAAATAGGATGTATTGCAGCTATTAGACCAAGGAATTCTTGGTTCAAAACAAAAACAGATGACCTCTCCCAAATGAAACTTGCCATTAATTGTCTAAAAAACAGAATTCCTCCAATTCCCCTCAGCCCAAGGCAGTCCAAAACCCTTTCAAACACAGCTTTCACCAAACTGTCTTCTGCATGTTTTCCTTCTGAGAATGGATAGATTTGTCTGCAGTGTGCTTCCTTGGATGAATGATGGACTTTCTAGCCCAAGCATTGAATCTAGTTATCTCTAGTGAACTCGATGTATTGTACTTTCATTAAAAGTCTGCAGCAAGTACTTCCTGTAGATTTACACCCTCATCTTTTTATTGCTGGGAATCTAATTTTAAAAACTGTCCTGGGACCCTGCTCAAGCATTAGATTCTTGGCAGGCTTTTTTTTCTGTGTCATAAACCCACCACAGTATCTGGCACAAATGCAGAGGACGGCCCGGGAGTGCCCAGTGGTGGCAGAGGCAGGGATACAGCAGATCAGAGCCTGCAGAGCTGCTGCCTGGACTCCAGGCATCAGTTGTTCACTCAATGCCTGGCACTAACCGGTGCTATTTTCTCTATCTTCACTGGAAAGTACAAAAATGTAACAGTCCCTTTCCACCCATAATCCTTCCTTAATTACATTTTGCTTTTATATCTTTTCTATTCCAATCTGGACTTCACCCTGTCATTACAATGTCTGAGCTCTCAGTCCCTACTCATATATCCCAACAATTCCAAGGCTGGACTGACCTGCCTGTGGCAAGGTTCTTCACACCATTTCTTGCTCTTCTCTCAGCTGGAGCACATAAAAAGGAACCACTAATATAGTCTTCTCACATTAAAAGAGAAAGTAGAATGTGAAATATTATTAGAGAGAGATGAGAGAACAAAAGAAAAAAATGTCTTCACACTCTTGTGTAGTTCTGTGCTTCCCACGGCTTGAATGCTGAATGCTGTATTTTAGAAACCACAAAGATGAAACAGGAAAGTATCAGTGAAGGAAGATGAGGAGCTGAGAAGATAAGGAATATATTACACAGACCAGGGAACTCCTGGCTGGGATGTTGGAGAGGATATAAAGTGAAGATAGACATTTTTACAGGCTGTATTTGCACTTTCCAATTAATTTCAGAGTGGATTTTTAAATAGATCCTCTTCTAGTCCCCATTCACCATCTGCTAAGTAAGTTGTCAAAGCAGTTTTGGTACAAGTAGTTAATGGTGAAATTTGTTTGCAATGGGCTAACCTCACCACAGCATATTTCCCTACTGTGTACCTAATAGAAAAATCACCCCAAGAATTTACTATAAGGAAATTAGATGTTTATAAGGATTGAACAGAGGTGATGGGTTTGTTTTCTGTCATTAGAAATGCCAATTCAACTCCTTCTCTCCAAGTTATTTCCCTTAGAGACAAGAGCAGTTCGTAGAAGTGACTGCTGCTCTGGGACCTCTCCTGTGCTGGCTCCAAAAGCCTGAGTGGGAAGGGAAGCACTGTGACAGCTGCTGCCCTACAACCTCTGATCTCCTGTGTGTCAGTACCTGTAAGGTACAGGATTAAGTTTTTGTGCAGTCACAGTGACAAACAGAGAGAAAAGCCAGATTAGTACAGAGTTCTACTCTCTTTGCTAGAGGAGCATGCCAAGTTCATTAAGGAGGTACAGCATGGAGCCTGGGCTGATTGTGTCTGCAGACAAGGCAGGACCAGAGTAGTGCAGGGCCTGGAGCAGAAAAAGGCAGTAACGTGGGGCAGGAAAAGGTGATGGCAGTGATATCCCTAAAATTAGCATGTGATCCCCCTTCAGTGTGGGCCAGAGTTGGGACATGTAAAACTTGCCATTTTGTGCCACAGAATGTTGAAGCCTATAGCCTGCTCTGTGAGGCATCAAACAAAGTCCCACATAAATGTAGTCTACACAGTGAATTTTTATAAATAATTTTCCTACAGAAGTTACGTTAAGCAAACATTTCTTTCATCCTCATATCCTTTGCCATAAAAGATGGGCATTAAAAACTTGTGCTTTTCAGTGGTGAGATGATTCTGTTGTTTAACTGTATCTGGGTACCTGAAGGACCAGGGACTCATAATCCTGATCATATAAAAATGTTCCTTTATTTGCTTTACTTTTAAATATTAGTCACATTCACTCTCTGGACCTGTGATTTAAAACAACAAAAATATGGTCTTTTGTATCATGTGCTTTCTGACCTTTTCAAAATCTTAACAAATATTCATACAGCTCAATATTATCACAGTGTTTAAGGACCTTTTTGCTTGGAGGCTGCGTGAGTGAAAAAGCAGAAAGCAGAGACTGTCCAAAGATCTTTGATACAGCTATGCAAGAAGAGACAGCAAGTGGATACCGTCAAACGGGGAGTAAGAAGAAACAAGGAAATGCTTCTTATAGGAATGATAAGAAGTCTGACCACTGTCTATGGCTTTTTTTTTCCCCAGGAAAAATAAGTCCTGTTGGAACAATGAGATACCTCTGTGCCTTTCTGTGGCGAGCATTTTCCAATTATGCAAAAGCAAAAGAACAAAAAAGCCTTGATGAAGAGTTTATAAAGGAATTGAGATGTGAGCTCACGTAGATGCACTGACAGGGGTGTGTGAAGGGCTTGGGAAGTGAAGAAGTGCAGTTCATGTGTTACTCAAGAAGGAAAAGGCATAGTCAAAGCAACAGGCTAGGAAAAAACCCGTTCTTTCTGGTAGCATTCTTAGTGGATATAAGTGGAATAAGTTTGCACCCCATTGGGCCTGAGAAATTAATATTGCATTGATTGAGAGGCAAGATGATGAGACCACAAGTCCCTTGGAGGGATTCCATATTTCAGAGATATTTGACCAGCCAGGCATAGGCAAAACAAGCATCCAAAGATCTGGGGATTGGCATGAGTGGAAGTCAGCACCAAGTTTGAATCAGACAGGAGGGTGACATTTCTTAGAGAAGGTTTGGAAGGAAAGGTTAAGAATTATGTTTTTGCCATGCTTAGTTTTAGGTGATAGCTGAATACCAGAGGATGCTAAAGAGGCAGACCAAGACCTTGACTTGCACACAGAGACAGATCTAGACAGATGTAGATCAGTGAATTATTAGCAAAGAGATGGCAGTTGATGGTAATTGAAAAAGTCATCTTTGAACAGACTGTGCTGGGATGGGTAGGATTGGTGTCATTAATAGCTGAGGAAGCAAAGATAAGAGTGTTTCAGCAAGGGTGAAACAGAGGGCTGGGCTTGTAAAAGGCTGTAATTAAAATCATGATGCAAAGTCCATTCATTTAAATTCACATTGGCTTTAATGAATTCTGGATCGGGTCCAAAGAAGAAAAAAACTGAATTTCACAACAGGGAGCAAATGGCAGAATTCAAAGCAGGTTGAGAGTGTGTAAGAGAGACATTGAAGCTCCACTTGTACGTGATGTTATCCTTTGGGATTCACCCAGCAGACAGAGACATTTCATTTGGTTTTAGCATGTTAAATGATGCCCAGGCAGCACTAACTCTTGTGTCTCCAAGAACTCATACTAAAAAAAAGTCAGACTAGACCCAAGATTATAGCTAGGAATCCTTTCAGAATATATTTCTGTGCTCTTGATGGAAGTCAGTCCTGGCACTCAGTTAAGCAGGGTCAGATTATTTCCTTCTTTTCATGCTAAACAATATACAGAAAATAAAGCCTGGCAGTCCCTCAGACCACTTTCTGCTAAAATAAACTCAAATAGGTTGAGGTAAAAGACATGACTCCACTGAAATCAATGGGAATTTTGTCACTAAAAGTATCAAGGGTATCAGTATGGGCTTCAATATAGTCTTTGATATAAATCATAGGATTTGCTTTCCCTGCTGCATGTGAGCTGAAGACAACTTGTCTGTTTGTGGATGCTCAAAAAAAACCCATCAAGTAAAGAAAACATATGATGTCAATGTGCATAGGTTAAGGTGCTTAATCTGGGTATGAAGGCTTCATTTGATCTACAGCCCTTTTAGCTGAGAGTGTACATGGGGTTTTGACATGCTTTAATTTACGTTATATTGACTTCTCACCATTAATGGATTTGTTTTATCTTTCCCAAGTACTCAACTAGACAAGCCATTGCTTATAAATGACAGAAGAGGATAGTTAGATGCGTGGAAGTAGGCAAGCAGGTACCATGTTGACATAAATCCCTTAAATTTGCAGATACTACTATATTTATTTAAATATCTTTTACATTTGCATTTTTTTCAGCGGGTTGTTTTTGTTGTTGTTTGCTTTTTTGTTGTTGTTATAGAGAATGAACTCTGTGACCTAAAATAACTAAGCCATGAATGGGGTTAGTTTTATCTTGTAAATGGCAGCTTAGTGGAATCTACACAAGTTTAACTCAATTTTATTTCTATCAGTGAGGTAGCACATCAAGCTGGGATGATATCTTTCCCTCCCACTCCTTGTTAGTTCACTGAAAGGATATATTTACAACACACTGAATGGCAGGACCCTTGTCACAGCCTCTTCCTCTGCAGCAATTGAATTAACCATGAGGAAAGATGACCCTAAATATTGGAACAAATTTTAAGGAACATGACTTCTCACTCAAGTCACAGGATAAATTTTCCAGTTGGGATTTTGGGTAAATAGGTAGGGTTGAGATTCTCATGCTCATGTGCCTAGCCGGGGAGCCTGATTTCATGTTTGGGTGTGTAAATCAGTGACTGGTTGTTCCAAGAGAGCTGGTGGAATAAGGTCTAGGACACTGGCCAGCATGCCAAACATGCAGCTTGATTGCAAGCCCACAATGACAGGCTCGGATGTGTTTTTCAAGCTGGACACACACATTGCATGATTAGCAGCTGGGCCACAAGCATTGCTGGATCATCCCACTTGGAATCTGTGGGACGATGGGAATAGAGAGGAACCTCTGCAGATCTTGCACAGGGCTGGTACCCAGCCAGGGTTTACCTGTAGAGGAGGAGGTTTCCCTTGGGAATGTGCTGCCAGACCTCCCCTGCCTCCATGTACGCCAGCTTGCCCGAGCATGTGGTGGGTGCCTTGTTATCCACACTCACGTGTAGGGTTTGATACACACATTCCAGAGTAAGGAGCTGATTGAATAGAAAACATAAAAGGACTTTTCCCTCTATCAGTACCACTCTCAGCTCTGTGTGACCTGGCTGATAAGTCTGTGTTTTTTGAGGTAGGAACATGGGAAGTTTTTTATTTTGGATTTGAGCTGTGCTGGCAGGTCAAATCCAGAGTGCGGCTGGTAATTTCATCCACACTAACTGCATTGTGATTAGGTTGTGAAAAGCCATCAGTATTAGAAAAGAAACTTTAATAGTTCACCTTAAAGGACAAAATTGCACATTATGAAGTTGAGATCTATATTCCAATGCCCTTTGTGGAACTTCCAGAACATTTTGTAATACCTTGCTGTTCAAGAGGAGAAGATTTTTGTGACTCATTACTGATTTCTACCATGTTTAGAATTAGCCTGGCTTGAAATTCAGTGCCAAAATGCTTGCGTGATTTTTTTGCTGGCAATATTTCAGAACTCTTGGGCTTTGATTCACGAGATGAGATAAATGACAAAACATATAGCTATACGTAATGCCCATTCTTGTTTATAGGTCTAAGAGACTTGGCTGAAACTAGATGATAAAATGCGTCATGAATAAGAGGATTGGAAAAATTAGTGTCTAATAATTTGTGTTCATGAACTTTGCCTTCATTTGTGTAAGTGGTTAAAGAATAGACACATGAAAGTGCACAGATAATTTGTAAGAGCAAGAACTGACATCCTTGAAAAAGTTAATATCAAGAAATAATTTCGCCATTTATACTCACCCTAGTAGAAAGTTCTTTGATAGAGAATATCCTTCATAATCTATAAACTGGAATTAAAAGAGAAATACTAAGAGGAAGTAATGATCCCATATGTTCCAGCCACATACTGTTATATTCATACAATGTGTGCTTTACCTAACCAGGGATGGTGCTTATTGGTCCTCTAAGGCTGCAGCATAATCTGGAGCATAATTTTATGTAAAAACTCATGGATTCAGGCATAACATTAAAGCAATAGGATAATTTCTGTGGGTAGGATTCCTCCCAGTATTTTTCCCTTTGCTTTAATTTTCATGTCTGAGAAAGAAATTAACTGAGAGGTCTTGGCTTATTTGGATTAAATGAATTGTAATTCTTGTGAATGAAAGTCCTTCTTCCCTTCCTCTTAGGTATTACCTACATAGCAGAAGAGATGCCAGGACACTTCCATGCGAAAACAGGAAAAGAAGGAAGCAAAGAAGGAAAATTGAAGACAGAAGGTGATAATGTGACAGCCACAGGAGACTCAGCAGGAATTAAGTGAGACAGAACATGAACATGCACTTTGCCTTTTACTCCCTTGATCTGGATCCCACCGCTCATGGCAGTGAGATGATGTTGGTGTGCACTGGTGAAAGGTCTGTGGAAAAACTAGGGCACGAAAAATCCCCTGTATCTTTCTAATCCCACTTGGCATCAGTTAGCCAAAGCAGAAGTTTCTAGATGGTGTAAATGTCTCTTCCCACCCAGCCGTGGCCTCATTCAATGACTTCACAAGCTGCCATGGCGTTCAAAAGAAAGAGGTGCATCTTTATTTTGAATTCTGTTCTTTATTACAGAAAGTAAAATCATTCATAACTAGCGGCACCTCTTTCCCACACCATCCTGAAAGCAGTTAAGTACGGCAGTATGAGAAAGGAGATGAGGCCAGACTCCCATTTCCTTTTAAAAAAGTGGTGGGTTTTAATGACTGTGTCCACACACCTTGTGCAATGCCACTGGGTCTGGGTTCTACTGAAAGGAAACACCCTCAGGGAGAGTTGGTTTGGGTGCATTGCCAGACAGCACTTGTCCTTAGCAGTGCCAGTTTTCTCCAGAAAGGATGAATACAAGCCCTGGCTCATACCATCTCAGATGTTAATAAAAGAGTAACAATTGTCTCCTTTTCAGAAGTATCTGCACAATACCTTCACAGTTACAGTTAAATGTCAGCATTTGTTAGGAGCTGCTGAGTATTAACTCATTTATTAGCATATAATTATGCTCAGAATTAACTGACTATTTCTTATTCAAAGACTATATAAAAATTTTGGTGTTTCAGAAACACTTACTCAAGTTTGATGATAATAACAATATAGCAAGTATGGAATATCGTCCAGCAAAAAAAATTAACATTTTTCCATTTTACCTTAAAAGGTTGGGCTTTGAGAGGTTGACTACTTTGTAATACTAAGTTTGGGAGATAAAAGCATGTTAAATATTTGATATGAGCTTTTAATCCTTAGGAAATCAATTCAGTTTTGTGATACTGAACTTGCTATATATTTATGTTGATATATGTATCTAAAAGAGACACAGAGAGGGAGATATATGTAATTGTATATGTACTTCTCTGGGCAATATTAATAGCATAAAACTCTTTCCATTTTCCTCTCCTTTGTTTTATAAAGTATGTAAAGTTCTTGCAAACTAAAGCAACATGCTCAAAAATTAGTTCTAATTTTTTATGAAGGCCTTCCTAAACTGATTCATAAACCTTCACAATTAATGAAAATAAGACATAGGAGCATATCCTTAGTCACTGAAAAATTCGTGGGTTTATTTCCCCTTTACAAAGCAAACTGAAGTTTCTGAGTTCTGTTGATTTGACTTTCACTTTCTGTTCCTCCCGTTTTCCTCCCCCATCCTGCCTTTCATTTGCCAGAAAGCCCTGTCTAGCTTATTTACATGTGAAAAAACTTGGAGCATCATGTGGTGAGGTTCCAGGGCAACACTGAATCCCATTCAATTCTCATTTCCTCCCTGACAGTCGCCATTGAATCAATCATGTTTTCCATGCCCTCTTCATGACCACCTAGGAGATCCCAAATCACTTTTCATCTGCTGTGTCAATCACACTCAGACCATGTCCACTTTTCATTACTAACACACTGTCATGTGACCAGCTAATCTGTCACTTTCTGACAGCGGTTAGTGTGCCAATTGATTTAATTAGCAATCAATTAGCTTGTTACTATTGGAAGTAATTACCTTTTATAGAGAAAAGAGTGCAGCTGGCCATAGCAATAAAACTGCGCTAATAAAACTGCATTTACCTCCCCTTCTCTACATTCAAAGTCGCTAGCACTCAAGGGTTAGCAGAATTATTGGTGACATACACATGCTTGAAGAGTCCTAGGGGAATTCTTTGCCCTCCTGATTATGCTGGCAGACTCTTTCATTAGGATAGTATTTATATCTTAGGAAATAGGTCTGATTAAGGTTAATGTTAATATTTACATTGTTTACATCGGCAAAGGCTTCAGTATCAAATGTTTGCTAATTAAAGCATTTTAAAGGTGGCTATATGTTAATGTTTCTGCATTTGCAGTGGCAAACTTTTTTTTTTTTTTTTTTAATGAATACTGTGCACCTTTAAAAAGCATGTGTGTCATACTTAACTGTGCTGGTTATGTTACTTGCTATTTTTGTCCACTCTATAAAACATATGCAGAAATTTAACTCGTTGGGGAATTAAGTGCTCTCATAAACCTTGGAAACTCTGCAAGAAAAATAAGAGAAGTCCTTTCTAGCTGTTTTCTGTTTCAGAAATTGACATGAAGTTATTTTCTGTTTCATACATAAACTATTGAACACACACACTTTTTTTTAATCTATGATTGTGCCATTTCAAACACAGATACTGAAGTACATATCACACACTTGTGCCATTAAATTCAACCTGCAAAATACTCCCAAGGCAGACAATGACTCGCTACATTAGCTCTGTGGTGAACAGAAGAGTCAGTAATGAAATGAGTAAGTAGACTTGTACTCCATTCATCATCCTGTTTGCTTCAATATAAGTGTTCTTTTATCAGCAGTATTGGTACTGATGTCATCACACTAGACATAAATCACAGCACAAGTGACAGTGTCCTATTAAGGGTCATGGTCTAAAATCATTATTTACAAATTAAAGACCACAGTTAGCCATTTTCCCGGTGTGCCCTCATTTGTGATATAGTTTGAACCTTTTTAGCCGGCTGCAGGATAAATAGTCATTTGTAGTTCTGAATAGCTGTGTATATTAACTCACCAACCACACTACTTTAAAAAAATAAATAAAAAAATAAAAAGCAAGAAGCCCAGCAAAGTCCAGGATATTAAATCTTAGGTTGGTCCTTGCCATCGATTCCCATTTGATGGGCCCTGGTTGTGAGGATTACAGAGAAGAGACCATTGCACACCAATGTGCAATAAACCCTCCTTTGTTACGTGTACAGCAGATAGAACAAATTCATCACGGGTGTAATTAGGTAGAGTTCTGCTCCAGTCGATGAAAGGCAATAGGGAGCATAACACCAGGAACAACCCTGGGCTGCTCCTTCCACTGACTTTATTCCTCACATAGTCAGGGAGGGGGAAACTCAGTCTCTCTATACTCAACTTGTTTAAAAGCATCTCTCCTCTCATGTGTTGGTGCCTTGTAGAGAAGGCAACACTTCTTTTGTGTATTGTCCTATGTAGCCCCTTACAGAAATGCTGAACAGAAAGGTGTTGACCCAGAAGAGGTATTTCTCTGTCCCTTTTCAGGAAAGGGTAGTTAGAACTCCATATTCCCAAAAGCCTGCTGCTTCAGCCCTTGGATAAGATGATGGCTGTATCTCCTTCTGGCTGAGGAACCTATTTACACCACCTGCTGTGGTCATTCATTACGCTGGTGTCTGTGGCTTGTTGGCTTCTTACACTGCTCTTGTGCCGTTGTTGTTTTGTCTCTCCCTCACATAATTTTATGGAGTTCATTAGAACAGTCAATGGATAAGCCAAATAAATTCACCAAACACCTGACTGAATCAACACTGATGTCAAGAGGCATCAGGACATTGCGTTAAACTAGGCAATCACTTCACTACTCTTGGCCCAGTTACAGGGGAAGTGATTCTATGTCTCCTTACTGCAACACCTACCTGAAGCACTGATTGTCGTATTGCAAAGCCATAATAATAACCTCGGATGGACTTTAGTGACTGAGCCCGGAACTCCTCACAGGGTTGCAAAGAGTGAGGTAAAACTCAAGCTCACTCCTGAAGTTTCAAACAGTCATAAATCCTATCTTGTTTCTCTCATTTTATCTGTCTGCTGACTCTGAAAAAATGGAAAATATTCTTTAATGTCAAAGGACATAAAAAATACAGTATTTGGACATTTTCAGGAATGGCTTTGAGATCCCCTTCCAGGGCCCTTTTGTTTTAGGAAAGATCTGTTAGCATGGGGTGTGATTCTACCTTCCCCTGCCCAATATATTGAAATATCCTGAACAGCATTTTATCTTGGTTTAAATAATGTCAAACTAATATTTTAACTGAATTTGCACCCATTTCTGCTGAGCATGGATCCTGCCTCTCTCCTTGCCGTTGTTGAGGACAGAGGCTTGTGAGGAGGGAGCAGAGGCTGGCTGGGCACGTGCTGTCCGGCCGGGCTGCAGCACCCACCCCACTGGGTGCGGCCGGAAAGGTGGATGAGGGGTAATGACAGGGTCTGTGTTATTTGCTCTGTTAGGCCAGTCTTGGCTTCCAAATCCATTCAGCTCTGTAATCTCACTCATTATACAGTATGACTCTTTATAATACTTAAATTGTTGCCAAGTACAGTGTTACAGCCGAGACAGAATGAACACTGTTATTAACGTACGCGAACTTAAGCAAAGCTTACTCATATGGCTCGTATTACCATTGTATCTGAGCACCTCATTATCTTTAATGTATTTATCCTCATTACATCCCCAGTGCTATTATTTCCATTTTACAGACGGGCAGAGGAATAACAAGGATGTGTCTAGGAGCACAGTCAGGGATTTCAGCAGGTCAGGTTCCTGTAAGAAAAAAAGTGCCTTCAGTGCAACATCGTGGCCGGTGCTGGTTGCTGCTCTGTGCTGCAGTGATGTGCACACCTGTCTGAAACCATTTAGAGCTCTGCTGTAAGCCTGGAACAGAAGAGTGGGCTTCAGCTCCCACTCTGAGGGTGGGTGTAGGTAATTCTGAACTGTCTATCCAGCGTTTCTGGTCTGGTTCAGTTTTTCACTTTAAGAGTGCCTGTTCCACCTATGTAAGCCTATATGATGACTGGCTGCTTTTTTTTTCAGTGATAACAAAGCAGTTAAACAAAAGAGACTGGATTTTCAGACCAGCTGATATTTCTTTTTCACAGATGTTTAACTTCACTACACGTCTGCCAAGTTCATTAGAGGTGTTTAACCATCATTGGAGGATGCATACAGGTTGAATCTTACACAAAAAGGGGCTAAACCCATGCTAAGTGCATCCAAAGCCACATTTTCTGTTACTTGGTGCTCAAGGAGTCCTAACTTAAGTTGTGGACACATTTTGAATCCAAGATCCAAATCCAGTCTTGTTCTTATATCTTACTTCGAAGGTTGCCATACTTGGGAGACCAGCTAATTTCAGGAGACTTCCATCAGTCTGGGACCAGTGGGTGGGTTCTCCTCATGGGACACCTCACTGCATCAGCAAAGCAATTATGGACTTTTTCTCCAGAGTTTAGCCCTCAACATCAGAAACACTGAGATATGGGAACCTTGGCTCTAGGTCCTCACAAAAATGAAATTGAGATGTTTCAGGACAAAGCTCCACTTTTTTCTCATTTCCAATATATATATCAGGCTTTTAGCATTCTGAATTTGAATTCTTTATCTTGAAGATCACTGTGCATGTCAAGCACAAATTTCCTTCTACAATGCAATGATTAGCCTCAAATGACCCCAGACTCTGGTTTTCTTTAAGGATGTGTCATTTCTGTTACAGAAATATTTTAGTTAAGAAACTCCTGATTCAAAATGTAGAAAATGTAAATTCATATTCCAGGCAATTTTAGTACATCCATTTATGCCAACAAGTGATATGGAATTTTTTTACTAGAGATTTCACAGGGTTTGGTTGAAAAACATTTCATTGTAATAACAACTTATGTGGGGTTGTAGCCATTTAAATAACATTTTTATAAGGTGTATCGTGTCAAAGAAACCATCTGAGGTCAAAAATGAAAGCACGTAAGTTATTATCCAAGAGGAACTCATGACTTGGGACATTTACAAGAATGGTTTAAACCCATGTTCAAGCACCTGAGCTGCTTGTTTCATGTCCTAGGTGAATTTCTTAACTATGAAAATGTTGAATTTCCTGTTCCAGGTATATCTTCAAAGGAGACTAACACAAAAGCCAAATAGCTAAATTTCATAACTGGCTTGTGGAAAAACTGGGCTGGTGGTAGAATTTTGTCCTGACATGCAACAGAGACCTTTTCTAAAACAGGGACCATTTTCACAGGTTGGAGACATTGCTTGCTGCTCGCCCTATTTATTATTGTATCTATACCTATTATTTCCCATTTCTATTACACTCTGAGAGAAATTTTTTCAATGTGAGGGGTATTGAACTTTGAGCAGTTTGTAAGGCTCTCTGATTTTGAAGTTATGACATTTTTTTATTGAAGGTGCTTTAAAAAGAAGTCTTTTGTTTGTTTAATACTTTCTGCAGATCATTTATAAATTTTTAAAGGACTACATATTACAGTAATCAAGAGTTCGACACTAAAAGTAATTGGTAGGGAATGCAGAAAAAAAAGTATACAGGGTTACTAATATACATCAGGGCTTAAGCTGACATGAATTTTTATCTTAATTATCGGACAAATTTGTACTCCCACTATTTAATTCAATTTGCATGCATCGGTAGACACTTATTAAAGGTAATATTACATCTGTCATTTTAAGACTGGTGAGAATTTTATCATAGGAGCTGCACGAAACAGCCACTCTATTATGCAAAGAACTCTTTTGTAAAGCTTAAAATAACCAGTACTGCATCCCAATTAACTATTTGGAGGAAAAAATAGTTCTTTATGGCACAATTATACATAACGTGTAATAATACTTAGGCCTTTTCCTATACTAGGCTGTATATGGACTTAATGAGTTCTTTCAGACCCCTCCCGTCCTTAATATCAGACCAAGCTTAAAAAAAAAAAGGCAATTAAAAGCTGATTTCAAGTAAAATTATTGTCAAAGGATGTGTGTGCACTGTGGCAGCTTTTGCAGACCTTTTCTGTATGAACTACACCTACTGTATGGAGCAAACATAGCTGTCAAGTCCACACGAGCTAACAGCCCCTAATTCATTGTTTTTCTTTGGGATGGAGCCTTGGTAAATTGCAGAAAGCAGGGAAGTAGGTAGCAATTCTCACTCCTGGAAGTCAGCTGTTCAATTAAAAACCCACACAGTAGTTACCATGGCACCAGCCCTATTATGCTGTGTATCAGAACAGAGGCTTAAATACTTAAGACAAACCAACACCTTTTTTTTTTTTTTTTAATAGAAAAGCCTTTTAAGGAAGTCTCTTTATAGTTCTAATGAATACATTGTCAAGTAATTTTATTTGATAAGCAGTTTGCTAGGAATGTGTTGTATGGAATTTCCCTGGGAAAATTTTAATTTAAAAAGGGCGCTGTGGAAAAAGAATTTGAAAATCATGCTGATAGGAAAAGAATTATTAAAAGCAGGAACAGCTGAACTGTGCACTACTTCCCTCCTGCACCTCTGCTTTTCAGCTGGTTTTGGGCTAAAATAACATTGTCTTACTAACTCGATTACTTTAGTTGTGACTTGCAGCCATTGACCTTCTGATTAGTTGTCATTAAAAAGTCTGCTTTGCCATCCAGTGTTTACTGTGGGATGCCCTAACAAGATAATATAAGCCACGGCTTTTAATGGAAAGTGTAATTCCTCAGCTGTGAAGAACAAGGGTTTCCCAAAGTATCCACAAATCAAGACATACTGTCAGGTATAACCTAGTATAATTGCCTTGGATTTTTAAAGACTGCAGAACTGGCTTAATGGAAGTTGAGATATTTTTAGTATTAGATTATTTTCTATCACAGAATTAATCAGAGCATCACTTATTACTCTGGGAACAGAGTAAGAAGATGATCTCAGCCTCAAAGATGTACTTTAGAGCTGAGGTGAGTCCTGCACTATCCTAAGTGCACCGTCACTGTGGGTGATACTGAAGAGGTGAAGGTCATCAGCTGGTATATTTGGTCTCTGCCTTGTATCCTCAGCTGAGCTGTGGTCTCACTAACATGGCTCTCAGGACACAGCCGGGACCAGATATGGCAATTGATGCATATCCTGGTATTGATTTAGCTTAGTTGGATTAAGCAGTTAGATATTCAGAATTATTGTTACATTCCTTGCCTTTTTGATGGGAATTTTACAAAATATTACTTCATATTTTGCATCAATTGTTTTCTAAAAGGCAGGGACTTCCCGTCAGGTGTTATTTCACAAGCAATTGGGTACTCATGCTGCTTCAGCCAAAGTTGCACTTTTTTCTGCTGAAGAAAGAGAGGAAAAGAACAAGTAATTTGTCTCCACTAACAAGAAGTTCTCCACGACTTTCCATTGCTGCTACTGTCGAACGAGCCCAAACGGTGGGAAACAATCTGGGAATTGAAATTGTTGCTGGATGCTGTGTCAAAGAACAGCCCATCAATCTTGGGAGAAATTTTAAGGGAGCAGGTTTTTCATGCCTGTGCGCTGGTAGGAAGCCAAGTGCGTGTTGCCATTTGATGGTAAAATCAGTGTACACCTGTTCCAGCCAGCTGGCGACATAACCTATGTCACGGGGATATGTCACCACCGCACCAGCCCAAACTGCTGGCTGTGTCTGCGTGACAGTCAGGGAAGACAGAAAAAGGAACTCGGGGACCAAAAGAGGAGGAGTTTGCGGTGCCATTTCAGGGACACAGATGTGTGAAGAGTGTGATAAAAGAAGGAAACATCGGAGGGAATAAGCTCAAACAAAAAAGCAAATGTCATTTGCATGATGTAATTATGGAGAATCATTGACTGCTTCGTAATAACACTCAGTAGGGCAATGTTAAACCTACTGTGAGTGCTAAAAAGGCCTCAGCTTGAAAAAAGGTCAGTGTGAATTAGTATATATTTGCAGATTAATTCCGAATGTTATATCATAAATTTTATAGCCTAGCGGTTACTGGTGTATAGTGAAGATGACACTAATGCGATTCAGATAGGATTAATTCAGAAAGGTCTAACATCTAGCTTGTCACTTTAATTTGTGGGGAATGAAGAAAATGGAGATATGTTAATATATGTGTATATTGTGTGTATATAACCTGTGCATATGTGTATTAGACATAATTGTTATTTCTCCTACTGTGTTGCATCAAATTCACAACTAAAAATCACACGCCACTTTAAAAGCAGAAACACTATCAAGCTTGCTATTTTTAAACTAACTGGATTTTGAGTTCAACTGCAGTTTCTTTCTTAGAAGAAATCAAATCCTGCTAGCCCTTCACTGGTGTAAATGGTTATGCCAGTGTACGCCAGCTGAGGATGGTGTTGCTTAATCTACTGAACAGAGTGTTGTAGTCTTTCTGCTCACCTTGTACCCTAATGAATATTTTTAAGTCCACGGATTCTGGATGTCCTACCTTGAATTTCAAGACCCTAAGCTGAATTGTGGTGTTCCATTAGCAGCGTGTCTCAGTGAGAGGAGGCAGTAGGGGACTGTGAGTGCAGAGCCGAGGCACTTGCATTTAGTTGTAAATTTTGCTATGGACTCTCAGAGTGCCTGTGAGATTATTGCTGAGGATTGCTTTGGGTTTCTTCGTGGGGGTTGACAGGTCTAGATCCTTACTATGGCACTTAGTAATCCAGAGGATAAACACAGCTGTAAACCTGAGAACCCTTTCCCGAGCACTGCCTTGCTCTGTCAGCACCCAGCTTCTCTCAGTGCTTTATCCCAAGCCAGGCGCCAGCAGCCGCAGACATGCTGGAGAGTGGTGTCCATGGCAGTGGCCCATTTCAAAACAGCAATCTTTGACAGCAAAAAACCAAACCCAAGACTCTCTTTTCTTGAGGAAGGAGTCAAGACAACACCCTAAAGGCTGGTGAGGTGAAGGACTTCAGCCATCTGGGGATTTTAATCCCCTCTCAGTTTCTGGCCCAGTGGGCACACATGTTCAGGAGAAAACCCAGCTTGAGCCCAAGGGGACGAAGCTCTTTGCAGCAGGCTGGAGTGAATATTTTACATTTAAGACAACCACTCACTGTGCTGTGTGTCCCTTGACTCTCCAAAGGACAAAGCGCTCAACTCTCAGGGGTGCTTACCTCTGGTGTAAAGAGCCACATTTTTCTCCAAATATTTCACAGGGCATCAAACTGCCTTTTCCTGTAACTGAAATGTTAACACCTAGCTTCATCCTTTACTAAGTAGCACCTCAGACTACTCTCCAATTCCCATTTGGTAAAATGGACAAATTATATAAAATTTTATAAATATATACACATAAAATGCAATTAATAAAAATGTCATTTCTTCTTTCTTGCTCACTCAATCTAGGAAGCCTTTACTATAAAAATTTATAATATCTAGCCCAATATACCTCAATGAAACAGGACTAAGTTATTTTTTATTTCCTGTGCATCTTTTCCCTTTATGACTTTGTTAGAGAGACACAAGGTCTATAATTACATATAAGACAAGGTCTGAACTACAGATTCTTAAAATAATTACAGATAAAAATCTGGACTAGATCTTTGCTGTGTAGTCAATATTTCAGACCTTCCTCAGCCTGTTAAAGGCAGAAGGCAGCATATATTCACTGCTGAGCTGTTTATACAAATTAATGAAACATGTTAGCTGTTAAAGCTCTGCTCTTAATGTGTGAAAAAGGGTTTGGGTTTGATGTCTGTGCATCGTGTGGCTGCATGTTGTGAAATGAGAGTATTTATATTTTCCTAGACCTGTATTACATTTATGCATTCCTAGACCTATCCCAGTGGCTAAATTGTGCTGTGTTGTGAATCACATTAAGAAAAGCAATGCTTTTCCTATTTCCTTTTTCTGCAATCATTTGAAAAGAACATTTTAGATATGCGAGGGCAAAGAACCCCTTTTTTTATTCTCATTCCAGGACAGACAATAATTCCTGATGCCCTGTTAGCTGCCTGTCTTACAATATTTTCCCAGTTGAATACTCTAGTCACCAAACTTCCAATTTCATTCAGTAGTTAAAATTGTAAGTGACCAGTTTGGCCAAAATTTTGCACTATTTGTTCTACAGACATAATTTTCTAAGAAATCATGAAAAACTCCAAAGTCACCAATAGGAAAAAACCCCAAAACCTATTTTGAACAAGAGGTTAAAAGGAAAAGCAGAGCTTCTGCAGGGTTGGTCAGATATCATAATGATGGCTGATATTATCCAGAACCACTGAGGAATCTGGAGCACTCTGAATGTGAAATATTTAAAAATAGTTTCATGACTACATAAATACCTTTGCACTCAGAATTTAATTGAAACTTAAATTCTTTGAGAGTTATTAGTCATTAAAAAGAATGACCCTCTATTTAATTTTTAGATTGTAATCTCATATTCTTTTCTCTCCCATTAGCTCAGAAGCCAGCTTGTTATTGCCCCTTAAGGCTTTCTATATAATTAAATATTCCTGAAACTCCAAATGCCAGCTACACTGGAAGAACCTAAATCAGAGTAAAGCAAGGTTATTTACAAATTTTTTATGTTGAGGTTCAGTAGTTGACTCTGCTTTTGCTCATGTCAGGTATAGGTCATACTTTTCGCACACAGAAATGGGAATTTTTGTCACCAACCTTGATCATGAGTAGGTACCATAAGTCTTTTAGCTTAGGAAGCTGATGAAGATATTTCTATAGGGATTGTTAACAAGAGGTAAAACCCTCTGAGTCTGGAAACAAGGGACCAGAACTTACACTTGGTAAAATGTGTGCCCGTGTGCCTGTGCATTTTTTTATAGGCAATGTAAGATTTATGAAGTCCCTAACTATAAAAGTTCTTACTTCTAAGTGCTGGGTATTTTTTGGTAAATGGGGTGTTAGATAGGTAGACCAAGTGGTGGATATGGAGTAAGTATTTAATAATCTGGGAATATGTGGTATAATTCAGCTAACAGTGCATGTGATTGCTGGTGATGCACCACTCCAGCATATCGATACCCATTTGTATATTTATATGTCTGGTTATTGGGGAAACCAGCAGGAGAGAAACACAATGAGTATATAAATGAATGGCAGGCCAAGGCCCACTTTCAGGGCCCAGGACAAGACCGTACAACTTTTCAGTTTTGCAGAACTGAGCACTCATAATGTCTGTGAGAGATTATACTTCAAAAAAAAGTCTCTAGGGAGAAAAGAAAGCTCTGAGACAGCAATTCATAGTCAGAGCAGGTGGAAGAGACTCTCTGGGTGCACACCCTACAAGAAGAGAGTGTTTCTGGCCAGCCTCAGTTCTCATGTAAATTGTCTTCAAGGACAAGAAGGCTGGAAATTGTCCTGAGGACTAATTACGTCCTAGGTTTAGGTACAGAAATAAGCAAGGAAACACAGAAGGACAGATTCTGGATGAAAGTTGAGCTTGAATGAGAAACTACAGGTAGCAAATATAATTCTCCTTTTAAATGGAGCATCAGGTCTGTTCTGAGTGACTCCTGTAAAAAGGATGCATGATGAAGGGAAAAGATAGTTACTGGGAAGGGTGGGTGGTGGGAACAGAGGTCAGTTCTTAGCTCTGCCAGAAGCTTCCTTGGGCAGTCTCTTGGTGCATATAGAATTTAACTCAGCAGGGCCCTGCACCTTGCTCAAAACCACCACATACTGCACTGATGAAAGAAATAGCTGTTGCAATAATACACCTGGATTTGGGGCTGGTGCAGGGTGCTTTATGCAAATTCCATCATTTACCACTTTCTGTGTCTCTTGATTTTACTTCATCACAAAAGGCAAGAAAGGGGATTATCTGGGGAAATGCAAGTGTCAATAACTACCAGCTTTATCCCAGGTGGTCTGAGCATCACTCTTTGCATTTTCTGGAAAATCTAGAGATTTTGTTTGTTTGTTTTGGGGCTGGATTTAGTGACTGAAAAAAACAGTCAAACAAGAAAAATAATATGAAAATATTTGTTTGCTCAGTATGAAGCCCATGATTTTTCTTGTAGCACTAAATTTAAAATAATATACCTTCAGAGAAGTATTCACTTGTTGCTACAGAATTTTAATAAAGAACTTTGACACCTGCCAATATCTAGAGAAAAATTCGGACTAATGACTTTGCACTGTTGATTTGGGTGAAGAGATTCTTTTGAAACGTTTGAGCTACCAGAACCCTGTTAACTGTGTTGTGATTTTTGTACTAAAATGCATCTTACTGGCTGCATATGTTCTGGATAACACTGGGATGTGGATGAAGAATAACTGGCTCAGATTATCTCATCAGCAATGAAATTAACTAGAAAGGGAAAACACTGGGAGAAAAAGTTCTTTTTTTCATGATTGTTCCTAGGTAGTCAAGCTAATGTTCAATATTTCTGGGCTTTCAAAGATAGCCATGACCAAAATTGTTTCTCCACTTAAAATTTATAGGCATATTGCATCTATTTCTGTCAAACAAGTTCAATTTAAGTCTTGTCACATCTGCCTAAAAGAAAATATTTTCCTACTTTGTTACTGTATGCCTGAGATTTTTTTATTAGTTGCATCTTGTTTCTTTTTTAATCATGAAATCTTATGTTTTATTTAATTAAATATTGAAGAAAACATCTTAGCCATGAGGGGAGCAAAGTAATACTCCTCAAAATAAGAAAAGCTATGTTATGGTGGGAATACATTTTAATATTTATATAAGGAAAAATGTTTACAGAGTAGGATGGTATATAGTCAATGACCCAAAGGGCTTCCTTTGAAACTTAAAATGTCCACATTCTAATTTCTGATGTGACTGCATAGCTCTGATGTCCTTTGAACCTCTTTCTTCCCCACACCAGTGGCATTTGTCTGATTCTCATTATTATCTCATCAGGGCTCTTCAAATTTCCATGTGTTTGTTCTGGTAACATCCATGTGAAGTAGTTAAATGCCGGTGCTTTGACTTTGCAGGCCAGGAACCGAGAAGAAGGAAATAAGTGACATGTCCAAGGACACTTGCAGAAAGACCACGGTGAGGCAGATTTGGCAATAAGCCTTCCAGCTCCCAGACAAGCCCCAAATATCAGGTAGCCTCTTCTTATAGTACTACATCAACTCTCTGCTCTTAGCTCTTTTTTCACAACCTTGAAGGCAGGGAATCAATACTAGAGCTCCTCTATCTCCGTGCCAAGGACATCTAAGCCTATATCTAAGTGTAAGTAGTAACAAGTAGGTTCTAGGTGTGGGATTTTCTCATCTAACTCAACTTTGTGCTGTAAGTGACTACAGCTGAGTTAACTGTCTCACTGCTTCTTCTGTCCAGAAAAAGATGTTTCCAGGGTGCTTTTTGCTTAAGGTGTGCAAGGTTTCACCCTGTATGTGCTATCTGGATGGGTCAGTTCAGTGCAGAAGTTAGGTAGAGGCAATCAAAAACAACTTTGATTACTGTTTCCAAGTCAAAATAAATGCTTGCTCTGACGTTTCTTACCCATCTGTGTGCCCACATCAGCACATTCAGACTCTTTAAAGGGACAAAGATGCTGCTGGAGGAACAAGCGAGCCATGCCTGAGTGATCATGTAGTGTGGGGCAGAGTGTTTGTAGTCTAACGATTTGCACAGCAGAGATTTTAGGACAGGATAAGTGGATGGCAAAGCACACTGAGTAGATCACTGAGGGAGAGGAAGCAGGCTTTAGCCAACAACAGAGACTGCAGTTTCTACCAGTGGACAGTGCTATGGTTCTTAGCAGATCAGCAGAGCAGGAATCAGGATAATCTAATTTTTATTCAACTTCTCTAGTTCAATTGGTCCCATATTGCAGCTAGAAAACAAAATCCACAGCAAAAAATGTGCTGCCAGAGTGATTTTCATTTACAAACAATAAAAACTGAGATAAACTTTGAATTTACTTAATTTCCCTCCAACTTGTTTCCTTCTTTGTAACTTGTGTGAATTAGCGCATTTGTTTTTTTAGGATAGAGCGTCTTAGACTTCCTCCTAAAGCATCATGAGCTACACAGTGCTGATCACTGATTAAGGAAGGCTGACCTAATGAATTAAACATGGGCTTGAGAGCATGGCTTTCAATGAGGACTTTCTGTGTAGGGTTGCCATGCTGCTCCCCATGATTTCCCAGGCAGAAATATGCATGCATGCATTATGGAGATGGATTCCCAGTGTGCAGTAAGCCAGGCATGTCGGGGTTATTGTGCATGTGTCGACATTCCTTGGCACATTTGTGAACGCGTCCAACTCCTTTTGCCTGCACCATACAATTGATATGTAGAAGATGTTCCTCTGCCCAGGACTTGCTGATGCCCACAGACCAAAAAGAGGTGCTGTTACGATTGCCAAGCTGCTGGATATCCAGGGATGGCTACTGTTCTAGAATCCCTTAAGAACAAGACTTCCAGGAAGAGAGTGAGGACGTGTTTGAGCTTTTTGGACAAGTGATTATCCTCATTCCATGTTCTTAGATAAATTATTTCTTCTGCTTGTTTATACATCCATGCTTAAGGTGAGGCAATTGCAGTGTTAAGTTACATGAGGTGATAATATGAGGTGAAACAGTGTTAGTAAAGAGCTAAAATTCTTCTAGACGTAAATTTTCAGAACCTGTAATCCATGAAAGCACATTTCAAATCATTGCAGCCCTCTCTAAATTTCAATATAAGTTGATGCACTTCAAGACACCCCCAAAGGAGATCCATGAGACATATTTTGCACTCTTTATGGAGAACCAGTTATTTTCATCTTGTATGGCAATGAAGATGATTTGGGGTTTTGTCTCTTCCCTTTCAAAAGTCTGAAAATCATTCCCACTACAGTGTTGCAAGCAGGAGCAGGTCTAATGGGATTGATTTAGAAGAATAAAAGTTGACCACAGAGGCAGCAGCTGCTCTTCTCTCAGACAATTCTTCAAAGCAAGCACAGTACCTTGCTCTGATTTCCTGTCTGTTCTTGTACCACTTTGCTTAATGTCATCCTGGAGACATGGCTTTCTGTCTGGTAGAGGGCACCTCCTCACCTTCCCCACCTCCAGTTATTCTTTCCTGACAAAAACACTTGAGCAGGAAGAGAAGAAAGTCTTTGCCCTTGAGAATGTTTGCTGCTAAGCTGTGTTTGCCCCTCACTGCATCATGAAAATCCAACTTCATCTGAAGCTCCACTTATATTTATAATTACATGAATGGATGTGACACTAAAGGAAAATTGTGTGGGTTTTGTTTTATATGATTTGTTTATAATTTAACATTGCACTTGATAAAAAAAGCTGTATAACTCAAATGATCCAAACAATCATTCCTTTATCAGGAAATTACTTGTGCAAAGTATTGGTTACTAGAATGAGTCTTAATGAAATTCAGTCAAAAGCTGCAGATCTGAGAATGAAGATGGGCCTCTTAATAGAAGAAGGTTCTCTTTTTCCTGTAAGGTTCAGAGATTCAGACAATAAAATAGTGATTTAATAGACTTTAAGTCAATCAAGGTGATACAATAGTGTTAATTAGCCTTTTGTGCCTAATTCACAACTAATTCTGTTGTCTACTTATTTATGTTCTAAAGTGGCCTTGATGAAATTTTTAATATTTCGCCTTAGCTGAAGATTCATTTTTACGCTGGCTGGTAATTTTCTCACATATAGCTTGAAATTGTACTCTAGATAATTTTGCATAGTAGTATATCTACATGTCAGGACCATTGGCTGCTGTGTTGAATGGCTCTTCAGAGCTGACAACTGGATAATAGCTTTACTTTCAGCCAGCAGAGGAAGTCAAGAGCAAAAGTGTAGAGATAATGTGAATATAATTCATTATTCAAATATGCGAGTGATGAACTGAAAACAAAGAGGGAAGAGTAATAATGGTGTCATTATTTTTATTACTCTTGTTTTGCAAACGTAGCGTGAGACATTAAAGTAGATCTTTGAGAGATTCTCAGCTGTACAGTGACAAATTTACTTTCTTGGCAATATTGATAAAAGGAAAGCAAAGCAGACAGGTTTCTGCAGAAGGTATGCTGTGCTGTTAGTTCTACTATTAGATACTTCATGTTGCCTTTTGCAGTTTAAAATTCACATTATTAGTTACTCTTTAGAAGCCTGATCAGTGACTGGAAGAAAGTGCCTTGTTGTTCTTGTGGCTCTATTTAGTTAAGGCAATCTTCAGAGCTTCTAAGTCTTTGTAGCATGACTAACAAAGGCCAAATAAGCAGGTTATATAAAGCTTTCCTTGAAAAATGAGGAATTTGCATGGGATAGCAAAACATCCTTTATGAAAGCAGATACAGGTTTTAATGGAATAAGGACCTAAAGAGCATTCCTTTGGTAACTGAAGTGTTTTCCCCTTACTATGCTGTTTGGCACTTTGCCTTTCACATCATCTGTTTTAGTTTTCCAGTGCTTAGGTAAAGGTTGATTTAAAAAATTCTTCAGTGCTTTTAATTTTTTCAAGCGTACATACCACGATATACAGAGGCTTATGGAAATAAAGGTGAAAGCCATTCTCTGCTGAACTTACAACAGTGGTAAATGAAAGTCCCCTGCAAGTGTGACATCGATTTTGTGGGGGGCTGTGTGGCAAACACCCTTTTCTCCAGGCAGCTTCTGCACCAGAGAAAGAGAAATAAACCACAAAGGAGGTGTGGAGGTCTCACCTCTGCACGCATCAGCAACAGAGAACAAGGCAGCACATCTGGACGGGCCCAGGTACAAGCTATGGCACTCGCTATCTCAGTTTAAAATCTCTTTGTAGCTGCATAGGAAGGCTTTGTGGATTATTTTTATAGTACCTGAAATGTGTGCATTAGTTGTTTATCATACTGCTGGAGCCTGTGGGACGAGCTTCTATGGGAACTGTCCAGAACTTACTGACCGGTTTGATATGCAGCTGTTATGGGCTGCCAGATCTTTGGGAGAGCTGGAGTAGGGGCCATTCTGCAAGGGGTTAATTTGAGACAGGGAAGAAGGGGAATGTGATAGTTAAGGCATTACTTTTGTTTTTCTAAAAGTTGAAGGAGGCAAGGCAGGCAATGCCTGGGAAGAAGAGGGGATAGTTTTCCTGAATATATGAATGAGACAGGGAATACTCAGGAATACTGAGGCACAGCGCAATTAAGGGTGTTGGCCAAGATTAAAGAAGGTTTTGGCAAACCTCTCCCTACCTTTAGTTTATTTCAAGACTGCCTTTCTCAGATTCACAAGCAATATTTTTCCTCCTAAGCCAATGTTATATTGAGAAATCATAGATTTAGTATTCAATCCTGAAAGTTTTATCGCTTTCATTGTAAATAAATAAAGGTATGAAATGCTAAAATGTGTAGAAGTACCACAGGATTTTGCACTGTATTCTAGCTGTTGATGGATCTGATTCTCTTCTGACTTACATTCTAAACACAAGTAAATACCATTGTTTTCTTATTTGAAACAGGTTAAACTGTAGGAGACTTGAAATATAAAGCCTTTAGGTGCTCTTTCTAATTTTCTTGCCTTAACTTGAGTTTGCATCTGCAACTTGTACCCAAACCTGAAGCAACCTTTCTATCTGAATAACTGACAGAGATTTGGCTGGAGCCTCCAGCTGGAGAGCCTAAGGGGTTAGCAGGGCTCTCCAGAGCTGCACGTTTGGAAAGACTCTGTGAAGATATGACCAAGGCTACAGTGTGAACTGGGGTTTTGGGGCCAGCTTGTTCTGCTGTTTTTATGAGTCTGAAAGTGTAACTTAGATCCTGAGTCAGAAAACTCCATAAGCGCATGCTCAACTTCTCTGGGACAGAAGTGAAGCTGTGCTTGCAGAAGCATGTGTTTAAGCACTGCCTTGAAAAAATATGGTTTCCTGTATCAGGGCTTTTAATCTCTCCATTCTCCAGTTCTTCATCTGTTAAAAAGAATTAACAGGTGGCAGAAAGGAAATGTTGTTATCTGTTTCCTGTTAGCTCTTGAAAGCCTCTGACTCTTGAGTGTGCGGAGCCGCAATCTCAGTGAGCCCTCAGCCTCTCCTGAAGCATCCCTGTCATAACACAATGAAAAAGAATAATTTATGCAGTTACTTAACAAGGATATTATGCAACACAGAGATGCCCAGAGGAAGGATTCTGAGGACTGGGGAGGGACTGTTGACCTTCCTAGAAGAAGCTGCAACAGTGCAGAGGACCCTATGCGTTGCACTTCAGCCCCACAAATGCAGGGGCTTCACTGTTCTCTTGGACACTGAACAGGTATTTGTGATGTCGAGACCAGACAGTCCAACCTTGTCTTGGACAGCCTCAGAAAGGACAGGAACAGTCCTCCTAAACACAACAGCTATTGCCTAGTGCTACATGCCCCCTTCAGCAAATACCAAAGAGTATCAACCCACAGCGAATTATTGCTTTCCGGTGATGATCTCAGGTCTGAGAACAATGATCCAGAGCATTAGGAAGCCAGCCAGGCACAGGATGAGTAGAAATAACCAAGTCTGCAAAATCTCGAGTTCTTCTCCTTTATCATTGATAAAGCCAAGCCCAGAAACCAGCCACTCTTGGATGCCGCACCCATGCTAGGCTCCCTGGCTTGAAAATATTCACACTGCAAAAGAAAGTTCTTCATTAACTATTATTAGTAGATTTTGTTTGCATTGTGTTATGAGGACCCCATATGCAATACAGAGTAGAATATAATTCCTGTTGTAAATAGTTATAATCTAATTAGATGAGACAATTAAGAATGGGGGAAAGATATAAAAGGGTGAACAAAAGGATGATTAACCAACATTTCATTAGTGCCAATATTTTTCCTTTTGTTTGGCGCTTTGAAGTTTTCTCCTTGCTTATTTTTTAAATAATTTCTTTTTAAATTAGCAAAATCATTTCAATTTTCACTTTGGCTCTGTATAAACTGGAGAAACGGCTACTCATTAGAAATGTATTAATTAACATGATAATAAGCATGATTCTTCCTCGTGGATAAAGACAGCCTTTTCCTATTAAAGGAGTGAGAAGGACATTATACACTGGCTGCTGGAGCTGCTGAATAGCAGTGTAAGTGATCAAAGCCAGCCCAGCCATCGTGGGGACGCATGGGGCAGTTGCCCACATCACCAAGTCCGGAGGGGCAGTTTTTCTCTCCGTGCAGTTCCTTAGTGCTCCGTTTCAGCTGTGTCATTCTGAATGGGACAGGTAGATTTATTTTGCCTGGAGAGTGGGGTGGCCCCAGGCACAGCAGCAGAGAGCTCCGTGCTGCCCAGTCAGGGGGCAATTGCAACCTGCCCTGGGCTCTGTGCTGCAGCAGCTGCTTTTCTTCCAGCCTGCAAACCAGGCAATTAAAGTGAGCCTGGGTATGTCTGCAAAAGCTGAGGTCAGAACTTTGACTGAAGGTTCACATACTTAGCCTACCCTGTGCTTAACACTGTGTTATTTATTCCCACAGCTTTCACGGTCAGCTGCTTGTTTATCTGGCTGTTGTGCTCACTGTATTCCTGGGAAAATTTCTTTTCCTCCATAGGTCGGTGGGGGTGTGGATAAGGGCCACAGCACAGGTGTGGTTTCAGCCTCTCCCCAGTCCTGTAAAACCATGTGCTGTCGCGGTGAAGAGCATCTTGCCCTTAGTAGAAGGGCAGGAATGACAGAGCTCAGTTGGAGAGGCAGAGTCTGGCCTTTCTCCGGCTGGCACTTCCACAAGCCTGATAGAGTTGCCACAGGACTCTTTGCTAAATGGAGTCTCAGTCTCCTCCATCCTTGTCCAGATCCAATGCTTTTGCACCAGTTTCACAGGCAGGAGTAGCAAGAAGCTATGGGGAGAGTGTGATATGTGAGTTATTTTCACAAGTTAGAGATGATCTCATAACTCATACATGGCAAAGTGGAGCCTGCAGAAAGGAATTTCTGTCCACCACTGACTCTGCTCACTTAATTTATTGCTTAGCATGTACCTCTCATCATCAACAACAAGAAAACTACTTTCTGCGTGAAGTTAATGCCTTTGCTTGCTTGATCCTGGGGCAAAGGCTGCCTCCTTCCGCCTCACCCCTATGAGTGCAAAATATTTCTCTGGCTGATGTGTTTTCAGGTGGATTCTGAGTGTGCTGCGTTGTCAGCTCCTGCAATGCCACAGACAAAGTTTTCAGTGATAAAAGCAATTGACAAGTTTGTGTGTGAGGTGGCATCTGACTCTCAGATGTTAGAGGAATGCAAAAGACATACCATGGCGAGGCACATAGTTTGGTGTGGGTGTGTGTGCGTCTGTATATATAGAACCAACAATTTATATTCTAATCATCACAAAGCAATCATACTGTGAGTGCATTTTTCTTATTAATACTTACTCTTTGATGCATAAACAATCCCATTTGAAATTCCTGGTACCAACTACGCTAATCTTTCACTGGAAAAAACTTATTTGCAGAGGAGGAAGAATGAAGGGTGGGTAAGCGAAATGTATTTCATCTGTTTGAAATAACTAACAGTAAAAATATTTAATGAGTATTGCACTAGCCAGCACCAAAAGTAGTGAGATACAGAATTGCATTTGTTCTGTCACAGACATGACTGACATTTAATTATTGTCTATTTTCGTGCTGATAATCTCATTCTTATCATTCGTTGTTAAATCCTTTAGAACCCCAAGAAAAATGAGATCAAGTGACAAAAATAAGATAATGAAATCATATGAAATAGAATAAAATTATATCTTGTAGGTAAGAGATGATTCAGGAGACTTGGTTATTTTATAGGGTTGTATAAGCTCTGTAAGTGATTGTGAATTAAATATGTTGAGCTCACAGAAAAGCTTTGGAAGAGAAAGGCTGCTTGCAAGCTAAGCTGACTTCTGGGTTGTCATTGTGCAGCACATGCCATGTGCGATGATATAAGATCATTGTAAAGCACAAAAGATGGTGAATTTGAGTCTTGTTGGGGAAAAATATATATCTTTCCAGCTCACTTCCCTTTAGCCAGTTTGCTCCCTTTGTGCTGTTGTGAAGCTTTTGGAAGCCAGTTTGTCACTGTGACTGTAAAATCAGGATCTATTTTTATCATTCTTAGCTTTCAGCCAGAAAAAGGCTTCCCAGTCTTTTGCCAAAAACTATATTGACTACACAACCCAATCCAAGCTTCTGAGTCACTGTATATGTCTGTTTGCAATATGTAATAGGAAAGCACTTCTAGCTGAAGTTTTAAACAAGGTAGGAAATCTGTTGCAGAAATTAGATGAACAATGAGTTCTGCAAAGGGAAAGTCAAAGGCAACGCTGACCATTTATTAGACTTTTCCAAGAGAACCTGTTAAGTGCATTGAAAAATGACTTTGCAGGCTGTATAGTGGTGAAAACACTGAGGGTTTAATTTTGTTCCCTGCTAACCACTGAATGATGTAGTGGAAATCTGGTCTACACACACTAAGGAAAAGTACTGACAAAGTATATAACTCATAAATGTGCTAATTTACTGAACAGGAATAGTATTTATTTGAATGCACTAGATAATCACCACTTCAGTTTTTGTATTTTTGCCAGCTTTCCCTTAAGTGGACTTGGTAGCTATTCAAAGACAAAAAGTTTGCTCAGCGCAGGAACACAAAAATTTCTTTTTCCTCCCTTCACAGGGAGCTTGTGAAACAATTGTCTTTTCATTAGTTTTTGCCTTGTAAAATAGTACAACTCATGATGACAAAGTGTTTTGTAGTTCCTAGGTGAACATCCCTATGTCAATTCTAAAAGTTCTTGTCATAAGACCTCGTTTGTTAAGTATTATTACAGGCAACTCTGCAAATCCCAGGTAAGGACAGCAGTGTTCAAAGGGGGCTCTCAGGCCATGTGCTCTCTTTGTCCTACAATGGAAGATTTCTATGTAAAAAGCAAAATTTGCTTTGTAAAGTGTTTGAAGAAAAGCATGCAAAGTGTAAAAAAAAAATTTATATAGATACATTTACTTTGGACTAGTATAATTCTGCTGCTAACACACTGCCCTCAGGCAGAATTTAGATACGCAATTTGATAACCTGTTGACATTTACATGTCCATAGGTGCTAATGACCTACATCAGCTGCATGTTTTGACAGAGGCTTCCTCTTCTCTCCCCATTTCATCCATAAAGACCAAAATCCATTTAAAGGACTCCTAACTCTCTGAATTGGTAAACAGCACAGAAATAGCCCTTAAACAGTGGCTTGGTCTTATGTATCTTTGGGTTGATTTTCCTTGCATTCATTCTAAAAGCCTCGCTGTTGGTGATAGAATTAAATCTGCCACCTTGCTGCCTGGCAAAGCTAAATAAAGAGCTGCAGCTGGGCCTGTTTGTATCTTGTGCTACACTGGCATTCATGCATTATACTGGCATATCAGTCATGGTAAGAGAGAAGGGAAAGCAAGCCTGTTAGCTTGTTTACATTTACTAGTTGGAGATATTCCTGAATAATAGAGTTCAGGAGGTTTGGAATAATTCATGTGCTTCCAGCTACGATGTTACTAACCCTCATTGTAGTCCTGGACTGAATTAATCATGTCCTTTTCAAAATGCAATGCAAACAGAGGCTGCAAAACTTTCTACCTGACTTAGAAACCTCTGAACATCTGATTACAGGTTCCACAGTCTTGCAATCCACAAGATTTTGAAGACACAACCACCGCTTTGTGAAAAAAAAAGAGCTGTCCCTTTGTTTTATGGGGGCAAAAGTGTAATGCACTCATATGCATAAAAATTCATGCTAATTTAGATCACGACTCTGATCGAGAATCTATTCACCTCATGTGATGCTCATGGGAATCTTTCCCTTGATGCCAGTGCATTTTGAAGGAGTTATTTGACCAGTGACAAAGCAAGCATTTGTTAATGCCCACTTGTGAATTTCAGCCGTAAAGTCAGGCAATATATAAATTTACACTCTCTGCTTAGTTATGGGATAATGGATGTACTTCACAGATGCAATCACAACAAATTACCAAGGATTAAATTCTCACTTTGGAAAGCAAAGTCAATCTCACACCATCTGCAGACAGCAAAGTGTCATGAGGACAGATTTAGTGGCACGGTGGTTGTTCCCAGGGAGCTCCTGCTGCACTGAAATGGTAACATGAGAAAAAGGGCTAAGATAATTGCCAGAAGATTGAAAACTTATCATTTGTATCACTGTCAGAGAGGTGGGAGAAGCAGATGTTTCGGAGTAGGCGAGGTGATGACTGGTCTGTGGGGAACATGGACAGTGAGGAGGGCACATTGCTCAGCAATATTCAGAGCCCAGGAGACCAGATTTGCTTTGACATCAGTGCAAAAAATGAGCCACAGCAAAAGGCTGGAGCTTCCTCTCGTGACATCCTTTTACTCTGATGGCTCCCTACAAGTGATTTCTGTTTGCCATAACAGAGAAAGCGGGAAAGGAATAATATAAACAAGCAGTATAAATAGTTCCCAAAGTCTACATAAAGGCCGCAGACAGAACTCTCCACCACACCTTTATGCATGCTCAGTCTCACAGATGTTGAGGCAGGGGCTTGACAGGAAACACTCAGGCTGCAGTTCTGCTTCGGACATGATGATGAACACCCAGCACCAGGGCACAAAGCTGCCCCTAAGGTGGGTTTCATCTGCTGGGTTTCTTGTCCTCTTACTCCTGGCCCACTGCACTTGGTAGCTCAGTAATTCTTCATTTCTCAGGTTGCCTGGCCAAATAATCCTGGTTTGTTATTCTTGCTTTGATTATCTCAGGCGCTAAGCAATAACACGTGGCCTGACTTGCAAGCTAGGTAAGTCATGGCTCAGGGAGGAGCCATGGCGAGTGGCACATGGGAAGAGAAAAGGGGTGTCTTACACGAGGTTATATGTCTGCCTTTTTTGACAGAGTTCCCATCCTTTCCCTTCCCCTTTATTTTAGTAGCATACTTCATATTTGAAGTTACCATAAAGAAAGAGTCTCTGGAGTTTGGCTACATCCATTATTATAAACACAAATAAAGAAAAAATTCAATGCATGCTATTTCCTACTTCCTTTTTCCCTGGCTGCTAGAAGTTCAGCCTTGGTGGGAACAGCAACAGGGTTGCAAGTGCAGGTGGAAATAGGTCTGTGTAGTAGAACTGTTATGTGCAGGATGTTTATTCCAAGGAATAGTGTATTTCTACATATGTTATGTATTAAGGGAAAGGTTTCCAGGCTGGCGGCTCTGAAGTATTAATGTCTTAGATTGTAACCCAAAGAACATCTAATCTGACCTAAGAAATATTGAGGGGAGTTTTCTGGAGCAGGCATAACATGACCCCTGAAGACAGGTATGGTCAGATATGGCTGCAGAGAGGTCAGTGCTACCTGCACTGAAGTCATTATCTAGACTGAAATCAAAACCTCTGGGTCAGCCTGAGAGGGAACTCCCATAATGATATTTTAATGCATGCTTGGGAAAGTAGGAAAGGGGGGTAAATACACAAGGAAGTTCAAAGTCTGAATGACTTTCCTATCTATTCTTCTAAATAAGGGACAGATTTTTCTCATTCAGTCAGGGCTTATGAGAATATCACCCACACTAAAAGAGACAGGCATATTATTTTCACTCTCTATTCCACCAAATATGTAAAATGAAAAACAGGTGATTGCAGTGCATGTGTGCGCTTTTTTTTCTTTTTTTTTTCCTTTTGGGGGGCAGAGAAACTTTTGATCTTCAGTCTGTACAGAAGCATCCCAACTTTAAAAAAGAGCACTGTCAGATTTATTGTAGCACTGAAAAGTACAGATATCATGCTTACCATTACTCAGTGACCTCTTTAGGTTTGCCATCATGGTCCAAGATTTATTGCCTTCTGTGTTTAAAATGCAAAAGGATATGTCCTGTTAATATTTCTGGGTTTGCTGTGAAGCAATGACTTCCTGTTTGCTAGTACCACAGGTAAGGAAGACACAAACCACAAGTGCCAACACTATGTAATTTTTTTGGTCCTGAGTCCCTAATTTCTCAGTCATCTGATGTGTTCTGTCAAAATGCAGCCTGAAAGTCTAGACCAAGAGATATCTGTGATAGAAAGTGTACATCAGTATTTCAAGCCCTCTAAATTTATTCTAGCCATTTGACAGTTGCTTGGAGATACAATCTCAATTTTTTTGCAGTAGCCCCTTCAAGTGGATATTTATGGCAGATACAACTGTAATTATTTACCTGTAACAAAGTCCAGGTCTGCCTGCTCCAGGTGATACAGACAACAGAAGGACACAGAGAAAATATTAATCTTCTTTCTGTCTAGATTTTGACCTTTTGCACCCAGCTTCTTAGGCAATTATGGAAATGGAGCTGTGTTTATTTTTTTTGTTTACAAGTTTTTGTTTCCTTATTCCACAAGCCTGTCAGTTATCAGTGTCAGTGCCTAAATGACAGGGTCTGAGTGTGCTTCCCTGCCTTACATTTACATTCCTACTTACGTGCATTAAAAATGCTGGAGTCAAATGGGACCATTCATGTGAGTTAAGGTGAATCCTGAGTGAAAAAGTTGAACATTTTGGGACACGGAGTTTTTATTAGTGTAACTCCCATTTTACATAGAAATAGTTTATTTGAATAAAAAGAAGTGAGAGAAAAGAATGACAAAGGAAATAACTGAAGCACAAATAATGGGATTCAGTATCTCATTTTGGTAAAGATACTAAATCTATGCCTGCTTCTAAAAGGATAAATAATCCTGTTGATTCAGTCAGGACTACTTATGTCATCAGGCATGTGCTGAAGAAACTGAATGAATCAGAGGCACGGATGCTAACAGTATTTATATGCATTTAAAATGCAACAGCAATAGAACAGAATATTTTGTCCACTGCATCCTGTGAAGCAATGAGAGAGAATAATGGGAGCAACAAATTCTCGTTTGCTTCTATTCCTTCAGCAGAATCCGAGTGTGTTTGAATTGGCTGCGTTCCCATGGTGTTCCTGTTGCTTGGTGCACAGAAAAGCCTCTGCTGGGCTCGGTGCCATTCTGACGT
Organism: Struthidea cinerea; assembly: GCA_013397865.1. Classification (NCBI taxonomy): domain Eukaryota; kingdom Metazoa; phylum Chordata; class Aves; order Passeriformes; family Corcoracidae; genus Struthidea; species Struthidea cinerea. The sequence continues at coordinate 2,058,789 of VZTI01005121.1, forward strand.
GTCTCGTGCGGCTTGGCAGAACCAGCCCTGACACCGCTCTCAGAAATGCTCTTCCCATGGTTTCTAGGGCTGCTCGTTGAACACATCACACAAAATTTCTTGCATAAATGACTCCAGAATACAGAAACTATAGAAAATGGTCCCTTTATTTGCAAAAACATTACTAAGAAGAGGGCTTAATTATGTGCACTATTTTTCTCTAATACATGTCAAGTGAAAATGTATTTCTCTTTGCTGGTGGTTTGGTTTGGTTTTTCATATGAGATTGTTTAATCTTTGACTTTCATACCATTAATTTGAGTGTGTTTTTCACATTATCTGTAATTTGATCAGCCCCTTTTACATAACTTCTAATAATCTGCATTCTCATATTTTGGTATAAAAGCTCAGAGATATTCAGAACCAGAGTAAATCATATTGAGAGCAAATATCACTGGAACAGGCATATTATCACTAGCAGCACTTAGGTCAGTAATCCAAGCACTGCTGAATACTCGAGTTACATTTGAAACGTGAAAGTATTCATGTGAGCAATAAGTAATATTACTGTTCTAAATCAGTGTTCAGCCTCATCTTGGTTCTTATCTGTGTAGCTACTACATCTTGGCTTAGTTGTGATTTTCAAATGTGTTTTTCAATTCCACTTCTACAGACCTTGCAACTAATTATTTTGTGAAGCAAGAAAACAAACCAAGTTCTGTGGTACTCCAATAAAGACAAGACAGTCACCTGATGGATGAATTTAGTCTTTATGTCAAGTCCTTTCAAAGCAACTACCACTAATTTATTTATAGCAAAATCTTGAAAAGTTGTTGAAAATTTATTATGCATTTGCCATCCACTAGATAACATGCAAGATTTCTTAGAGCTGATTCCTCTGCTTTTTGTTCACTGAAACTGTCATTTAAACCAAAAAGTAGCTCTTTAATAGAGTGTTTCAACACCCAGTATCCTCAAAGTTAAGAAATAGTTCCCAAAAATCATACGGGAGTTTTTATTTTCCAATGAAAGGTCCTGCTGTCTAAAGTTCCAATAACCTGCACGTCTGTAGAGAAGAACGTTTTTTGCAGCAGGCTGGATGTGGAATTTACAGGAATTACTGATAATGCCTTGTAATTAAGTCACCAAAATAAACTGGTTTGCAGAAGTCATCCTAGACAGCAAAGAGATTTTAGGAAACCTCCCTGCCTTTCCCACTACCCATTCACAAAAGCAACCAGTCTGAATCCTTCCCAGTCTGCATCCTTCCCACACCCTAGGGAATAATACAGACTCTTTAAGTGCACCTCTAAGAATAAACGTATTTATAATTATTACTCGGACATCAAACACGACTTCTCGCCTGAGTGCAGAGGATGTGGATCCACACTTTTATCCCTGCTATGTCACCAGCTGCACAGGGATATGGAATTTCATTCCATTTCTGGCATGCAGCTTCAACTCCTGAAAGCTACGATGAGATGTTCATCTTTACTGAACTCATTTCAGCAATGTGTCCACTGCTTTGAACAATTTGACACACAGAGATGCTTTTTACAAGTTGATTTTTGCTGCTTTCTTTTTGTTGACATGATTCACTTGTCAGGCTATGTACTTGGGCTTTCAGCGCCTCTTCCCAAGTGGAGACTGCATATCTTCATTTTGGCAGTTTCTGGATTCCATCTCAAAATGTAACTACTGTACTTTGTTGCCTTCAGTGCTGGAATCTCTGGAGATGATTTTTTATTGCTGTTTGGGGGGAGGAGGAGGTTAGTGATTTGGCAACAGCCCTGCAGCTGTGACCCAAAACTTCCTTTTTTGCTCTTTATTTTTATAATAGTGTTCGTTCTTATAGTATCCAGAAGTCCAGCTCCCAGCCTTAAGGCATGATGACAGCAGATACAATTAAAAGCAGCACTTTGAAAATTGCACATACTAAAATTTGACAGGATCGAGTTTATTTGCAAATTTACATACAGCTTGTTGAAATTGACTGGAATAAAAATATATTTTAAATTAAAATGAGCTGGTTCAGCTCTGACTCTACAGGTTTTGGATGGCATTGGGAAACAAGAGGAAACTTGGTGATTCATTTGACCTCAGACTTTCTAAATTAGTGCACAAGAAATATGTGGTCATAGCTCAAAGGCAAAGCAAAAGCAGAGTTTGATTGCATTTCTAAGATCCTGATTTTTATGAATATTCACAGAGCTATGGGCAGAAGTGCCTTCAAATGACCTGGTTTATTCTCCTGAGTATCACATTCAACTGAATTTCATCCAGTTACTCTTCCATTGAGACCAATCACTTGAGCTTGATGAAAGCTTATTTTTGTTTTTTTGGCAAAACATCATTTTGAGGATGGAATGTAGTTTTATTTTGTAGACATCAAGAAATGAAGAATCCCTCAGTTCTCATGGCTCTCACTGCCAAGAAGTTTTTTCTGTTTGGGTTTTTTTGTTTTTTTTTTTTTTTTATTAATAGTAGCATTGTCTGATATGCTTTTTAAATCATCAGTCTTTCATTCTTATTTTTATGGTAAATCCTGGGTTTCCCAAAAGGTATTTTAGGTACTATGACCAAGTGGTCATAATACCTAAAAGTGCACATCAGGTCAGTGATCCTCAGCATTTTTTCTAGGCCTTGAATAGATTTTTAAACTCCTCCTTCTGTAATCAGTTTACTTTCTAACTTCCTTTGAAAATATGGAGCTATAGGCTCCAAAGGCAAGGCATGAGGCAATATTTTGTAGGTCATATAGCAATGTCTTTCTAGTAAAAAGGTTTTACAGCTGCATTTAAAAAGTCCAATCACTGCAACGAAGCACAGCCTTCTCCTAACTGTTTTTAGCTTACTCACCCCAGGATTGCACCAGCCCACTCTGACACAGGATTTTACTGGCAGCTCAGATGCAGTTGTTCTTGTGTTACTATCCAAGAAATTTCCCAGAATCCCCACTTTCCAGGCTACCAGTCATTATTTCTAAAAACACAGCCTTCTTTTCTGGTCCTTGAATGTCTGTTCTTGCTTTTGGATCTGTTGATGTGAGCTTTATTTGGATTTCCTTAGTGTTGATTCCTCTAAGTGACCATCTTCTCCTCATAGTATTAACTATTCCACCAACCTTTGCATAATCTGCACACTTTCTCAGCAAATATTTTTGTTTTATTTATCTTCACAAGCTTGATGAAAAGGGCATATAATTATTGGTAGACATTATTGCTGAGAAAAACCTATAAAATATCGTCGTTTAAGTGGCTAAGTATTGTTTTTATTAAGCTTTGAGTATGCACCTTATTGTGTCAGAGCAAACTCATGCTCTACCATGCTCACCTCCAGTAATTCCAGATGATATTGCTAAGATTTCCATATCAGTAATTCAAGACAACTTAGAATAAGGGCTTACAACACACTCTTGTTGCCTATCAAGTTTTTGTTCTGTGATTTCAGGCCAACTCAGTCATCCTTCATTTCAGTGGGTTCACTGCAGTGATTATGCTCCATGCCAGAAGATATTTCCTTGTGTGAGTCATACATTTCTTCTAGACTGAATGAGCACATTAAGCTCTGGTGTTCGGAGGAAGAGCAAATTTTAGAGCTGTAGAACAAATTTTATTTTTAAAACTCAAGTCTTGGTGTCATAAACTTTCTTGAATATATCCTGGTGCATATACCACAAATTCTGGCATATTAAAGGCCCAGAGGTTTGGTGCAGACCTACCTCTAAGGTTAATCTTACAGCGGGGGTCAATTACTTATATATCACCAGGGATTTATAGTATCTCCTGTCAGTGCAGTGTCTGCCCAAGTTCCATTTATAATCCATAACAGCAAGTCTCTGGCAATCTTCATGAATTCTCATTAATTTAGAACTCTACTTACTGTAAGATTTTATTTTATTTTGATTACCATTACCGCGTTGTTTTGGGATATTTACTTCTTTGGGGGTATTTACTGGCTCATTCCCTTCAAGTCTTTTCTGGGCAGTGAGGTGGAGGAAGAAGCAGAAGTCTTGAATTGTGGCCTAGGGAAACCCAGTCTGCTGAAATAGTGAGGCTGCCTTCAAACACAAAATCAGACTGATGGAAAAGTATCTCAATGAAAAGTTTTATCTCAAGTACTGTAGCTATGGTGAGAAAAACTCACTACAGCTTGAGTTAGAGGATGTGGGGTGTTGGTTTTTTCCTCAAAAAAATTCCCAAGTACTTTATCAAAACAGCTGTATTTTAGATGGCCATGGAATAGTAGCATGTGAAGCACTTGTACCAGATAAATACATAAAGTGTGGTGAGCGACAAACATAAAATATAACTGGGCAGCAACAAGTAATGTTTATATAAAGACTTTCCTTCTGGAAAGGGGTACAACCCAGCCTGGGGAAAAAAATATTTAATAGGGGGGGTTTGAGTAGCTACAGATTATTAACAACAACAAAAAACCCAAAAATATTAAGGAAATGAGAAGCTTCGGCAAATGAGCTGAAAATGAAGAGAGAGTTCATTAACCGTCATAAGAGAAGCCCTGTCTTCCCTGCGTGATATTTAACCACATAAAATGCTATAAAGAGGGCTTTAGGAATTTTTCTATTTGAACTTTAAGATTACAAAATAGTTGTGCCTAGCTTGCTAACATTTTTATGGTTTAACACTCACAGTTTTCAGAGATGTGACGTTTCTCTGGTAAAAATCAGCTGCTATCCACAGCTATGCTGTGATGTGCAGCTTCATATTCAAAATCAGAATTAGGCCTGAAATTTTTTCCTCAGAAAATAATAAATGGCTGAGTCAGGATTAAGATGGTTTTAGTTGGTTTTTGTTCCCATGAAGACCATTCTTCTTTGCTATGTGAACAATGTAAAAGAGTCTGAGGCTGATTTTCTAGCTTTACTTAGACTAGTGAGAGACAAAATCAGGTCAAGGCCCATACTTTATTCTAGATTTGAAGGTTTAAATCTGATTCTAAAGAATATTTAAAACCTTTGGATAAGAGCTCTTGGATTAAAAAAAAACCCACTGGAACTTTCTTCAGGAGGATGTTTTCTTCAGGAAGACATTTTCTTCATGAAGACATTTTCTTCAGGAAGACTTAGGTGCTCAACATCTTTTCTGAATTTTAGTCTTTCATGTGCTGGCTTTCCAGCCAGACACAAAGGCTTGCAGTTAAATTGGAGCATGGAAGTACTGGTGTTCCCATGAGCATGTTTTATATGATATAGCCCTTCCAGTGAGGACAAAAAGAATTGTTCATGTGCTAATAATTAAACATGTTCTTGATTTATTTTTTACTAGACCCAGATCTGACATTTTTGCAGAACTGAGAGCAGAATTTGGCCCACTGTATTGAGGTGTTTCTTTCAAAGAGATTCTTTCATTTTCTCCTCTTTTTTTGCGACTGAATGAGGAATCACACTTGAAGTTGAGTAGTAGGAGTACTGTTTTTATAGTTTAGGTTTGCATTGAATGTTTAATGCAGGTAAATCAACAAGTGGTGGTCTGTGTTGAGAAATTGGGTTTCGGGTTTTTTTGCCATGGATAACTAGAGGGGAAGAAAGAAAGAAGTCAGTGTAACTGTCCTAGAATTATCAACAGACTGGCGGAAAAAGTTTTAGCAGACCAGTAGAGTAATTGCTCTTCCGTTAAGAAGTAGGAAATGGGCTCGAGTGTACTTCTTTGCTAAAAGGCCACTCTGTGAAGAATGGCATTGTAGGGTGCACCTTTGACTCCTGATCAAATTTGTGTATTTTAATGGTGAAAAGATTATTTTTCTATCCAGCAATGCTGCCAGCTAATCCTGCACGTGAAAGCTGAGCTGCACCCTGTCTGATTCACACTTCATCACCTGTAGCAGGGACTGGGCAGCTGGAGCAGGCTTTTGTTGGTGATGGAAGAGAGTCTCGCTCCCTCTCCATTAGCTGGGCTGTGCTATGCTAAGTACAGTAGTAAAAACGTATTTTTATCAGGAAATTCAGTAGATATGGCCCAATTTAAATGAGTGCTCATTTTGAATTGATCTGTTGAGTCAGTGTGTTACTAACTACAGCTGCACATTCATGCAAAGCCAATGGGTAATGCCAGCTCTGGGTTTAACTCTGGGAACTTAAAGGGTCTAGGCAACAACAACTCCCTTCCAATCTCTGAGAGATGGACAGCAAAAGTCAGTAAAAGCATCAGCAACAACCATCCTGCATTTTCATTCATAAAAAAGAGAGGTGTGGTAACATCCAGTCACCTCCAGAAATCAGGGAAGCCCAGAATTAATTTCTACTGGGAAGAGTCCTATTGAACTCACTCAGTCTGGATCAGATCCCGAGTGGAAGCAATTCATCTTCTGACCTAAGGTCAGCTTTACAGCTGGGCAATGCTTCACTTGTGCTCTACTGTGCAGAATTGCCAGTGTTTACCTTGTGCTGAGCTGCAAGGGGGTGGGTTTCATTCGGGCTCCAGCACATTTCTTTCATCACTTAGGCACAAGCCCCTCTCAGCACTTGGGCACAAAACACACAGCAATAGAAGTCTGGTCGTCAGGAGGCAGAATGAGCTACCCAGTGCCTGGGCTGGGGATCCCAAAACTGTCCATGCGGATTTGGGTTAAAGAAAATGAAGTTGAAAAAAGTTCTGACAAAAGGCCAAACTCTTCCAGTTGCAGCTGGTTGGCAGAGAAAGTGGATGTGATCGAGGGCTTCACGTGTAGGCATGAATAAGGATCGCAAAATAGATGACAGATGAATAACCACTCTTTAATATAAAGTTTAGATGGTTAGACTGATCACAGTTTAGAGGTTTTTTCATAGCTTAATTTTAAAGAGATCCTGTAGAGTAGTTATGGACTCCAATTCTGGTTTGATTTGTTCTCAAATATGTATTTTGTGTTGCCTCTTTCTAAAAATTCCCAACCATCACAAAAAAAAAAAAAAAAAAAAAAAAAAAA
>VZTI01005121.1:2065699-2154006 GCA_013397865.1 Struthidea cinerea
AAAAAAAAAAGGCGCCATCAAACCATTGAAAGAGAACTCTATTTTGCAACATTTTACAATACCACATATGGACAGTAGCCAGGGGTGGAGAACCCTTCTACTAGAAGTGTTACAAATTTCCATTGGTCTTACTGACTGCAAATTTCTGTGAGAATACCATCAATTTTTAACAACTTCCACAACTTTGTTCATGTGAATAGACCCATATACTGCTAGAATGACACCATTTACATGTTGTGTGAAGTTACAGAATAAAATCTTCAGTTTAAAAAGAGGTAAAACTAATGAGAAAAGAAAGGAAACTGGAAGAAGGCTATGCCTTTCTTGCTTACCGTTAAGAGTTGGGAAATATCCTTGTGTTGTGGCTCAAGGGAATTTTTCCACTGAAGGAACAGGGCCCCAGCTTGGTGGATCAACTTCAGCAATGCATTCAGTGCATGTCTCATTTGTTGTTTGCATAAGTATTTTCCTGGGCCAGTGTCTGGATGAAGCAGTTTTTCCACAGATTGGGCACTAAATCACATTTTAGGTAAACAAAGTAAAAGATGTCCTCATTGAAACGTCGGCTTGATTCACAACACAGTTGTAGTTGGTAGTACCTAATGCGTTCTTAAAAGACCAGGTTGAGGAATTTTTCTTTTCAAAATGTTGAATAAGACATTTATCTCAGCTGTGTCCCTTATAATCAAAGCCCTTGATTAGAGGTTCTCATCATGAAAGACAAGTAGCTGCTGCAATTAAATGTATAATACTTCTGCTCCTGTTACAATTTAGGCTTTTTTTTTCCTAAGGAAACATCCTTATCTGATATAGAGTTTGAAGGACAGTAACTTATCTTTCTTCTGCCCTTCCCCCTTTTCCTGACAAACATTTCCTCAGTATCACTGTCCGTTCATTGAAGGGATTTTGATAATGCTTTATACCAGTCACTGGCCAATTATTTGGGAAAAAAAAACCAAGCCAAAAACAAACCAACCAAAGCATGTTGATGCTTGTTTTACAATTAAAGGCACACAAAAAAGATAATGATCAAGAGGAAATGTCAAAGAATCACTGACTTTGAACTACTGTGTAAAAAATATGAGTGAAGATGATCTGGGGAGTAAGGGAGCCCTTCTGGCACGGCTCAGTGGGCAGGTGACATTGTGTGAACCAGCACTCCCTGCACAAGGGTATCTCACTACATATGGGATTAGCTCTTAGAGAAGACATTGAATTTAGGCCCTACAAACTCCAGATCTGGTAAATCTTATGCACTTAGAAATACTCCCAAGAGCAGTCACCTGAGTTATAATGGATGTAGAGCCCATGAGCTGGTTGGCTGGAAACTGAACTGCCCTGCACGGATCCCTGCAGCAGCTTCCTGACAACTGCTTGGGAATCCAGCAGCAAAGCCCAAAGCTGAGCTACAGCCATAGTTGATGTCCAGTTTAAGTTCATTCCTACTTGAAATGGTGAGCAGGCCTTTACTTATCTTCACTTATTTGTGTGAGAAACAAGGGAGGACACCTAATTCTGGACTGTTCAAGTCACTTAAATATATCTAATCCAACAGAATTTTTATTTTATTTGATGGAGAGATAGGGGGAGAGTGGAAGGAGAGAGATTTTCCTTATTCTGATGTTATTTTTTTGGTTGCAGGGCAGAAAATGAAAGTTCTGACATGGTGGCAGCAAAAGCTGACCATTATCCTGGCACCAGAGAGCACATTTTCACTGATGTCTGTGCTACTCATGTAAAGGAGGAAGTGGGGGAAATAATTCATTTAATTATCTTACTCATAAAGAAAAGCAACAATCACTGTGAAGTGGTTGGAAAGACATGGGATGTATCTTTATTCCCCTAAATACTCACGTCCATCTATTACAGTCTAACATTCTCAAACTTACAGATAACCCCACTTACTGCCCACATGCAATTCCAGATGGAAAACACAACCTGTAGAGGTAACATGTCCTTTAAAAGAGAGAAAAAGAAGTGTCATTTGGACTCAGAAATTCACAAAGAACAAAAAAGAGAGAAAAAGAATTAAAGAGGAGGAATATTAGAGAGGAGAGGAGAGGAGAGGAGAGGATGAGACTAATATTTTTCTTGTACTATCAGGCTTTGCAGTCACAAATGATTTGATTTCCCATAAGACCATAAGGATTGTGCCAACATTTAGAACACGATTCATGAATCCTCAGTTATTGCAACCACAGGCAGCTTTGTGAAATACAGATAATTTTTCTTATAAGAATATATGGATATGGGTGCATATGTGAATATACATGTGTATCTTTCTAATATATATGTGTATAGATATTTAAACTCAATCCTCACTGGAAAATTCTTGACAGACTTAGTGATACAGATGCACAGAAGTATCTAGTGCAGCAAAGTTTGCCTTCAGGGAAACTCAGAGGTTTCAATACCAATCTGTAGAGTTTGGCTCTTAGGTGTCAGAGAACCTGTTTCTGCCTCTGCCCCGCAGTGATCTGGGCTGGGTGAGGTACTGGAGCTGTTGGTGCCTCAGTTTATACAACTGACAAACATTGAAAACACATTGTCAGCAAACCCCCTCAGTGTGTATTTTGCTTTCCCATTTCTCCATGGCCCCACGGATTCCCTGAATTCATTGGACACATTTGCAGTGACTCCATGGAGCCAGAATAGCACCGCAGTGCAAGGTTGGCCCTCTAATTATGTTGATTACCCTAAGTCAGATTTTTACTTGCAGACAGATCCCTGCAGCCGCACAAAGACTTTTGTCTACGGTGAGACTGCACAGGGGCAGTGTTCACAGCAGGATCTGGCCTAAGTTTCTGTGCATATATTTAATGCCAGGTCAGCAGCCTGACCGCACATGGGCCATGGAATGCGTGTGCCTGCCCCATTCACTGCTTTGCTGCAGCTCCAGGCACTCGTGGACAAAGAAGAGCAGTGCCTGTGCCTGTGCCAGGTAGGAGGATCTGCCCTCGCTGCTCCCACAGGGCCCAGAAAGGCAGGTTCAAAACTTGCAACAAACTTCAGGCATGGTATTCGTTTCCATCACTCTAATTTAAAATACCGGCTGATAATTCCCACACAGAGCAATAAAGGACTATATCTGTATCTATGAAATCACAGTCAGTGTCCGAAACCCAGATATCTCTGAGAGAGACAGCAGATACAAAAGAAAATCTGTTTTGATTATCACACCTGATAAGCCTCATTGGTTCATCATGTCCAGCATCTGCACCGCTGAAACCTAATGATCATGAGTGAAACCTTTCTCCCTGACCCATAATAAATTGTACTTGAAAGGTGATGAATTACTTTCTGCTTTTTACATCTTGGACAAAAGGATTGTATCACCCTTTTCTGCAGAAGTCCTACAAAGGAGCTAGTCCATTTTACATTTAAAAAAAAAAAATTAAAAGAAAGAAAAAAAGAAAACAAAAGACTACATGGGCTGTTTCATGCTCTTGTGGGAAAAATCAGTCTAAAAAGAAACAAAAAATTTCTGCCAGTTAAAGCGAGGGGGATTTTTTTAACAACAGCCTTTCCTGTTTCATCAGTTGCCCTTTACATATATTGCAAAATATGACCTCCAGTTTCCATATTGTCGTGCCAGTGACTTTCCAATGGCCAGCCTAGTTGCCTCTTTCTTACACCAGTAACTTGCTACTCACAGGAGTAGTTTTACTGAAGGCACAAGAGTGCCTGCCTATCACAGAGGTTTGGGACCCATGATCAGCCCCAGGACGGCGAGTAGTCTGTCCGAGAACAAATGAGGGAATTTAGCAAAATGTATAAGTCCTTCCCATGCTACCTACTGAAACAAGCAGATCTATAGTCAATTTATTGAGCATAAATTACTGCCAACCTTCGCTGGAATAATTTATACTCCTGAGCCACTTCAGACAGGAAGGCAATAGGGAACTGTCAGGATACATGAAGTTTTATATAGAGATGAACGAATAGCTCATTATTCAAAGTCAAATGATATTCATATTTAGGGGTCAGAGAATTTGGGAAATGTTTAGACCCTCACCTGAGATTGCAGAATGAATCCTCTTTCCCCATAAGGTCTTCTCAAAATAAGTGCTGGCTTTTCCAATCCTATTGCTTAACCAGAATAGTTAACCCAGGCAACAGTTGGGTGGGGAGAATTAATAGGAGTAAAGGAGCAGGAAAATGAACAGAGGGACTCAGTGGGCATAGGACTAAGGAAATGAGTGAAAATACAGGGAAAGAGGAATGAAAAGATATGGAAATTAGATGAAAAGAAGTGGTGGGAAAGAGGAATAAACACTTTTTCAGACACTGAAAAAGAAAACTCTATCACTGTTATTTTTCAGAATGACATTGTTCATTTTTTGATTGTGTTTGATGATTTGAAAAATCTTTGAGCAATGCATTACAAAAGGCAGAATGTTTTCCTCTGTGCTGGCTCTGTGTATGAGCCTAGGATGCTCAGGCTTTATGAAGCAGAATGACATCTTTGCCATCTCTTTTTCAGTTTATTTTAAGGTCATAAAGATTATCATCTCAACCAGAAACAAATCAGGTTCCTTTTTAACTAAATAAATCCAGCTTTACTTTAAATCAATTCAATCACAGATCTTCTCTGGAGTGGGGAACTCGCAGTAGAAAAAGAACCTGTTCCTGAGTTTTAAGCTTTGGCTTTCCAAGCTGACACAGGTTTTGTTGAGCCCTTTAAGACTGAATTTCAACAGAAAGAGCCTGGCTGGTTTTTCAGCCCTTTCCCACCCCATCACAGTGGCATTTGGGGCACTGTGCAAACTCTCAGCCAGCACAACTCTCAGTTCACTCAAAGCCAGGCAGAAGCAAGAGGGAAAGAGCTTTGCAAGTGACGGAAAAAATGTCAAAAAGCAAGACCTGATTTGCTCTACAGTATCTCCATTAATTCTTAGGAAATGCTCACATTCAGTGAACTTGAGTGGCACAGTCACAGAGAAAGTTCAGGGTATGTTTCACTCCAAATTTCCCCGGTGCTGCTAATTCCCCAATCAGCCATTACGTTAGTTTACTAAGTCATCTGTACTCACCTACGGTTCCTTCACTTCATTACTCCCCGGCCAAAATCTCTTCCGAAGGCTCCTCTGACAGATTTATATTCTGAGCATCAGACAGGAATGTGGTTCTCTGTTTTCCCTTCACCTATACTACATAAACATGTCCTTGCAGGGCTCGCCTGAATCCTGGCGCAGAGGATCCCAGGCTGAGCAGCACAGACACCTACAGAAACACTCCTGAGCTCTCTGTGACTATTGCAGACTACTCAGGGGTTCAGATCAAGTCTCACCTCCATTTTGGGACCCATTTCTTGACCGAAAGGGCTGTGGTCAAGGGAAGACGTGAAAGACAGAGAAGCGTTTCATAGTGATGTTATCCTCATTAAGACTTTGAAAGTTTACTACAATGCAGCATCAGTTTAAATAGGTGGAGTCTCTACAGCTATTTGGGTAATTTAATTTTGTCCTGCAAATCCATGAGAATTTTATGGGTACATGTTGTAGAAACTACTTTATTATATTACACAGGAGTGACTGTACAAAACCCAACCCTCCAACAGTGTTCTGGCAATAGTGGCTTTTCAAAGCCTACCTCTTACCCCTTTTCCCCCAAGAAGGTAGTGCATACAAAAGTATTGTTAAGAATAAGAGTTCTTCCTTTCATAGAATAGTCCTCCTGTCTCTTGAGAACTTCAGCCATGAGAATTTGTATTAAATGAAACTAATTAGCTAAAGGTTGCATCAAAACTCTCACAAAGACCCACTGAGAACAGATTCTTTTCCTGCTAGTTATCTCCCCTGCAGCTCCCCAAACAACAGAAGGCATTGTAGAGACAATTGTACAGATGCAGGTATGAGACCAGCTCTAGCAATGAGGGCTGTTTCAGTGGCACAAGTATTAGAAGAAAAAGGAAGGAAAAAAGGCATCCTCCTCGGCCATTTTCTGAAAAACCTCCAACATGTCATTGCAAAACTCTATTAATATTGTGTTGAGGCTCCAGAGTCCTGTGAAGGGCTGGAAATGGTACAATCATCACCCTGAGCTTTGTCCAGCCACATTGCTCTCATGTTTAATAGATTTTTTACCTGGAAGCATTATTGTGATCCAAAAGTGCCTTTAAGAGACAGAAAATTCAGACAGAGAAAAGTGGCCTCACCAGGTGATTTTGCTTTTCCAGCTACTCCCAGAAGAGAGACACAAGCACCAGTTTACACACATATTGCCCTTGGTCTGCGCAGGGGAAAAGGGAGGGAAGCCAAGGAAGGGAGCCAAGCACTGCACCAAGCTCTGGTTTGGAGAGTAGAAGCTGCTCAGGGCTGCACAGAAAGTACAACTCCTGTTTCACTGCGTGTACAAGCAGGCACAAGGCTATTGATAGTGTCAGCTCCTGCCCGCAGAATATGGCTTGTCTCAAACCAGCTGACCAGGCTGTGGGTCAGAGCACAAGGAATGATGGTGTGCTACCCCAGCCATCCTCTGTGATGGATGCAAATCATACTGGTAAGCTCCTGAGTATTTAGTCAGGAAAATAAACCTGCAGTACACACATATTGACCTGAAGAATTCTTGCCTCAGCTATTCCAATATAATATCTTTCTTATTTCATTTACATTCTCTCGAGTAGTGAAGCACCTTAGAAATACGTTCTTCATGCACAGATTGATGCCAAGAGTAATAATGTGAAGATCATAGCATACTCCAGAGGAACGATTTTGTTTTCTAAGACCAAAGATGGAGCATTTTTGGTTGCAATTCCTTAAAGAAAATTAGAGGGTAAAAGAGACAAGGAAATGGGAGGATTTCTGTGTATTAAGCATTATGACTGGGTTTGTTAGCTTGCTATTTTGAAGAAATATAGGTAAGCAAGGCAAGATAAATCACAGCAATTTGAAATGTCATTTGGCTCTCCTATAGCGTTTGAATTTCTTCCATATTACAATAGATCTTCTCTCCTTGTGCCAGCTAAATTGAATTCCTCTTTTTGGGCTGTTTTTTGAAGGGCTTTGGATGAAATGTCTCATACTGTTCAGTTTGGAAGCTTCCCAAATCAAAACCCCAAACCCCCAAATTTGTTTCAGTTGTGGGGAATGGGAGTTCAGATTGTTTTTTACCTGTTCATGAGACATCTGCTTTCACTATTTGGCATAGCGTGGGGCTGAGGTTAGTGGGGGAAGGCAGGCTGATTAGCCTCAGAGGATTTATTACATTTGATACATTGAACGTCTGATTTTGCCTACCTTTCTCTCATTTGTTCACAGCCCGTACATTGAGATACGCTGCAAAAAATTTTAAACCATTCAGATTTAATTCTGATCTCTAATTTAGCATTGAAATATCAAAAATAAGTCACTGGTATCTGTTGTTTTTGGAAGTTTTGCCCAGACTAAATTTCTGGACTCGGCAATGGAAGTCACAGAATGGGAAGTTGATTTACAAACTGCCTTTAAATCTGGTGACATAGGCTAAAGTGCACTGAATATTCACAAGCTCTATATTAGCAGCCTCCACTATTTTGTGCTCCCCATGGCTCCAGTTCAGCTGAGGAACACCCAAAGTGATCCCAGATTTTAAAGTCCGGATGATCCTGAACAGAGCAAATTTCAAATTAAACCAGAACGCTTTCATATGCCTCCTATGCACAGTTAACACTTGACTACACATGCTAAAATTTGTGGAGGTTTTTTGATATGTGAAGTTTTATACAAATTTGAGTGAGAATTAAACCATTGGTAGACCACGATGTTTAGTTGGAAATATTTCTAAGCAAAGCGTATTTGAGGATGATGCCGTATCTCTTTGTAGGGGCAAAGAAACTTAAAAAGTTCTGTGAAAAGCAGCCAGAGCTTGTCAGACGTGGAGTTTGGCTGTAAGAAAGGCTGGTCAGAAACCATCTGATGACACGCAGTTACAGCAGTAATGGTGACATTTGATTGAAATTGTGAAGTTCACAGTGCCCGTTAGGTCCAAAGAAATATTGTCCAAACCAAGGCAGAATTTTTGTCAGGGTCCATGCCCTGGTCACCAGCAGAATTTTTTGTAATTACTTTTTTTTATTTATTTTTTTAAACAGCTGCAGGACCCAAGAAATGCTGACAACTTCACCTGGAGTCAGTTTTTCTTCCAGCTCTGCTGCCAAACAGGATTCAGACTGGTCACAGGTAGGATCCAGGCTGGAACCTGACGCTGCTTGGTCTGGGTGACACTAGTGTCACTTTTTGCTGAACATCTGAAGGATGTAGGGAAACTGGACTTTTTCAAAATACAAGGATTTGAGGTTCTGAAATGAAATTTTAGCAGCCTTTTTCCAAGAAGGGGAATTTTGCTTTGGTCTAATTTAAGATGAACACAGACTGTGGAAGAAAATAGTGAAATTTTTCAGGTCCAGTTGTGCTTAATATTCTCTCCACAAAGGTTTTTCGGTAAACAAGCACACATGTGCACCCCCAGACACATACACGCACCAAAACTTTCTTCCCAAGCTGTGTTTTAACATCAGCATGTTATTTGTTCTATTACCCTTCTGGGTGGCCAATAAAATATCAAACAGCAATTCAAGAAGGCAATAGATAACTACTACAGTGAGCTTTCTGAAAGCAGAGGCCAGGGAAAGCAGGCAGATTTATACACTTCAATTTGAGGCAAAAGTGAAATAATAACAAACAATAACTGGTTGGGGTTTTTTTCCAAGCAACAACTGCACAGAATTTACTTAAGGTATGCAATAGCTGTCTTGATTTTAAGATGAGGGCTTGGATTCTCACCTGGTGCATATCAGCCCAGATCCGTCACTCAGAGAACAGATTGCTAAATCATGAATATTATGCCTCAAGCAGAAGGCACTTGGCCAGCTCCTTCCCTGTGTTAATGATTTTTGTACATTGTGCAGATTTACATCAGCCAAAGATCTGGCTGAATGCCTCTTATTTTTGCTGAGATTGTAAATACAGCCCCGGTCTCTATATTCTTCAGACATTTTCACAACTGTAATCTTCAGAACCTCGCCTGGCCTTGATCTCTTTTTCCAAGTTTTTAGTCCCATTCCCTCCCTTTATAGAACAGATAACAGATTTATAGTTGTCAATCCCTCTGTGGTTAAGCCAACATATTGCTGGTAAATGCACAAGGTGGGCAGACTACTAGAATGCCTCATCAATACATTTTCATTTCTGTGGAAAGATGAAAGAATAATTAAGGGATTCCATTACCTGAAAGTAAGAGTGCTCTACTAAGGTATGCATCTTATCATGCTTATAGAGTGGCATTATTAGGTTCAATAACATCCCAAATGGAGAACAAAGATGGGGAGGGAGATGGAGACATGCCCTACATAGTAAAAGAAATGCTGCCATGCAGTAAATGAAGAGGAAAAGCACAGCATGATATAGAAGAGGAGGAAACCGGGGCTTATAAAACTGCTGGTAATCTTATACTGACAGAGCGGGGGGAGAAAAATGGGGCTTGAATAAGCAGGGAAGGTTTTAGTTAATGGGAATAGTATCTATCTCTGGCTTCAGACTTTAAAGATTCAAAATCTGGATTTAAAGATGAATTTTTGAATTTAATCCAGTTCTTTAAAATGAAACAAAACAGAACAAAAAAATTCATTTTATGTAGCCTAGTCCTTGTGAAGGAAAAGACAGCTATAAAAGATGTAAGTTAAAATCCCATGGAGGATAATTTTCGTGTAGATTTGCAGGTCAAGATGAATCCCAGGGTCCTACATTGTCTTTATTTGGACTTGCTGACAGTTGTTCCTAGGAAACGGCTTATCTTTATTAGGGCTTTTTATACTAATGCTAGCAAGAAACACACCTTTTCTGCTCTAAATGGAGAATACAATTCTCATTAAAGACAGAGGAATTAAATCTCTCTGAAAAAAAAACCAGTTCTACCAACAGTTTTGCAGAATCAAAAAGTTTTTCACTTCGAACAAATACTGTCAAATTTAAGAAATTTTTTAAAGCAGCTTTACTTTCTAAGTGTATTAAAGGAAATTTCAAAACAAACAATCATTTAGATTTCAAGCATTCTGGTCTTAAAATGATGAAATAAAACATTACAGCATTTTCAACATCATGGTTTTGTTCCAGACAATTTGGCAAAGCTACAATGAATTTAGAAAGAACTTCAGTATTGCTAAAACTGCATTTTTTTCAAAGAAAACAAAAACCAGCCAGAGCTAATGTGAACCCTTTGTTATGAATTAAATGAATCTGTGTTATGTTTTGAGCAAGCTCACTTTTACAATATTAATCTGGGTAGAGATTTAATTTAATTTCAAACCACCTCACACAACACAACTCTGTAAGCAAAACTTGTGTGCATGTTCATTAACATTTTCAACTTTAGGGCTTTAAGTCAGTGTGAACTAAAACCTTCTTTCTCTCAACTCCAAAAAGAAAGAGTATGATAAATCAAAAATCCATTGCGGAACAATATGGCAATATACTTTCATGTCCTTGTCTGAGACAGAGTTTGCCTTTCCACTTCTTTAGGAGCTAATGGTTGATTTAATCCAATGTTGAAATCATCAGACCTTCTCTCAGATTTTGTTTTAGCAATGTGCCTCTGATAAATAAATTTCCAGACAGAGCATCCCAATCTAACAGGGGCTGCTGTTTGGGATGTGCTAAACAGTGGCAAAAATGTTTGAAATGTTTGGCTCTGGGAAATGCAACTATGTAACAACAATGGACAAAATGTTGGTTTTCATCAAAGAGTTAAAAAATGTAAGTCTCTGGTTTATCTTTAAACATGCATAGAAACTGTCCGTGGCACATTTTTGGTTGCGTATCATCTCCCTTCAGAAATATCTTTAAATGCTTTATAAATATTGTGTCATTTATTTTTAATCATTCGTTAAGGTTCCAAATTTTTTCTCTGTGAGCATGTAGAATCTTATTTTATGTATTTTTCTTCTCTGTCTTCAGAGCTATGAATGCTGTCTTATTTTTTCCTATTCATTAGTAATATTTTTTTCTTCACCTGAAACGAGGCATTCTCTTGTGTCAGCTGTTGTGCAGTCATTAAAGGCAAGAGAAGTTCCTGTCCCAGAAAGATTAAAAATTGAAGTAATATTCTCAAACCAGCAGCTGAGAATTATGGAAACATTCCAAAAAAAACAGATTTTATTCTTTTATTCAAAAAATCATATAACTAGCTTAACTAAAACTAAAAACCCTAACTTGCCCTTTTGCCAGGTCCCAGTACAGAGGTTATTGCCCTCACCCCTTTCTTCATGCCTAGAAGAGCACATAGGGAAGAGTGAGGAATAATTCCTCCTCACTTAAGGAGCAGCTTCATGAGAGACATAGGAAGGCATGTGCTGCAAAGATCAATGAAAGCTTAATCAAGCCAGCTTGTCAAATTTTCTGCTGTTAGCCCATGCTGTCATTTTTCCACACATGCAACTCCAACTGCAGTCAGTGGAGGGGTTCATATTAACTAAAAAACAACAATAAAGAGCCTTAAGGGATTGTACAACACAGCTCACAGAAAAATTACATCTGCTCTATGTGTTAGCTGCAACTTTCTCCTCCCTGAAGAGAAAAGCTCAAATGCCATGTTTTGCTTTCTGCTGAACCTCGGTGTCTTTTCTAACTGCTCAGGGGGAGCAGTTGCTTCCTTTTGCCCCATTTCGGTGCCCTATGTACAATAAATTTAGTGCATCTTAGTAGCACACTTAAAATGGCTTAAAATCACACTTAAAATCTCCCATTCTAGAAATATTAGGGAAAAAGTCATTTAGAGGGTCTGACTGCAAAAGTAGAGAAATAATTCATTTAGATGATGGTTTTGCAGAGTAGGAATGACATTGTTGATTAGACTGTGATTATAACACTCAGTGCCCCAGCCCTGCAACCAAATTCCTGGGGACAAACACTTTCAGTTTAGCAGAAGGGGCAATGAGAAGTCCTCTGTAGTGTGAGGACAGGATCAGATGTCCTTGGACGTTGGCATAGATCCTCTGGATATTGGGGGAGTTGCTGGGTACATGTACCTAGATTTTTGGGAACTCTCCAGGTTTCCATCTTGCAGAAGCAGAGCACCTGGAGAATTTCCTGCCACCAACGTGCTTTGAGGCTGTTTACTGCAAATTCACATTTTGTTCCCAGAGCAGTGAAAATTGGTTTGGCCACTGGTTTTTCACAGCAAGTAGGGTTAAACACAAATCTGCCTTGGACTGCAGGAAGGGGGGGGGACAAAAACCCACCGCTTTGGTGCCTGTTAGTAACAGATATTCTCCTGTATTCCTCTCCACCGCTGAGTGACAGCAGCTGGAATTTATGAAGCATGCTTGTGCTTTGCACGTTCCCTGTTTTTACATTCAGGAGAGAGAGAAAATGCCTCTGCTTTGTTCAGTTTGTCAGGCTGCTTCCTCCTTTGTGCCCAAATATGTGCTGTGCCTTACAAAAGGTCCCTTCTTAAATTACATCCCAAAAGGTGAACGGGATATGTGCAAAAGTCATTTCGCTTTCAAACAGTATGGCACACCTGTATGGGATATGTGACCTTCTGATGGAGAAAAATGACCAAAACTGCCCGTGCAATTCCCACCTGAGTTGCTGCACTCAGGAATTTAAGATGGCTACTTACTGCATTTGCACGGGCAGAGCCCTTTCGCAGGCCGGAGGTGAGAGAAGGTTTCATTTTGATGGCCATTGCAGTGGGCAATATGACTGAAACTGGACACAAAGTAAGTCAGGAATATAAATTTTGTCTTTTCACTACACATCTCTCTGCACCTATAGGAAAAGTGCCTGAAACTCTTTTTCCCCTTCTGGATGCCATTCCTCATTGCTGAGCACATGTGCGCGCACACACGCATGCGCTCACACACACACACATTCCTACCGCTGCAAATGACTGAAAGCCATCAGGCTTTCATGATGGGAAGGGGAGGAGAGAAGGGAATCCATAGCTCAGCAGTATCATTTCCCCCACTGCCTTGCAAAATCTCTCTCACTGGAGTTTCATAGGCTCTCTTCTCCAAATTATTTATGGGAGAGGGGCAACCCACTTGACGCTGTATGTGCCATTATCCCCAGCTATTATCCAACAAGTAGTTAATGTTGTTTGAAGCAAGCATGATTCCTTCTGAGCTCCTCTGTGGCTGCTACTGCATGCCTAGGGCCTGGTTGTACTCCCTTAAAGTCGATGCTAAAACTTCCCAGCCTCACAAGGTGGTTGTGAGGATAAGTTCATTAACGTTTGCAAGGCCCCCAGATATCATAGTGCTGGGAGTAATATAAGTATCTAGATAGCTAGTTCTGAAAGACAGCATCTCTGAGGGTCAGATTCGGCACTAGAAATTCCCTTATGCCCATCAATTAACATTTGCTCTTGAATATGTATGTATCATGATGTTTTCCTATTATACATATTTAATTATGACTTATTCTTCAACAGCTATATAGGATATGGAAAGAAACATCACAGAAGCTAGAGTTTTGCAGTCTACCTCAAGAAAAATAGTTCTGAAAATCTGGAAGAGGCTGGGGGTTTTATTTTTGTCTGAATAGCTCCATCTGAGTTGCCACTTCTCCATAGCAAAGTGTTACTTGTCCCCATTGTTACATGCCCATGACTGTAAATGTTTAAATATCCCTTATTCCCTTATGGTTTCTATTATCATTTATTTCTGTCGCAAGCAGAAAGATGTCTGGGTCATCCTTTCAGCCAGGATGAAACACGAAAACAGGGCAAAGCAAAAGAACAGCAGGATTCAAGAGAAGTTTGCTGAGGGGAATGTGTTGGGCAATCTTTTGACTGAACTGGAAAGTCTTGAGTCTATTTGAATTCTTAAAATCTTTTCTCACCTTTTTTCAATGCAGTGGGTCAAATTCACTGCTGATGAAATTCCATTGGCTGTGTTGTCAGTACCAAAACCATAAATCAGTGTTACAGTCAAATCAGAATCAGTGTTAGAATGCTTAAGCATTTCCTTTGTTTGAAAGAGAGAAATGGAAGTCAACAGAAACAATCGTATGCACAAAATTAAATGCACACTTAAATGTATTTCATTGGATTGATGTTTTAATCTGGTTTTATGACTTTAGTAGCTTAACAGAATCATTTTGCTAAATTAAAATTAAATAGAATTGTTGAGAGTGCAAATTATTGCCAGATACAGTATCTGTAACTGGCATGAGGAACCCACATACAATGCAGTTAGCTGTAAAGGCTCAACTTCTTAATTAATTTTCCTGAGGCTTAGCCTTTCATTTAAAATACAGCTTTTCCAGTTCCAGGGAAAAAAAAAATAAAAACCACCCTTGGAGACATGGCCCAAATGCAACCAGCTCAGCAATGTTGGTTTGAATTTGCAGAGAGCCTGAAACCACATCCATGACGCATTAATTTCTCTACCAACTGTATCCTGAAGCCAACGAGAATCACGCTGTTTGAAACAGAGACATTGCTAACTAATTTGTCATTTATTACAGCATTAAGAAATGCAATCCTGTTTTGAAGATCTCAGCTTTTTCAAAGACTGGATGGGGCATCTGATGGAGGGCAGTGCAGGAAGAGTAGAACTCAAGGCACAAGGTGAAGCAGGAAACATTAAGCTGAACATGTTGAGCAGCTCATCATTTCTTTGTAGCCTGCCATAACTCCCTGCTTTATGTCTTCTACATGGGCTCCAGGTTCTTCCTGAGAAGAACTTGTTGTACAACACATGGCAAAATACCCTTCCCTGCACCTTGAAGGCCCAAATCTAATACCAACAACACATAAAAGTAAGACTCTGTTTTCCCAAGGGAATGGGCTTTGCTCCCAAAAGCTTAGAAACTGCCCCATTTCAGCAAACACATAAATCTCTATTAGAAAAACATTATGACCATTTATATTTTTTAAATGAATTCATTCCATTTGATCACTTTCCTTTCAAATAATTTGGCTGTTAATTGGATGCAGGCAGGGCACACAGTCAGAGCACTCCAACTTCCCTGTTGGCTCCACATTTCCATGCAGATATTTTGAGAGACAGACATTGTCTGTTAAATGAGAGTTGTGAAACGCAACTACACTGGGCAGTTTTAAAACTTTTCAGTTGCCTTAGGTAACTAGATAATTTTCGCTCATTTTTTTGCAATGTTCCCTAGGTATTTGCTGCACTGTATGCCAGGGAAGAAAGCCCTGGAGGGAATATTAAGGTCGGGATGAGATGGAACTAACAATATACAGAATATTTCTGCTGCACATAGCCATCAGTACAGGGTTTGCCCTCAACTTCCCTGGTGTGCCTTAGTTACCATTGCTTCAGTATTCCCTGGGTGTCTCTTGTGTTATGAAAGTCCCCTCTCTGCTGTGGGGAAGGGAAGAGCAGAATAGAAAACAGAATAACAATGGGAGGAGAGGAACAGAAACTAGACAGTTATTCATGAAACTGTGCTCATAAATAGGGAAAACAGTTCCTTGAGCCATGCTGCACCCTATAGTGTCTGTGCTCTCGTGGTCATACAGTCCCTATGGCCAGAGGACGTCCAGCACTCACCCAAACCACAGCTTCATACAGCTGTGGGACTGAGCTGGAAAAATTCACTTTACAGTGGGTTTTGCTGGGCTTTTTAAGCTGTCCCACCTTTGCCCAGCCCCTGCAGCCACTGCCGTGCCAGCTGGTCAGGTTGCTGTTCGGTGGGCTTTGTGCAGCTCATCGTTTCAATGTGCTCCTCATTTAATGCCTTATAGCTTTCATATGGCATAAATGTTTCTGCATCAGTCGAGGAGAACTGTAAATGCTATTGTCAGTTTGGTATAAGGGTTCGTGTATGTTTGACTGTAGTAACTCTGCTTCTTATTTCAATAACCCAGCACAGTAGGGACAACATTCTGCCGTTACACAATAAAAGCTTTTCCAGGCAGGACTGACACACTCTGAAAAGCAGAACAGATAGTGCAGTCTCATCCTGATGAAATTAGCAGGGGAGAAATATGAAATCTCCACCTTTCATTACACATATTCATGGACATTTGGAATACGATCTGAGTATAAATCTGAATAATTTTTTTTCTCTCCTCTCATCTTAAAACATGTATATTTACTGTATAAAGCACAGTATTTTCTAAGACGAAACAAGTGTTGTATTAAGAAGCAAGGAATACAATAAACCTTTAACTCCCAGGTCAATAATCATATAACAAAAGGACTTGATGAAGTGCCCTCTATACCTTTTTTTTAATATGTCAGCAGGAATAAAAACTGCTTTACTTTTTACCTCAGCTTCACTACTTTAACCCAAGCTGATGGCAAGAAGCCTAGAGAATATTGCTAGCAGCCTGTTCTCTTATGACACCCACCCTTCATCTGGATGTAATATCTCAATATTGCTCCAGAAGATTGGATTTTATTTAGTCTTTTAGCATTATATGAAAAAATGAACTAAATTCTTAGATGGCAGGGGCTTTGTCAATTAAAGGAGTCTAGTTTACTGGGAGCCAGATGAACAGCTGACTTTATCGTATGCAGGAGATTAATGAATGCTACTGCTAGTCAAGAGAAACAAGAGGTCATCCAGAGACTACTTTGTTTGCTCTCTTGGTACTTTTAAAAAATGTTTCTTTAAATACTTTTAAGGCAGGCCTGTTCAGCGCTATAAGGAACACACTTGCCAGTTAATCTGTGATACACACCAGCATCAAAGATCTCTCCTAGTTTTCAGGTTTGAGTCTAAAAAAGCTTTTGTGACATCCCAGCTGGCCAGGGCTCTATTTTTTTTAACACAACTCCTGCTAGGAGAGTAGAGAATGGGAGCTGTTTTCTCCTCCTTTCCACTGCCCTCCTGTTACTAGACACACCAAACAGTTTTGTGACCTTGACATAGAAGAAACTTCAAATTAAGTCCTTAGAGCAAGGTTTTGAATGAGGGTCACTTACTGTACCAAAGTAGAGTGAAAACCATCTGTTTGGTTTTTCTTATACTAAAAATTTCTAAAAGTCTCAAGTTCATTTTGCACCAGAGTGAAAACAAGAGCTGGAACCTTCAACATTTCAGCAAATTGGAAATGCATTCATTTTTTCCTGGGAGCCTTGGACTTGAGGAATGATCATACTGTGTCTGCACAGTGCCCACCACCCAGAGATCCAGCAATGGCAGTGGTCCAGCAGTGTACTGGGAC
Organism: Struthidea cinerea; assembly: GCA_013397865.1. NCBI lineage: Eukaryota > Metazoa > Chordata > Aves > Passeriformes > Corcoracidae > Struthidea > Struthidea cinerea. Next base: position 2,082,821 of record VZTI01005121.1, read on the forward strand.
TTGGGAGCAATTGCTGCCTCCCAGGAGGAGCTCGTTGGAGAGCTCCAAGTACCCTGTTCCCTATTATGGGAATGTCATTGGTTTTTAAGCTCCTATCTCTTGTTCAGTGGGGGACAAATTCCTGCTCCTACCAGGGCAGGAGGAGCTTCTCCCCACTTTGTGGATGAATTCCTGCCTTGAAGGCTCATGGATTCACAGCAGAGCTACTGTGAAGGCATCATTGCAGCCATGAGGTAGTAAAGCAAAAAGCATAAAACCACAACCAGATGTACAAAACAGAGATTCATAGCTCTGACTGAAGTGATGCAGAGAGGATCCCAAAGTTCCTCATCTCTGAAAGTCACTGGAGTCCTTTCAGCTCTTTTCTTTATTTCCTGTATGGTTTAACAGAGCAGAATCGCTTGACTCTCAGGCTTGACTCTCTCAGGTGTGCCTCCTCTCCCACCCCGTATTCATATTAAAAGAAAAAAAGGACTGAACACTGTAGATAAAATTAATTCAATATCCCCTAATCTTCTCACAGCCAGCAATAGATGCTTAGCTAAAAAGACACGCTAACTATAAGGATGCAAGGGTTTCCTTTAATTCTCCAAATGCAATAACAAATCTTGGCTGCAGTAGAACATTTATTTTCCCATCTGGATGCACAAGAAGTAAGAGACAAGTTTCTTAGCACTTCCAAAAGAGAATTTATCTCTTAGCTGGCCATATAGTTATGGAAACAGCCTGTGAAAGGAGAGGGCAGTAGGCTCGCTTGGCTCCATTCCCACTATCACTAAAGGAATAGCTAAAAAAATAAATCCATATTTTATCATTATTTTTACCTCCCAGTGTACATCACTGAAAGGGTTTATATGCAGCCCTCTTAATTGGCACAGCCCCTGCTGGAAATAGAAACATGCCGATGAATTGCTCATTCAGATTAGGCTCCCAGGAATATATTGTGCTGAGAGACACTCACTTTTATTTCCTGAATTGCTTTAACGATGAGCACTGAGCAACTCTTGCTGCACTCCCTCCCTCCCAAGTACCCTGAGCTCCACGACGAGGCAGCAGCCAGAAGCTCTCAGCCAGCCCCCACAGCAAGAAATATCTGCATGTAAATACCAAAGCACACCTGTGAACAGCTGTGAGTGGGCCTTCAGATGTTGTGTTTGCCAGCTAAACATATAATTCTCAATTAAGTGAGCAATTACCCATTATTGTTTAGCCCTTGAAATTCAGCATTGTGCTGAATCTATTCCCTGGCAATGATCCCAGTGAAAAAGCAAGTCATCTCTTTAGGGTACAGATTTATATTCTCTGGTAGTAGGGTCACTAATAACACTTGGAAATAGGATTCACAGGTAAACTTCGAAGACTTCTAAAGGCTTTGAGCACCTTCAGGTCTCACTGTAGAAAGGCTGTTTCCAGAAATCATGGCTTTCCTTTTCTTCTAGCTACTAGCTCAAGAGCGTTGTCTGCAAAGTTATATGGTTGTTTTTGCTATTGTGAAGAGTGGGAGATAAGAATATAAAATTTGGCAGGTCTAGGTTCTATAACAGGGTGAAAAAAATGCAGTGCTCCAGAGAAAAATCCTCCTGAACTGTTACAGTGAAAAAGAACATCATAGCCAAGGAAACTGGGACAAGTTCATCTTCCAAGAGTGTTTGTTCAATAGACTTGAATTGCAGGACAGATAACGCTTTGTTTTCTTAAAAAGTTGTAGTCGTGTTGAAGATTAAAGATCATTAATTGATAATCCCAGACAAAGATTTTCTGGCTTTCAAAAAATGAAAATTCTTTTTTTCCAGCTGAAAAATGAAAGTTTGGTGCCAGACACAGATAAGCTCATCATAGCTGGTAGAAAGAATCACCTCAAACCTTTCTTGTGGATACTTCCTAAAATATTGAGGAGAAGAACATCCAGAAGAACTTGAATTAATCTAAACCCAAATTTTCTATCAAAAAAGCTATTACCAAAGATTTTCCAGCACTCTCAGCTGCAATGCAGACCTGTGAGCAATTAGATGCAGACCACAGCTGTTTAAAACTGTGTACATAGGATAGATGAAAGGTTGACTTCAATCTAATGGTATTTTAACCTGTCATTTCTGGAAACCAGATTATTTGGGTTGGTAGGTTTCTGTCTCTCTTCTTACAAAAAAGTGAATTTCTTAGATAGCTTTTTAGCTCCTCGGTCCTGCAGAGGAGAGGTGAGAACTAGAGCAGCCCGCAGAGGGCAGGTGGACTGAGGACAGCGAGGCGTGTTAGTCTTTGAAAACTCTTTGAGCAAGAATTGGGAAACAGTCACATTTCAAAACCTGGAAAGAGCTGCAACAGGGAAGGATTTTAAGTGTTGCTCAAAGTTAACTTACACGTTGGGTTAGGTTTTATTCCGTTCTATCTTCAGCAGCACCCAACCTGGGCAATACAAATCTGGTGCCACTCGTGATGGATTGCACACAGGGCCAATTGGAGCCCTATGAGCTTTAAAATTGATAGTACAGAGACCAACGGCGGCGGTACAGTTTTTCATCAAATGAAATGGAAAAGTGATTTAATAATTCTTTCTGTCTTAAATTGCTTAAAAGAATTTTAGACAGTTAAAAATTGCATGGATTTTGAACCATATGTGTGAGAGTGGAAAAAAATAAGGGTTTTGTTTTTCCTATTTTTAATATGAGCCAGATGAAACAAAAAGATTGTTTCCTTGCAAACTATAGGTCAAGTACCTATGTAGGCTTTGAGATGGCTCTGTAAGTTATCATGTTATCTTTCTTTCTTGACAGTATACCATTATGTGGTGTATCATTTCAGCATTTACTATCTTTCATGTCCTTTTATCTTCACACTAGGATTTCTTTCTAAATTCCAAACCGTGCATTTGGTTTCATTATATAACACTGGCTTTTACAAAACATTGGCTCTTCATATTCTTTGGTTTCATATTTGTCGGCATTGGGCTGAAATAGTAAACCCTCTACGTCTATTTTATCTTGTTAAAGATAAAAACAATATGGCAAATGAACTATTTGGGGAACACTACTTTCAAATTAAAGGAGAGGAAAAAGTATTAAGTGTCACCACTGAGTTGAACTATATTGAAATCTTGAACTGAAGTGATTTTTTTAAAAAATTGAATAAAAAGGTGACCCAAAATGCTACAACTGTCATGCAGGACTCTGTTATCTTAAATTATTTATTTAACATCTGGTAAATATTATCCAAGCTATAGTACAGATAAATTGAATAAAAGAATACCAATGCCAGGGGAAAAGAAGAATTGCTTAATACTGTAAGTATATAGAGCTGTTCCAGAAAGCAGCTTATTCTCGCTCTGCAAGAGGAGATGAGAAGCATGGTATCGGGGTAAAATGCATCTGCTTCATTTCATCCTAAGTATGAAGCTATCAAAGCAGTTTTAGAGATTTAATTTAATCGCAAACACAAATTCTATGAAAACAGTCTGACAGCGACATGAAATTTTACATAACTTCTTTTACCCCCTCCCCCTTTAAAATGCAGCTTCCCAGCTGATTCATTTTATTTTATCCTATGCGTATTGGGGATCAGATTGAATTTTCTTTGAGAAAAGAAAATAATTAAGCCATCTGTAAAGCTCTGGCTGGGCATGAACATAGCAGCACAGGATAGAGTTACTTGGAGGGGGGAATGAGGTCAAAGAAAAGTACTGCAGGGAGAAAAAATCAAGTTCTGTGACATGGAGAACAAAATAAAAAGAGGATGGAGTCTGAGAAGGGGGAAGGGACCTAAATTCCTTTTCAGTTTGTGGGTTACACATGAAACAAAAGGCTTATCTTAAATATATGCAGGTTTGGAGATTTTTTTTTTTCTGGGAGCTATTGAGAGCTAATTAAATTATGGTCAAGTACTAAGCATTTCTCCGGTGCTTCCATGGTCAGTTTCTGCTGAGCTCTTCTTGGTTACTGGATACCGCTTATGAAATAAAGAAGATTGATTCCCAAATATTTGTTCCTATTCCCTCTTTGTGGATTACATTATACCACTTTTCATTCTTACAGTCTTTGCTTAAGCTGCAGGATATAAGGGCCCTATTCCGACTGCCAACTCCAGCGCCCAAGATTAAGGGGCTGCTATCACACCAGAGTTCAGGAGGGTAATGAGCAGTACAGACCACCTAGAGTCTGCAGCTGCCAGAGCCTGGCTCTGCACTCCCAACAGTGAGCAGCACTCAGGACACCCCAATTGCACACGCACAGGCTAAGCACAAAGATAATTTCTCCCCCTTCCACTCTCACTGTATTGAGAAACAGAACTTGGCAGCCTGCACGCCAGGCACCGGGGTTGGCTTAGTGCTGCCTTTCTCCCCAGACAGCTGCGATAGCTGACATAGCCTGAAGGCTCCAAAGAACATTAAAGTCAGTGGGCAAACTGGGATCAAGCATGCTGGTGTGAGGGTCAGGATAATACTGCTGGAAAAGACTTCCAGTTTCACACTGGATTTTAACCACAGTTCTTCCAGGATCGAACTTGACATAAGAGGACCCACAGTCTCCTCCTAAGTCCCTCCTTCATCCCCACCTTTTGGCACTGCGAGGCAGCCTCCACCTGCTCTGATATGGGCAGAAAGGTCCTAAAGATATTATATACATACCCGTGAGTCGTTGGTGAAGGCGTGGATAGGTACATCTGCCAACCTAACAGGGTTTTTTATAGAAGAATGTCATGTCTCCTGCCTCCAAGCCAGTGGGTTGGGACAGTTGCCTGTTAACCACTCAGGCTGTTGACTTCTGTTCCAACACCCCAGGCTGTGGATGCCGCATCGGTTGTCCAGAGCCTGCTTTTCTAGGCCCAGCCACCCTCCATGAGCAGCTGCCCCTCCACCTCAGGAGAAACATCTGGATGAGTGAGAAGAACCTGATGCCTAATCATTACATAAAAATCCATACAGGAAAACCAGAGGCCAAAACGCAAGCCATGAGAACTTCATCTGGTTAGTTCGAGGGCAGTGTGGAAAGTTTGAACCTTTGTTTCTGCAAATGGATAATCATACAGATTAAGTGAAACACCACCGAAATCTGTAACTCACAGAGCCAAAAACCTTCCTCTATAGTTGTTCCAAGGTAAAGCTTTGCTGGTAAGAAATAATTTTCTGCCATACCTGGATTTTTCTTGCAATCGTGGTTAGTAGCAAATCTGAATCTGTCAGCACAGCAGTATAATTTAAATAGTACAATTCACAGCTGACAGGGGATTTCCACCGACTTCACTTGGAAAATATGTCATTTGCTAGCTCTTGTTAACAAGTAGTAAGGCATCTGTTGCTTGCCCAGGGTTACACGGACCAGCAAGAGACATTACTGAGGAGACAGAGAAGAGAGAAGGGTTGACAGCAGCAAGCCAGGTGCAGAAATGAAGCTTGTAAATTTGTGTAAAATGCAGGGCAAAGACCTGTTAGTAAGTTGCTGACACCCCAGTTTATCTGAACTGTCTATTGCAAAGTCTGTATTGGAAGTTCTTACTCCAAATGCCTACCAAGCAAAAAATGCAGATTCTGAGATAACCCTTGGCATCATCTGAATCATTGTAGAAAAGAAGTTGCTGAAAGACTCCCAGTAAAATTCAACACAGGCAAGCACAGTCAATGTGTCCTTGAAGGGCAGAGGTGGCAGGATGGCTTGGCACCTAAAGCATTACACCAACATTCTCGTCTAGTGTATTGTACCCACCATAATCTCATGCTCTCTTGGAAAGGCACATGCTGCCTCTGCAGTTCTCAAATTAGCTTTCCATGACCCAGCACTAATGTTGCAAGATAACAGGATTCCTTGCTTCTTCATGATCTCAGTCACAAAGTGATGGCCTGAGAGAAAGTAGGTGAGAAGTTGTCTGTAACTTCATCTTCCTCCCAGCGGATCTCTACTGAAATGAGCAAGCAGGATTCTTCCCTTGCAAATAACAAAGCAAACCCACCCATCTTTCATGCAGTCTCCTTTATCTACAGGGAGAGTGTCAAAACCTTCTCTTCCTAATTGCAAAAGCACCATAAGCAGAAGGCAATTTGCTCGATTAGAAACCTGTAAACTTACCTTTCTGATTAATTCACTGTCCAAGGAGCCCGGTCTCCCTGCTCCTTCTCCAAACAATCCTTGCACCTACTTCTCTTGCTGACTATTTCCCACAGTCTTTCCCCCACATGCTCAGCTAATTGCAGTTAAAAAGAATGGATTCACCTGTCTCCTCATCAGTCTTTCAGAATTTTTTACAGGGGATTATGTATGTGTCTTTATCATGCAATCCAACACCAAAAATTTTGTTTGAACTACCAGCATACAAGAGAGCGCATAGCTGTTTCTTCAGCTGGATTTGAAAGAGTGTTTCTCACGATTTTTCAGTAAACCTGTAGTTGCTTATACATCAAAGTTCCATTTGATAACAGCTATAAATTTCTTTCAGTATAGCACTATTAATATACTAACATTTGGGGTTTTTTTCCAGTGAAATTAGACCAAATTTTCTATAAAACTAACCAAAGCTTTTGCTTTTACTCCAAGAATTTGACATGATAAATTTTATAAGCAATGTTTTGGTAGGTGCAGCTTAATGTTCCCAAACTCATGCTACAATATTATTGATGAAAAAGAATCCTCAGTAACATTCATGGACTCCTCCATAACCCACAAAGCCTAAAAGAGCTGTTCTTCACTGATTATCCCCACTATCTGTATCCTGTCTTTCACCTTCAGATAGGTCTGTTCTTTATGGTGATAAATACCGAGACTGGAAAGGTCTGTTAGCTATGTACTATATAGTCAGAAGGTCTTTATGTAAATTACTGTGAAGGTGGGGATGCTTCAAAAAAAGTTAAAAAGGTTAAGAGTACTTATTTCAAAAGATCGGGGTGTTTTTTTCAATATGAACAGTTATTCTTTGTTGTGCAACTGCACTGTAAAAAACCACACTGCGAGGTCTGGTTTGTGAGGTTAGAAATGCAGCCTAGAATTAAAAGCACTTCCCAATTTTTCCCTCTTCAGATCCAAACTGAGTATCTTTCAAAAAAATATACAATCAGTAGAAAGAAGTTAGGAAGCTGAAGAAGGGAAGAGACCTTATTTAGTATTTCTCTCAAAACCAGAGGAAATAATTAGTAAAATCCCTTCCAGTCTTGAATTTTCTGGGCCAAGATAAGGAGCCTTTTTGTTTTGTGGAATGCTGCAACACCTGCAAGATAGGATTTTCTGACGGGTCTAAGTCAATTAACTTGTACAGAAAATATGTTTTCCTGATCATATAGGTGATTTTTCAGTAGGTATAATTTTTTTTTCATTTTTTAACTTCAAAAAAATATAAAAAAGTACCAGCTGGACTCTTGTTATTGAAAATACCTAACAGAAGTGTAGTGGCAACTGTGATACAAACCATCTGAAGATAATTTTGCCATCTATTTTTTCTTGAATAATTGGTAGTATTAGGGTCTTCTTAGTGTGGCTCATAAGTCTTTAAAGCAAAGCTCTATGCTTACAACTTGTTCCATCTTCACTCACAGGAATCACATTTGTCTTCCAAAATCAAGAAAAGAAATCAAAGGTCTCCATAGATGTTTGTGAAGTTTATCAAACTGCTATTATGTCACAGGCCAGTTGTTTCAAGTAAATCACGTAAATCAATTTGCCAGAGCAACTGTTGCAATTTATAAGAAAAAAACACAAGTAAAAAATTGCCCAGGGCTAACCAAGGTTACTGACAGGGGATTATGGAAAGACAAAACAAATTTCACCTGAAGAAACATTCCTACTGGCATAGACTATATCTTAGCAAAGCTGTTAGATAGTGTTGTCTAGTGCTTAATATTTTCATTACAGAGCTTACAGTCCTTGAATCTGTTCACAAGTTTGTATCTTTATTTTCCTTCAGGTGTAGGATTTAATCTGCTTACCCCTCTTACTAAAGGACATACTAGCTTTGGAGAAGGATGCCATGACATTCAAATCACAGATTACGTTATTATTAGGTAAGCTTAAAAGAAAGTTGGAGAAGTGCACAGAAATTACAGACCTTATTTATAAGTCTGCCAAACATACTGAGTCTGAAATCTGTTAGAATTCTCTCCTGTTCTCCCCAGTAATTTTCATCCTTAGGTGGATTACCATCATGAGTCATTACAAAGATCTTATCTTGGAACACAGGCTGGAAATATTTTTCAAGTGCTTTGTAACAGAAAAGACACAAACAGATGATGAAACAACGGCTATTACCAAAGAAATACAGTTTATTTCACTTTTTAAAAATTTGTTCCTCATTTATAACCTGTTAATTGACAGGAATTTTGCTGTTCTGATAGTTCCATGTTTCTTATCTCCTCTGTGGAGAGATGTGTTGCGGTGGTGGTTTCCCCCTACATCTTATGGAAATGTGTCTTATAAAAAAACCTTAAAAGACATTCATAACTATGGCTCCAGATGCTGAAAAAGAGTTGGAATTGATTTTTCAGACTTCCTAAGCAATACCTTATTAGCTGCACCCCAAGTACAGAATGTATTTGCCATACAGAGGTGACAGTTACACCTTAGAAAACCTTAAATCAGGAGTAGTCTTTGTGACACATACACTAAGTACAAGAGGAGCGTGCCTATAAATTTGAATTCCTAAAAACTGCAAATTTGTTTATCTTGCTCCTTAGCTTCCCTGTGAGAACGTCATGGAAAACACAGCGCAAATGTTTTACTGTAAGCAAAACATGTAACAAAACAGTCTGTGACCTGCTTATAACCCCTTCCCCAAAAGGAGGAGTCTGGGGTGTTATAATCCGGCCAAATTAACATTAATTCCTGGAATAATGCTGGAACAAAACCCTGTTTCAGGCATGTATTTCAGGGAAGAACTTGGAATACAGCAAAATGAATAGGATCCTATATAGTACATAGCATGTGTTGTATGATGTATCACAAGCCAACTGCCTCTTGTGACAGGACAACAACCTTTGTGCATAGAGAGGAGATTGTTATTATCATATACTTTAATTCTAGTGACAGTTTTTACATGGCTTCTGTGATATTCTCATAAGAAATCAAAATAAATGTGGTATTCACGTAACTCCTAGTGAGACCCAGAAAAGCACAGTCCAGAGAGGTGGTTTAGTCAGAAAGGAGGACTGAACAAGTGACAGGAGTACAGTCTTCAAGTTTCAGTTGCAAATTATCTGTTTTCCATGTCCATCATGCACAAGACAAGCACTAATGGATTTATATTTTAGTTATATAGATAGGCGTCAGCAAAACCTTTGAAGAGCTAAGGATAACAACGCACATGAAGGCTTGGTTTTCCCTTGTGGGAGACCTCTAAAAGCAGGCTACACAAACATCATTAAGAATTGCAAAAGGGTCACTGATCTTGCCTTAGGGTGGGGAAAGGTTCAGAAAAGCTCTCAGTGTCCTTTCTGTCCTACGATAAAACATTTTGCTCCTTCTCAGAGCAAAACCTGAGAGTTTGCACACTGGGACCCACAGGGCAGGCTCTCCCCCTCTTTCTGTTCAGATGACCTCTGACATTTGCCCACCCATTAATCAATTATAGTCTGAAGAGCGAGCATATTGCCAGAAAAGGACACCTGGGGAAGTGACACTAGCAGAGTGTGTGAAACACCCACTCAGACACACACACAGGCACAGATGCAAGGTAGAGCTACATCCAGGTACTCTGTTTAGAAGTTTTGTCCACAGTCTCTAAGAATAAACTCTCCAGCAGGATTTTTCACTGTTACCATGCCTAAAGGCTCAGCAAACAACCATTCGTTGCAGCCTGCCCACATGGTATACCCAGGTGGACTACGGCTGATATGGACTGCCCAGTCCATGTGTGAAACACATGTGTTCTGCCCCAAGACTGTGGGAGCTGCATAAATTACACATGCAAAATATGTCAAGCACATGTAGACATGCCCTGGATTTTCATGAATTTTTGGTACAAAATAACACCAAGAGAGTTTATGTCAACTGTTTATTTATTTATAAGGAGGGATTTCAGGAGAATCTGTGTAATATTCAGGTTACAGAAAATAGAAGATATTATTTATCACTGTGCTGTCGAAGTTGTAAAGTTGGATGCCAAGATTTTCCTTTCCTTCTGTGACTTTTACTCCTGCACATTTATTACTGTGTAGAATTGGAAATTCTTGCTGCAAAATGTAAATTAAGACACCACAGTGCAAGCTTCTGGAGATGACACAACCTTTTAGTCATCTGAATGCTGCTTTAGGCTGTATCTCTACTTATCAGCACTATTTAGTAGCAGACATTTAAAGCAAATGGGAAGTGAAGTGTCTTAAATCTTTCTTGCAATGTATCAGTTGAGTTTCTTCAGCACATCAGTGGAGAAGAAAACAAATTAGAAGAGCCAAGGTTGAATCAGTACACAGAATCCAACTCCTAGTTCTGCAGGGCTCAAAGTCTGCAGCCACTCCTTACTTATACCTGTTGAAGTAGGACACTGAATACAAACTCTGAAAAGATGGGTTTCACATCTCAGACTGGATTTGCAAGCCACTGAAATTGTCAGTGGAACAGGCAAAGATTTTAACTAGCAGTTTTTTCTCTGTGTTGCCTTCCTAACGGGAAGTGGGGTTGCTGGCTTCTTAAGTTGGTGCTTCTTCTTGTTGGGTAATTAGCCTATAACAGGTTTTTTATTCTTTTTTCAGCAGGAAAAAAAATGAACTTGGTTAAAAGAACATGTAGGACATGGAGATCACTGTGTATGAAAAATGGTAACATTTAGAAAATTGCAAGTTTTCCCTACTTTACTCAGATGTCCTTGCAGGGTGGAGGGAAGTCAACTGAGACGCAGAGCCAGCATAATTCCCAAAAGCCGCTCTGCAGTCCTGCTCCATGAATTCTTCAAATCCATTTAAAATGGTTGCTCTTACAGAAAGAGTTATAAACACAGCACTTTGTTTCTCTGAGACTTCTCTTTATTCTTTGTTTCTCTCACTTAAAATAAAAGTTATCCATTCTAGGTTGACCTTGAAGCACAGGACTTTCAATGTCCCCTTGCAGAGTTTGGCCTAATACAAGGAACAGCTGGTACCACTAATACTAATGGATTTCCTGGTTTTAGTTCAAATATAGTAAACTTTTCATTTCATACGCACTAAATCTGAAGATAGGGTTTTCATATTTGTTTTTCTCCAGTGAGAATCATAGGCTTTAAATGTACTTTTAGAAATAAAAAATGGAAAAGGGGAGAAAGAAAGTAGTTTTTAATATGCTGGCAAAAAAAGTGTGCCATTTTCTTTCCTCCCTGCGTTTTAGTCCACTCCTGTGAAAGATCCTAATCACGACCCCAGAACTGATGGGATGATTTGTGGGACCCCAGTGAGAACATGTACTGCAATGGAAGAATTTAAAACATAATTATATGCGTTCAAGAAAAAATCTGTCAGAGCTGTTTCAAACTTTAAATTAACTGTATATGGAGTGTGAAGGGGTCAAACCAGTATTAGCACAGCACTGTATGAAGTTTCATTTTCCTGTAAAATAGGAGAGTGCAGAGGAGTGGGCAGACCTAAGGCCAAAACCTGCCAGGGCTGAGTGGCAACCTGAGACCAGTGAGAATGGGGGGCCCTGGGGGAGTCAGAGAGGACCAGCCCTTTGCAGGACAGAGACGTCAGGAGAAGGCTTTGGGAGTTTTTTCGCACATCAGGGCTTCAAGGAATACCTAATAATTGGTCTAGCAAATCTAGGGTACTAATTATATACATTTATTTTTCACGCACGAGGTACTTTTGAAACTTGCCAGTCTCTACAGAGGCCTTAACCACCATTTACATATTTTTGTGATGGCACCATATAAACCTATAGTCTCCCTCCCAAACACAGTAGGGTTTACCTGCAGCCAAAGGCACACATGATGACATGACAAAGATTAATTTCTAGGCTAGAAAGTTACCAGAATGGAAAGTCAATAAAAATAAATATGTTCTCAAAGGAATTCAGACTGCTGAGGGCAATTTTAGCACCTGGAAAGCAATTCTTTCTGTAGTCAATAAACTGAATATTAAAAATACAAAGTAGTCTCAGTGCATAAGGTTGGTCACAATAAGTGTGTTCAAGGTAAGACCTACTAAGGGATCTTCAGGGAACACTTCTTAGCAGGGTATTGCTGAAACTGAACCAAACAATCCTCGTTCCATATGAACATTTTATTCCTGCCATGATGCCCTTAAGGATAACAGTCCCCCAACAGCATTAAGGAACTGGTTTACTTAATGTGAGTTGTTCTCCTTGGAACAAATCTGATGATCATGTTGCAGCTCAGAATGGAATGTGATTTGGGATGATTTAAAAATATTTTTGCATTTGTGCTCTGTCTGGGTGGTAGATCCCCACAGTAGTAGGTAGCAAAGCAGTTTTAAAGATGTCTTTGTCTCGGCTCTAGAGAAGGGAAAAGCACTGTTGTCAGTATCCCCCACCACGTGGAAGACTGGCCTGGTGTCTTTTTCTCACAGCAAGCTCTATTTCCACAGGACTGGAACTTTTGCCCCAAAGTGATGAGTTTGTCTTTTACCTGATCATCCAGGGAAGATTCTTCTTGAGATTTTTCTCTGATTATTTCTTCTGGTTTTCCTTTTTGCTTTGTTGTTTAGCACCAACGAGAGAAAGACAAAATGATAAACATCTGCCTACCATGAACTTGAACTGTAGCCAACTTCAATTCTCATCAACATTGATTTTAGTGCTCTGATTATAGCCCCAATCCACTGCTTTCTTTTGATCTTCTTTCTGAGTATTTCTCTACCTTGATACTCTGATGATGAGACAGTATTTGTCTCAAGCACCAGCAAACACTTCATTTGGGTTTCTAGCATCAGACATCCTGCTGACATACATTAAAGGTATCAAATGTCTCTGTTTCCCAATTGTCAGTTCATATTTTGGTGTTTATTTGCAGAGTCTGGCAAATGTGTTTTTCAACTATCAGTCACTCACATTTTGATATCAAAACACTGTTTGGACTGGGTGTTTATTACTTCCTTCTGTTCGTTTACACAAAACAGATATTTTAATGGAAGCAAGTATGGTGCATGATTAAAACCTAACAACTGCAGTTCCTAGAAAATGATACATGGATATGTGTGCTACACCCAGCTATCTAATCATGCCTGCATATGAATTTTTTTCTCCTGAAGATAGATTAATGGATCTTTAATCTATTTACTGCCAGTACACTCTCAAATTTTATTGCATCTTTTAATAAGCAGCTATTAAACTTATATCTGTGCACATGTTGACTATTTGGGTAGTTGATCCTTGAAAATGCCATAACTCTTGTTTACACACAGTCATATCATTTTTCCTCTTCTTTCTAGGCATGGAGACCCTGTAAATATCAAATTTGTATGCATTATCTTTGATCTGTATTGTTGCTGTTTGATATTAGGCAGGAATTCGGAGATGTTCCAACTTATGTGAATACTGCAGTATGATTGTATAATATGATTGTACAATGAGAAACTTATTTCTAGCTCATTCATTCCTAAAAAACAGCGTCTGCTAAGTTAAGCTAGAGAAATGTGATGTTCCAGTCTTTACCCCAGTACACTTAGCACAGAAATGAGCTACAGTCACTGTAGAGTGTCTTTGGAAAATGCTGACTTTTCCAGCAGTTGCATCTGTGTCATGTTAGTGTACACACACAAGAGGTTGTGGGTTTGGTTTTGGTGTTTTTGAAGTTTAATGTTGTCTAAGACCTCCTTAAAAAAAATATTAGGAAACTTTGAGAATTTCAAAAATTCTGGGTCCGAGTTTTGCAACACAGCAGCTTTTTGAATGCACACTGCTCTGTCTTCTCCAAATAACCTTCTGGGATTGGAGTGGTGGAGTTTTTGCAGAGAGAAAAGCAGTTCAAGATGAGTATTCAGGACTGACTGAAGTTTTTGTTTACTTTACCTCCATAAATAAAATTCCCTCCATCATTTTTTGTCCTCCTAACACCATCTGTAGGTCTGTTGGCAAAGTTCCTCCTCACAAACCCACTTTTGCAGTTTGTTGTCAGTATTCAGGAGTCCCTAAGTGTCCAACTATTTGAGAGATGCAGAAGCAGAGGAGGAATAGGGCTGGAAAGGAGCTGCTGAGCTGCTCTCAAAAACTGGCTCCATCCCAGAGGATGAAAACCGATGTGATGGTGCATTTATTGGAGGGTTTCAGGGAAAGATGAACCCGAATTCTCCATACAGCTGGACAGAATCATTTGTAAGCTGCAGAGATTTTCCCAGCAGTGCTTTGGGAGGGTAACCTTCAGGAGGTTAATGCAGTGGGTTTTTTATGGGCTTTCTGCACTGGAGCAGACTTCTCTCATGGAAGTATCCCCAGCAGAGAAAGCACCATAAGGGTTCGAGGCTTCCGGAGCTGCCTACCATCAGCAGCAAGCAAGAGCAACTGCAGGGTGCAGTGATGATGGAGCAGTGAATTAGGAACTTCTCAGACCTTGTAGGGGAATTCTCTGCACTTATCACTTCCTGCAGTCTGGGTAAACTGGATATAATGAGCCTCCTCTGCATATTTTAGAATAGTCTTCCTGGCCTTCCCACCATGTCAGGATAGTTTTCTGTACTTTCTATTCATTTCAGTGGTTCAAAAGTGAAAAAAAAAAAAAAAGTAAAATAAAACATATTTAGAGAATATTTTAAGCCCGCTGGTACCTGTTTTTAAAAGAATAAAGGTTAAGAACCTCATAGATTCAAATAGTAACTCAGAAAATCAAAACTTTACCTAAAACTTCAGTGCTTTTTTTCAGTTCTTTGTGCTTATATATTTTGCAGCTATTGTAGATGTGGAATGTTAAGTATATTTAAGAAATTGGTATATTTTATTTAAATTTTTCCTTAGTTTTTGATCTGTAAGGATGTTACTTCAAAATTTTTTCCAGGTGTACTATCATATAGTATTGAGCCATCTGTTTATGTACCTCAAGCATGTTTCTAAGGTTTGTAAGAGCTCTGAATCTGAGCTTTTATCCTTCTTGTTCACAAAATTCATGTGGCAAACTGACTGTTCAATGAAAATGCGTATATAATATTCGTTGAATGTACTTCTGAAAAGAAACGCATAATTTTATGCATGTCTTTGGTGAGAAATATTACTTCAAAAACAGTCTAAAGCCAAGGGGAATTCCAAGCACACATGCTTTAAAAAGTAATTATTTTCTTTTTAATTCATTTTTAAAGTGATCACACAAGATTCAAAAGTGCAAATGTAGTCCAGCTTAGCTGAACAGAGGCTAATAAATGCCAGATTTATAAATGAGGCATGCTTTAAAAACACAGTTGTAAAAAAATTAAATCAACAGAGATGTGCAGAGACCATGTCTGCAGAATAGATTCAAACTAGTCAAAGATTTATAAATATGGGATCATCACCAATATTGCTAACAAGCTGTACAAGTAAAGAAAGTGAGCTGGTTCTCTTTTGTCTTACCAAGTGACAGCATATGGAGAGCAGTTGAGAGTGTGTACAGTGATTTTCTCTGTGTTATACTACAAATTTCAGTCAATAGAGGAGCCCATTTTTGTGGGCCAGTTTGTGTTTTCTTTCCGTGTGGAACATCATGGGCTGATCAGAATTTCAAAGCAATTATTTCACTTACAAGTATCAGGCCTTTCAAGGGTTATCGTTTAAATGTTGATGTGAAGCTGCCCTCAGAGAGAGCACACAGGGTTCAGGAAGAGGTACATTTACAGTGATAATCTACGATTTGTGTGGGATCTATGGATCTATCATTCCATGTCAGACAGAGCAGAGTGGTGCAAAAAATATTTAAAGCCTGTTTCTTAAAAACAATAAGAAGTTTGTAGGCTTGCATGTGCAGCTCCCGGTATTTAGCCATTTTGAGTAAATGACTGAAAACCACATCCAGAATTCTAGCTGGATAATCTCAATTGTTTATCTCTAAATTTTGATCCTGTTCTGCAAGAGGAACTCAAACAGATCCCCACCAAACTTGGTGACCTTTTAAAGTTTGGGGTTTTTACTTAAAACCTTACAGCCTTTGCAATCTGGAGGTTTAATTAAACCATTTATATTTGACACACATGTAATTTTAATGCTATATTATTTGAATTAAACAATTTATAGTAAGTCGGATTTATAAAATCAGGAATTCAAAGTTATTGCAATGATTAATGCCGTTTTTCAGTGCAGTACCTAAACATCTGCACAAGTGTAGGATGGTGTTGTGCCAAGCTCTGTACAAACACAACAATAACCCAAACACACAACCTGAACACACAATGCAGGGGAAAGAGGGACACAGAATGACCAGTATAAAAGGCATCATAAAAATTTTTTGTCAAACCAAATGCTTTTAGAGGCCTGGAAGGAAGAAGGTAGTTATATGGATCTGGGTCACTGGCTGGCTTCCAAAGAAAGGAATAGAATATATGGAGAAGACGAAATGAGAATCAAATGTAGACAGAGTGCTTAATCTTTTCTTTAAAAAAAAAAAAAAATCAGGACTCTTTTTTCCTTAGCAACAGCTGAAATTACACAAATACATTCCTAATATTGGTGACAAAGTACTTATAAGAAGTGGCTGCTTTGTCACAGTAATATGGGCTTTTTTTTCTTTATTTTATTCAGTACATAATGTCTGGAGAACCCAGCTAATAATCTCCACAATATTTGGGCTGTTTATAAACAAACTGAACCAAATTATTCTGTGTAAACAGAGAAAAGAAGTTAGAAAATACAGAAGAGAAACTGAAAATTTAAAGTAGGTACTTTTACTGTGTTATGATGTTTTTCCACTAAAATGCATTATTCAGCGGAGAAAATCCTTTGTACACAGGAGGAGAACACCTGCATGTACCATTGAGAAGAAAGTTCATTTTGAGATGTGTAGTGAGGGTGTAAAAGAGAAATATTCTTGTGTAGAGTGTCAGTAGCAGAAGGGTGATTTATGCACAAGGAGCCTCAATACTGAGTGACTGAAAGATGAAAGTCTGCGGGTTGTATTCATTGTAAACAAGTGTGAAGTGATGTATGTTTGGGAAAATATATTCTTGGCCATGTAAAATCACTGCTGGACTCTCACTTGTCATTGAAAATGAGAGGCCAAAGAACAAACCAAATGCTAGGAGTTATTTGGAAAGCAAAAGACCGTGAGACCTATGTCATCATGATGCCTCTGTGCATCTTCTATGCTCCCACATCTTGAATATTTTATGTAGCTCTGGCCCCTAATCCCCAATCCTTTCATTTAAAGAAGCCTTATCCTAGAATTGGAGAAGGTTCAGAGGACATTTGCAACCATCAGAATTATGGAATGCCAAGAGAAAGGATTGTTAATCTGAAAGAACAATGACTGAGGAGGTCCATAAAATCATGGGGACCTGGGCTGGATAAGCTGAAGAGGGTTGCACACTGTCTTTTCCAAGGTACCTTAGGAAGCCAGCAAGTAGCAGCTTCAAAAGAAATGGAAGGAAGTGGTTCTTCATAAAGTGCACAAGGAATTTGTGGAAACTCCTCGCCTCAGTTAAAACCAGATGCTCAAAGTTTGGTTATACATTTTGATCCAGTGTCATCATCCCCGTGTTCTTATCAGCCAGCTCTATTTTACACTCCTGCCTTTCTTCAGGAGGGCCTCCACTTTCTCTGCACTAGTGCACCGGCTGATGCTTGTGTAGTTGGAACACACATTTCATCTCAATGAAGCCTGGAGGGAGCAATATTTAAAACACAGGCTTAACTGACTTACTAATTGCAGATTCTGTGTGAATACTCACAACAGGATAGCAACCAGATCAAAACAGTAGTATCACAGATCTGTGAATTGTTAAGGAAAGAAAGCCAGGGCACAAACAAAGCTGGAATGAACTCTCAGCCGTTGCTATCCGTTCACTGCCACATTAAAAATCTTTTATCCTGTCAAAATTATGTCACTCAGGAAGCACAAAATACTTAGCAGTAAAACGAGCAATCATCAGTCATACATGAAAAGGCAGATCCAAAATGTGTTAAAGATACCTCCAAACTATAAAGAAAAATACTTTTTTTAAAAAGCCTGTTGAAAATCTTACTTATAGAAATATTATTACTGAAGTCAATAAAATTAACTTGCATGAGTAACCGTGGTTTGAATGAGTAATCTGAATCTACAGTTGAAACAGAGGTGCTGAAAGTCAGATTCCTAAATTATTGGGATAACTGCCAAATACTCTCCACTGTTCCAATTCCAATATTCACTAAAAAACAGATCTCTTCCTTAGCTACCCCGTGTGTACTTTTGTCCTGATATAGAACAGTATTAGCCAGGTACAAACTCTGCTAAAAACCAGACAGGGCACTGCTGCTGTGTTAGTTCCCCACAGACTGAAGGAGATGTGGTTAGCCTCACTTTAAAATGCAGGAGGCATTAGGGATGACATTCTTACCACACTATGATCTGAGTAAATCAAAAAATCATGAAAGATGCCTAAAATTCCCATAAATTGAAAACATGGAAATAAATGCCTACAGCTGGTCCATCATAGCCCAGTGTCTTGTCTCTAAGACTATTTCAAAGCTGAGAAGGGAATTCCATCTCCTCCACCCAGCCCTTGTCCTTCCCAAATGAGAGTCCTACCTGCTCAAACTCTGAGAGCTTTCACCTTGATAACATGACATTTTAGAAATGGGAAAGCTCCTCCAGGGCATTATGCCTTCCATGACATCCTGGTCAAAAAGCAAACAGAGTGCTGTAATTAGATAAATAGGCAGACAGACTAGACAAGAGACAATGTCAAAACATAAAGGGGGAGGAGGAGAAGATTATAAAGCATAGAATTTGACATACTTTCTGTCTCTCAGTTTTTTCTGGCATATACAAATCACATTTTAGAGTGACAAATGGATGCACATTAAATTTAAGGACAGCTGAAGCAAGGGAAGAGTAATTTACTCAGCTTGTGATTTCCACATGTTCTGCATTTTGCTCTGTATATAACTCTGGGAAAAAAAGAAATTGGTTGCATGGAACCCAAATTTCAAAACTATTTTCTTATTGTACTTATCTCAAGAAAGCACCTACCTCTCACTCATGGTACTAACAGTTACCTACAGAAAGAGTACTGGGGGCACAAGGTGGTTTCCCAAAAAATTCAGGTGACTGGAAGCACCATGGAAGAATGCATTTGCATTGGTTAATGTCCTTCTGTGGAAAAATAATAGACAGTATAAGAACTTCTTCTCACCAGAATATTATGTTGTGGAATAAGTCAAATTTTCTGTAGACAGATTCAGAGATTAATTCTAATTCTGATTCCCTCTAGTATGACTATTGCAGCTTTTAGGTAACTTGTCATACAAGTCAATTACTTCAGGCTGTCTATGTATCTAAAACTGTTCCTTGGGGATGCCGGAAAAACTTTCTTCTTTCCCTTTCCTGTCCTAAAACAATTTTTTTTTTTTTTCAAATTTCTGTGTGGAAGCAATTCTACGGTGAATGTCATTTTGACCTGGAGATCCAGTTGGGGAATTTTAAGTTAAAGACTTTGGGGAGGAAAACACTGATTGTCTTAAAAACGGACTGCTAGCTTGTTATAGTGAGTATTGACGAAACTTCCTCATGGACAGCTTCATAGAATGCAAAATGGAATTTCTACTTCTACCGTTTCTAGGAGATCTGAAAACCAAATCTCTGCAGCACATCATGAAATATCAGAGGTTCAGGATGAAGATTCCTCCTCAATTAATTAATGGCAAGGGACCTATCAGGGATGAACAAGAAACACTTTAAAATCCTAAAATAGCACCCCAATAGTTAAACAGTATTGATAAGCATCGTTTAAGATGTGAGAATGACAGAGCAAAATCTCTGATTTACCTTTTCCTCCCATGAGTGGCCTATCCACAGCAGTGTCCTGGGGCTTGCTCATGTGATCCAAGGTCACAGGGAAAACTCTCCTGCTTTTTGTCCCAAGGTAGATGGAAACTGGAAAGAGAAACTCGCATGGCTTTATAGAGTAGGAAAATCACAGGTTGCTCAGGTCAAGTATTTTAGCTTTGGAGCCCAGGAATCTGTGGGGCAAAGTTCTGAGAATGGGAGAATTTCTAGGGGTTTTTTTAAGTTTTAAAACACTATGAAAAGTGATTCATTTGAGCTAAGTCAGGAATGGCTCTAGCTTCTTTACAAAAAATGAGGGTTCTGTGTAAAGGTTAGCTACAAAGGAGAAAACAAATAATTCTTGGTGTAATTTCTGGCTAGTACACACACGATTCTCACTAACACTGCTTTGACAAGGTTTCTGGCAAATCTTTAGAAATTAACTTTTCACTGTTCCTGAAGGAAATTTTGTAGTATATAAATGGTAATTTTAGTACAAAACACATTCTGTGAACTGCTTTTATGCTGAAATCTGAACGTTTTAAACCTTTTCCCATGCTGGGTAGTGAGAAAGATCTCTTTATATTAATTCGGACTTCACAGATGTCACATGATAGGAATACATTCCAAAAGCTAAGATACAAGATTACTCTTTAACCATAGAACAAACCAACAGGAATTTTAATCAAGACAATATCCAATAATGACTGAATGTTTTTGGAGGTGATCCAGAATACACATTTGGGAATTTTAATCTTGACTGCCTTTGAATTTTGTAAAAAATATTTTTTAAAGTTTGGGGAATATGCCACTCCAGCTGATTCCAGAAACAAGCCATCTAAGGTATTAAAGTGTTTCATCTGTTCAGACATTGAATATTGCAAATCTGTTTCAGTAATTCATACCAGATAAGTTTGCAATGAATGGGCCTAAGTGAAGAAACTTGTTTCCCTTAAAGCAGGAAAGCAAGTCAGAAATGGAAGAAAATATAACAGAGCCAAACTTTTTTCTTAAATCTTCCTCATGTTTCAGAAAATATTAAGGCAGCTGATTTTCTTAACTTCTCATCAGCTAATTTAAAATTATTGAAACCATGCTGCTTGCAGCACTGTGACAAACTGAAATTTCTTACACTCTCTATGTGTTTCCACGTGTGCATAGACTCACCTGTGTGTCCGCATATTTACTGTGATTGAAGTGTTCAGAAAATTGCCATCACTGTTTTGCAGAAGGATCCTGTTATCTTCAAAATATAGGTACTGGTATATCACAACTTTAATGCTCCAACCCACATGCGTCGTGTTTTGTTTGGGTTTTTTCCACCTGAAGCAGATTCCAACAGGCTTTGCTGAGTTCTCTGAAGCACTATTGCATGACTGCAAACTTTGACAGTACTAAACTATATATGTTATCATAAAATCATTGGCTTACCTGTCCCACAACTTCCATTTAGAGTAATTTTATATGCAGCTAATTTAAAACAATTTGAGAAAATGAATCCATCTAAATTGCTCGTTTTAAGCTTGCACGAGGTCTCATTTGAAATATCAATATCAATGAGAGATGAGATTTTAGGCAGAAGGGGATTTAGGCTTCTTAGAATTAACAAGAATGGGCATTTTAGAGAGCTGCTAATCTTCCCTTTCTAGGAAGAGCCCACTTTCAGATATTTTGGGACCTGGTTGTGATGGTAACTAATATTTTAGTAGAAAAAAAATGGCAAAAATGTTCGTACTTTTGTTCCTTTTTTGTATCCATATAAATTCCCATTCCTTTGTTTTCTCCTTGTAACCAATTGCACAACTCAATCTTCCCTGTGCAGTGAAAGTTTAAAAGCCTAATTCTGTAAGTCATAAAACAAACTAAGCACAGAAAGGAATTTACAGTATGTTAAAAGAATAGGAGAGGAGCCTAATAGAGTTGTATACATTTCAAGGATAGATATAATCAAGTGTGTACAATATAAAGCAGAAGGTTCATAATGATTGAAAAAGGAGAAGGAAAAAAAACCCTATTTTGTAGTAGCTGCATGAACTCTGGCTGAACCTTGCTATTTGGCAGCCTCCAGTAAGGACAGCCTAAGATGAGGCATTAGGGTTTGAATCTGAGAAGCTGACATCAAGCAGACAGCAAGACATGATATCTTATTTTCCTGAGCTATGCTGACACAAATTGAACTCCACTTATTATTTTCTTATGCCAGTAAAGTTGCGTTTGGCATTTAAGCATTTTGCTTGCAGATGTTGGAGTGCTGGTTGTCTTAATTTAAATAATTTGCAGATTGTTTGGTAGTATTAAAAGATAGAAACTCATTCTTCATATGAGTCCAATTTTATAAGCTTTATTTTTTTCTCTGACCTTGTGCAAGGTAAGAATTTGATATTAAATCCAAGTAGCCCAAGGGCACAAAGCCAGTGTTCTGTGTTTCAAAACCAGGAGTGCAGAAAACTTGCTTTGAGCTGTTTAACCGGTAGAAAGAGGAAGAAAATATGAAAATTCTTCAAAATTATTCACGCTAAAGAAAGTGAGAGTGTTATTTCTTTGTCGGGCAATATAAATCTTAACAATAAAACAGATCATAGCAATTAGTTAATGCTTCTAGCATATTCCTCATTCTTTAAGGGAGTTATATATCAACAATAACATCTACCCCTTTTCACATAACTAAAGAGATAGGTGTGTGGTTGTCATTACTTCTGTACATAGGATGCTTGAACATTTTCATTTTTGCCTTACAGATGTTAATAGTTTCCCTTAAAGGAAAAAAAGACTCCTTTCTCTTGTATGTTGTGTTGCTGTTATTTCCTTGTTTGCATTCATAGGCAAAACATTCTAAGAGAATACTAGTGATTTTTTTGAGAAGAGAATAAGATGTCAGTTTACATTACAACCCCCCAGGGTGAATGGAGAGAATTTATAAAGGTTTAGAAAAAATGTAGTGCTTTATAATGAAAAGTACTTCATGTAATTTATGACTACACAGTTAGAGCGTAGTCTTTCTGTTCCATTTTTTCCCCGAGCTGCCTACAAATACTTAACAATTGTCTAGGGGAGAAAATATTTTATCGCTTATTGAGAAGCAGTGTAACTTGTTTTCTTCTCATTTTGCCAAAAGAGTTGTCTTGGAGAAGTACATGGCCACGTTGTCAGGTTATGCTAGCAATCTGTGGACGTGATGCTGGGACCAAAGGCAGAGATCAGGTGCAGCCCTGGTGAGAGATCCAGTGGTGTCACCAGGGCAGGCCAAGGTGACATCAGGGTCCTCCTCACATCACTCCTTTTCCAACCTGAAAAACTAGAAGTAATAAAGTCCACCCATGTCCACAAAAAGCCTTGAAATCACCACCTGAAAAACATTTGGGATTACTAATTGCAGGAAAATCTAGTATTTGTGACAAGAGACAATTGGGCCTGCTCTGTCTTCAATCCAAGTTAACTATCACATATGGACAGTCCATGCAAAATGATTTACCTAGATTGCAGTGAGTTACTTATGAAAAATGTGAAGACATATGTCAAATCATAATGTGTGTCTTAACTAAAGTGACATTTGAGTGTGATTTGATAGATTGGCCAGAAAGTCATTGGAAAAATTGCATGTCTGTTGAACTACCAGGGATTAATGAGAGCAATTAAGGATTACACAGACAATGCAGAAAAATTAAATTATTTATTTGCCTTTGTCATCACCAGAGATGATGTTTGTGACACATTTTCTCTTTTCTGGAAATAAAGATCAGGTACTGTCAGAGGCTACAATAGCAACAGAGGACTTACTGGAACAGAAGGAAAGAATTAGAGAACCAGCAGCTATTGAAATAGGAGAGTATATTTCCAGGACTTCCAGAGGAGCTTAAGAATGAAATGGTTGAACTGCTAAAAGCCCTAAAATTCAGGCTCATTAAAATCAACTACTGTGCCTGATCACCAGTGACTATCTTTAATAAGAGAGCTACAGATGATCCTGGGAATTGAACACCAATTTCTTTTCTTAATGTCATGGGTATTGTGAAACAAAAATAAATAAATGGGAATCATAATAGAATAAAGACAGTGTCTACCTGGCAAAGAAAAACATACCTCCTTACTGTATTGGAGCTTTTTAGGCACATTGTTCACAAAGAAACAAAAAAATAATTTAAAACACCTTTGACACTGTTCTGAAGAGATTATTGAGAAGTGGCCAAAGAAAAAGAGACAAAATAATTTCAAAGATCAAAGCCTGGCAGCTCATCTACACAAGAGCTGTGAACGCTGTACAGTGGGTCACTTCTGAACTCCTTTTGGGGGTGCTGCTAGAGAACAAGTTGAAAATTAGTTAAGTGAAGTTTCACCAGTGCAGACCTGGACAGAGAAGGGAGGAGCTAAGCAAATTGTTCAATAAACGAATCAATGATTTCCAAAAAGCTGGAGATGTTATACCAAGGAAAGATCATTTAATGTACGATTGTTTAAGGTAGTTATGTAATAATTAAGACCTTGTATTTAAAGCACCAATATCAATTTAAATGCAGACTGGACAAGCAGAGAGTTGTAGCATTCAGATATCCCCGGACTGGAATCAACATAAACTCACACATCATGGATTTTACTTTCCAGCAGGACTTGCTCCACGCTATTAATGGTCGAAAAGACTTATAGCTAAACTCAAAATAGAAACATAGAAAACAGTTGTGTTTTCTGCAGCAGAGGTGAGTTTAGCTGAGAACCAGCACACTAGACAGAGGCAGATTATCTGGATAATATAGAAGAAATGCAAACCTGGAATGCAATACATTTCTTCCAGAAAAGCAGAATGCAAGGTCAGTGCAGGAATGTTGCTCCTCCATTTCTTTGTCTTGCACTACTTCAAGTCACACCAAAGTAAATTAACTTGCAGATCTATTATTAAGCTCAAGTCAAATTATCTATGTATTTTCCTGCATTTTATTCCGTCTTTTAATTTCTCTTTTTTTTTTTTTTTAACCTACATGTGCTGTACTTTGCAGTCAACCCTGGTCGAGCTTTCAAATATAGCATGGAGCTAATGAATTACTTCTGTATTCAGTCACTTAGACTTCATGAATCCATCATCTCCTCCTGAAAACTGCTCTGGTCTGGATCTTTAACTAGTGTAAATTAGCACTGTGCCAAGAGAGAACTGAGGTGATACAATACTGTACAAAAGTCAAGGACCCAGCACTGCATTTCTGCGGCACCATTACTACAGTGCCATTTCTAAGTGTTACAGATCGTTAGGATTATACAAGATCATCTACAAAAAGAAATTTAAAATTTTCTTCTTATTTATGAAAGTTTCCCCCTTTGTTGTCAAATCTATTAATCTAAGACAGTGCCCTGTGTATAGTGTAGTTCGGGTAATACTAATTCATTTTATGTGATTTGAGCTTATACTTTAGGAAATAATAGGAAAAATATGGAAACTGAAATAATTTTTTGTTTGTTTTTGCTAGAATATTCTTTGTTTCTAAAATTTTATTATCAACCTCCTTTTTACTTTTCCAGTAACAAGACTACTTCAAGCCACATGCTTTTATCCCTTGGAAGTGTTTTCAGCAGTTTGCAACTCTCCAGGCAATGAATTTAGGCTGCATCTTTGCTGTACCCCTCAGGTGTCACACACCAAGCACAAAACTATGGCAGTGCTAGTAGAGAGCCAGCCAAGAAAAACAGACATACAGCAGGAAGGAACCAAATAGAAAACCCTCGTGTATCCTGTCCTTGCCTTTAGGCAAAAATACTGCAAGCTGCTCTGATACCTCCAAGACAGTGTGTATGAAATACCTCATGAAGGGCTGTGTTCAAGCCTAGCCTCTGTTTAAATTTATAAATATCATAAAAAATCCGAGATATTTAATTGCTGGGTACCTCAGCTGGTTAGAGTATGCTGTTAATAGCACCAAGGCGGTGAGCTTGATCCCTGTATGGGTCATTCACTTAAGAGCTGGATTTGATGATACTTGTGGGTCCCTTCCAACTCAGAATATTCTGTGGTTCTGTGATTATTCTTCAGGTGATTCACCTACTTTATGGGAACTTGGGATTTGTACTTCTGGAGTTGCACATTACGGTTTCTCTGGAAGCAAAGCCCAGTTCCTGACCTTTGAAAGCCCCCTCTTCCCCACCATATCCAGGCAGCCCTCTTCTTTCTCCCTTCTTCTCATCCCATCCCCAGCCCATGCTGCCCTCCCACCACACATTTTGCTCATGTTACACCTTGTATGTGATCCAAGACATAAAATCATTTCTGACATCTTGCTGTACTATTCCTTGAGGATCACCATCTCCAAAACCAATATCCCTAGAGAATCCCTTTTCCCTCCATGGTAGTCACCTGCTGCAATCCCAGCATTAACCTGAATGTCGGGCACCTTCATGGTAGTGGGAATGGGAGGGTGGGATAGAATTGGGACAGACCTCTGCCAGAGAGGGGTGTGTGCTGAAGACTTAAGGAAACTGAATACTGGGATCACTTTCCTCCCAAGTTTCTTCATGCAGTTAATAAGCTGGAGGGGAATATTAATATCAGTAAAAGAGCATTGCTTCGGGGAGGGAACTGGAAATTTTAATAGCTATTGGTCCAAATTCTCTCTCACTGGACTCCACAGACATTACTAAACCTAATCCAGAGAGGAATTTGGTCCACTGGGTTTAATTTAAGTATGTAATATGATGCAGTGTTGGGAAAAGAAAAACACATCTTTTTGGTGAATGTATTTTTGGGATGTTTCTGCTAAGTTCAGAGAGTTTGAAGCTCATTTTTGTTCACAGTAGTGTGACCACAGCTAGAATGTCATGCTGTGTTTTGGTTTCAACAATTACAGAAAAGGCAGAATGGAAGCAGAGAATGAAAAGAAGGGACACAAGCAGATGATGAGAGAGCTGAGGATCCATCCTGTAAGGAGAGCCTCAGAGAATTTGGGGAATTGAATCTGTGCCTTTTACAGGAGAGGTGGCAAAGATCCACACCATAAATATAAGTGCTATGCTGACATTAAAGTGAAACAATAGAATAAAGGCATCAAGGCAAGGAATTAGAGGATAGACAAAACTACAATTTTAGGTAAAAACTATGAAGCAAGAGTCTTGATCGAGGTTGGGCTCCATAAACCTCTATTGCAATGAGAGTCTCTTGATACTTGAGCCAGAATTACACAAAGGTGAATCCGATGGACACTGCTCCTCTGTGTAGTACCTTCATGTGAAATGTAGCAGGTGTTTCTTTTTTTCCTGCTGGACTATATTCCATCAACCTTATTCAGTCAAATAATCTCCCTCAAATCAGTGAGACAACCCTCGTGAAAAGGCAGAATTATTTATTCTACTGGTGGCACAGAGCTTTCCTGATATATAATGGCAAAGAAACAGAGGATTTATGGCTGTAGTATCATCTGACTTCTGTATCCAAAATTTGAAACATGAAGGATAAAATATGCTTTCTCTGTCGGAGAAAAAAGGCAGAGGAATTACTTTCTTGGCATATACGTTAGAAATGGCAGCACTGGTGAGATTATATCTGTTATCTTCAAAATTGCTTTAAACCAGAAGCTTGGGTAACAAAGGACAGAAGTTACTTTCATATTAGCATATATGTCATGTTTAATCAATCAAAAGGGAACTGTAATTACTTTGCTCTCTTCTTTGCTAACTTTAAAGAAAGGAAGTCATGAACCTATAAAGTAAATGTCATCCTGTTTAGATAGTTATAGTTTTATAGGTAATTTGTTGCAGATTTTATGCAGATAATTTATAATTATTTCCTTTCATGCTCATCTTTTAGCTTGGAGTCCAGTTTTAACACAAACATAAGGACTGCAGATGCAGAGAAAGTATCAATGAAACTACCTAATTTTTTTCCCCCAAATTTGGTGCACACATTTACAAGTTTATCAGCCACTGTACAGCTACTGAACCTGCTAGTAGTTCGAGCTGCATATGCAATGTCAAAGTGAAAAATCAAGTGGTGGTAATCGCTGGTAGGCTTGGTTAGACGACCTATGACTTTCAGGAGGCATTTGCGTGAGAAGGAATTCATTTCTTCTCCCAGCCTGAGCCCTTGGTACCACTTTGTGCAGGATACTTTGCAATAGGTGGTTTCCAGCCCATCATGCTGTTGCTGAGAAGGAAACAAATTGCAGAGTCAGTTGAGCAGAGAACTTCAAATTGTCAAATGTGTTGAACTGCACATGCAGCAGCAAGATGACTGTGTTTGAAAATAGTCTCAAATTGCCACAGCTGCTTGACTTTAGCATGTTTCCCACCACAAAATAGTCTGTATTTTCTGCTTCATGGATAAAACCCCTCTGTTGGAAAAACTCTGAAGTAGTCTGGGAAGCAAAACAGAAAGTGTATTTATGCAAGACAAGATTTGTTACAATTGCTTGCTGGCATCATAAGGTAATTTAGTTTTCTTTTGCTCTTTAGAAACCTCTTATAGAGTTAAGAGGCAGAAAATAGTATTCTTAAATATTTTACAATGTTAAGCCAAAACGTGGATTTGATTTGTTACGAGTATTGGAAGTCTGACTGTTGACAGTCCTTTCTCTTCCAACCTACAATAAATTCTAGAAAAAAATCTGTTTTTTCATCACTCACCAAACTGGAATGATTAAAATATGCACCAGGGAAATGCTCCCCAGCCAGGAAAAATATCGATTAGACTCTGAAGAATTGCATGTCCTTTGCTTTGCTGAGACCCCAAGCACAGCAATCCCATGGAGGGCTGGATAATAACATGGATGCTTCAGAGCTGGTTTTGTCTTTTCAGTGACACAACACAAACCTATCAGACTACTTAAGTCAAAGGTAGCATGCAAGCAGTGGTACAGTTCGCACTGTCCACCTGCCTGTGGCAACTTGGCCTAAAGTAGTAAACAGCCATTTACATCTGGGTTGATTAGCAAAACCTTTGACACGAGTCTGGAGCGAGGCTTAAGCTTCTGCTTCTGGTTCCAAAGGGAAAAATGCTTAACCAGCTTTAACCTCTCTGCAACAGCTCCCTTCAGGCTGTTATGAAACATGAATTCATCTGACCTCTTCAAGGTCTGTTTATATCTTCCTGTCTGGGAGATCCAGTCATTCCTTCCTTCAGCCTGCCGCAGACAAATGAATATCTCATGGTACTGTCATATAAAAAGCTACTTAAAACATTTCAAAGCCAAAAGGGCTGCTAGTTTACACTCTTTGAAAAATCAACACAGTGTCTAAACAGCTCCATAATACACAAGGCTTCAACTGCTTGGATTTATTTCTTTCCAGCTCTGGGGGTTTTTTATTCTTTTTGACCAATATGTTATCTGAGTTCACGGTATATTTCATTTCTATAGTATTAAGGATTAACTTGTCCAGCCAGAGGACGCTTCAGCTGCATGTCCAATTCATTACATTATGGGTCTGATTTGTCAAAAATATTAAGCACCCTAAAGTCTGTGAGCAGCACAGGATACCTGAGAGTCCAACATACGTGTGCCAGAGGTCTGGTGGCCAAACACAGGAAACCAGCACTGGCAACACAGAAAAAGGTCACGGCATAAGCTGGATGGGAGAGGGGAAGGGTTGGATCTATGTTGCCTTAACATGAGGATAACAAAACAGGAGTGAAGGCAAAGGGTGAGATAAAGATATAAGGCAGGATCACAGGAGGGTGAGATAAAGATAAAAGTCAGGAACACAGGAGGGTAAGAGTGTGAATGCGCAGGGAGGTCCTTCCTTTCCCACCCTCGAGGTAAATCTATCATTCTGGTCCAGTCTAGGCTGAGTAACTGAAGAACGCTAACGAAAATAATTTGGGAATTGACTGGAGAGTGTAATGAATAATTCCACACATTGCTAAAACAGGATTGTTGAATTATAAATAGTCCAAATCCCAAATTCTGGAAGAAAGAGTGAAGCTGAGTGAGGTTAGCGAAATGTGAGAAGATGGGAGCAGTTGTGGAGAAACCACAAGAAGGTGTGAGATAAAAACAGGTTAGAAACAAGAAAGGATAAAGAGTTGAGAAGGAGCAAAGAAAGTAAGGAAGGAAAAGAGAAGTTATCAAAAGAAAACAGAGAGGCATGGAAAGAAGAAGGACAGTGAGAGCTCCAGATGATGGGGAAGGAGGAGATACAAATAAAGCAGTAAATGCCTGGTGGAGCCATCCCCTGGGGCCTCCTGACTGCTCCCAGATTGCTCTTCTACCCCAACTTCAGGCAGTCTGTATCTACAGAACTCTTAGTTTTTTATCCCCTTTCTATCAACAGTGTATCACCAGTGCTAAAGAGCACTCAGCATCTTCAAAAAGCTAGGAAATTCAAGGCAAAGCAAAGTTTGAGGGGAAACAAAAGGAGTTAAAAAGATTTAATTCAATTAATAGCAAAAATTACTAAATAACCAAGGATTCTGACGTCATACAAATACTTAAGAGCCAAGAATGCAAAGAAAGCTCACACTGATTACTTACATATTCAATATAATGCCACATAAATATTTAACTCAGGTACAGCTACATCATTTTCACCTTGAATCTTATTTATATGTAGCAACAGTCTTGTTAAAACCTAAGTTGTACAACCTTAAAACAAGCCTATTAACTCTAATTTGTGGATTGTTATACATGAATAGTGCAGGTCCTCACAATAAAAGAAGCATTATTTGAGTATAGAAAGTACTTCAAATATTTTTAATATTTTTTTTTCTTTTTTTGGGGCTTTTTTTTGTTTCAGGTTGTGCTATTTTGACTAGGATAACTCATTGAATTCTTCTACCATTTTACCTCTTTCCCCCTATAAACCTATACATTTTTATATTTTCTATAATTTCTTTGGGGGCTGTTTCCTTTGTAACATATGAGAATATTTTAATTTGGTTTTCTCTCCATTCCAATCATTTGGGGTTAAATTTTCTCTAATAGCCTAATCCCAGTCCAAATAAGTTTAATGAGAAAACTCCAATGTGATAAAATGGAACCACATTTTCCCTCTTAAGCCTGCACAGCAGACTTTTCTGGCATAATTGTGTCGTTCAAGGGGAGAATGAGGTGTGATCCGAGGCTGGCACAAGCAAAAGCTTTCAATGTCGTTGCAGGTTAACTGGCAAAAATACCTATTGCCATTTTCATCTGACTTTGTTTGGCAAGCCAGAGAAAAGTTAAAGCAGCAGCAGTGGAGTTTTGTTGCCACAAGTTGCTTTTCCAGTACAATGGAAGGATATTTTCATTCCAGAAAGACCTTCCAAGAGTGGGCCTGGCCTGAATTACGCTCATGCAAACTGAGCCCTGTTCCGCCACAGTCGCGCAGCGAAGGTCGCGCTCGCTCCCGGTGCCCACCGGTGAGCTGCAAGGTTGGCTGGAGGAAAGGCTGCTGCACTCCCTGTGCTCCCTGAGTGAAAATAAATCCCCTGCCCTCTGTCCAGGCTGCTGCATCTTCCACTCAAGGAGATGTTGTGTTCTTGTTGGAGATGTTGGAGCCATACTCCCAAAGTCAGAGCCAAGGCACCCCAAGCGACAACCTCTTACAGGCATGCCTGTCTCACGTGCTTTCTGTTATGCCTCTTTTCTTTGATCTCCTCTTCCTGCAACAGAGAAGGAGATCAAAGAAAAGCTGAGCTCTGCCTCTTATCTCTGCACTCCTGTGTCTTTTCTTTCCTTTTTTCTTTTTATTTCTGACAATTGCAGGGGAAGTGAGACATGGAGGGAGCTCCGCTGTACCAACCCCAGCCTCCTCTAACCCCAGCCCAGAGCTGCAAGGGGGCTGTTGCACTGCTGCCTGAAGCAGTTGACCTCTGAAAAATGCTAGAGGTGACAAAAGTGAAGTTTCTTGGTTTAGCTTCACAGGAACAATACCTTGATTCCTATCAAAGACACCAGGGTGCAATATTTCTTGCAAGTATTAAACAGTAATACAGTTGCAATAATGCTGTAGGCAGTTCCTTCTGAAGAGTCAGCTGTAGCCCTAAAATGTCCCAGCAATCTAGTTAACGTGTGTGAAACCTGTGTTTTTCTAGAATAATAAAAGAATTTCTGAGCAAATGGTATTACACTTGAAAAAAAGTAGAAAATACAGTCATGCTGAAGAGCAGCTGTTCTGTGACAGCGGGAGGAGACCTAACCAAAGCCAAATCAGTTCAGATTTATCAGCGTCAACAGTGTTTTGCCCTTAACTATTACACTTTACACAACTTTTCTTGTGCCTTTTCTCATTAGCCACATGGAAGAGACATTATTATAACATTCCCGCCTAGATGGTCTCAGTCGTTCCAATTGTCCATTATCCATAACTTCCAAGCGGAAGAAATTAATCCGGAACTTCAAAGAAAAGCTTGCAGACCTTGTTTTCTGTTTTGTGGTTCTGTATGCTCACAGGACTGCTCCTCTCTTCAGTATTCCCAGAGCACGTGCTGGAAGCAAATCTGGTTGCCCTCACCTCCTGTGCTTCGGGTCATAGCATGGAGCAGTCCTGAGGACATAAATTGGAATTCTGCTGGAAGCAGCTAACCTGGAGGACTCCAATCACTAATTGCAGATACAGCCCAGGCGTGGTGGACATTCATCTCACAGAAATGGTAAAAAACAAACCTCTCAGCCACCTGGTGTTCCCTGACAACCAAGTGTTGCTCTCTGCAGACCTGCTCCTGCTGCGCCGCAATGCTCACAACAACGGCTCGGAGCCCCAGCACACTTTATCTGAGAGGCTCAGTTCCTCCTCAGCGGCAGATCATCACTTATGAATATGTCAGCTCCTTTCTGAATTTGCTGGACTCTGCATTTTAATATTAATGACTGATCTCACTTTGGGTTTTTATAATGCTTCTGGGTTCATTAGGTCAAATTCAGGATCGAGAGCTGCATAAAAATAGACTTTTTATAGGAATAAATTAACCAGCACATTAAAAAAATCAAACCACACTACTCTATGCTAGTGAAGGATCCAAAACAAAACTTCACCACCTTTACAACCACATGAATAATCTCTTAAAATATGACTGCTTGTTGGAGAGCTGGTATGCACACATTAACAGATTTTTTTTCTCTCCAGCATACTGCTTTCATATTTTCAGTGGCAAATGAACTGAGACTTAAAATGAATGAGCTGTTTAAGAGTAACCTGTCTCCCCTTGCACCTGCATATGTTGATGGCTATCGGTGGAGCTCTGT
Source organism: Struthidea cinerea (assembly GCA_013397865.1). Lineage (NCBI taxonomy): Eukaryota > Metazoa > Chordata > Aves > Passeriformes > Corcoracidae > Struthidea > Struthidea cinerea. The sequence continues at coordinate 2,115,766 of VZTI01005121.1, forward strand.
AGCCTGAGTTTCAGTAGCTCTGATTCTTGTACCATGATTATTTTCTTTAGTAATGCATTTAAAAAGCAGTAGCAGCCTACCAAGGCTGCCACTCAGCACAGCAATTCCTGCTAAGCCTGAGACATCCTTGTTTATCTATTTCACTGTTCTTCAGAGCAAACAAACATCATGTGTAATTCTACCAATCTTATTTATCTTGATTTTTGTGATTATGCATATGGTGCTAATTCTTGCCTTCAGCTGTGTTTGTTCAAATTACACACCCTTCCCTGAAAAATGCTATTGTACTTCTGAAGATTGATCTCTTTAATTCCATGTTTACATCCATTTTCATGCTGTTCAGTTGACTTCCTTTTTATATTTCTAGAGCAGGAGCACTTGCTATAGAAGGCATGAGGCATATACACACGCCTTGAATCTATCTTGCTATCACTGTCTGTCTTTTAATACTCTTCCTGAATTTTTTAATCTGAAATAGGAATAACAATTTAATGCCTTCTGGAGGGGCAGAAGGGCTTCCACAAAAAATATCATATTATATGAGTTGCATGGCAAAAGGATTTGTGATTTGAATTATTACTGAACCTCTCTGAGTATCCTTTCACAATCATTTGCATTTATAATGCTATAGGAATAGGGTCTTTATGTAACAGCTATGGCATCAGAACCCTGTGGTTTTGGCTGTGGGCTGTGGAAGTCAAAATGCTGGACTAGTTCAGCCTGAGCTCAATAAGGAGGGTTTCTCAAAAACATGATGTCAGTCCCCATCAGTCTATTTTTTTTCATTTAAAGATAAACTCATGTTTCTTCTCCATGCCTGCCAGCAGTTTGCTGACCAGGTGTAAATGTTAGCCCTCACTGGTTGAACCCTCCAGCCAGCTTTGTTTCTCTGTCCAAGCTTGTACACAGCCAGGACAGCTGCGTGTGTTATGCTTGAGTTTCAGTCTCTCAGGTAATAAAATATTTGTGGTCTAATTTCAAGAACGGCTGGGATGATGAGTCCTCTGCTTCTCTTCTAAATTCCCCATGGTCCTGTGTGTTCACTCTGCATTTAATTCAGCTCCTGAGGGTTTCGGTGGCAAAACTCTTGGTGCTCATGAAGGTAGACATCCACAATTGCCTCATTGTTTCCAGTGGAGGTAGGTCCTCGGAGGATTGCCCTGTGGAGTAATTCCCACCCCATCTCTTTTCACCCTCTCTATCTCTGACCATGTTGACATCCTAGCTATGTTTCTGCACTTACAGTTTGTATTCTGGAAAATTAATTATTTTCCATTTCTTAGAAGACTTTTTCAGTGTCACTGTATTCTTTCAAAATTTTGTTGGTGATCCAGGCCTTTTGTTCCTGTTCATACAGCTTGTGTTAGATTTACTTAAATGTGTGTTATTTAAGTAACCCAGCCCCATGTAGCACAAATATTCTTATGTTCTCTATTGTGAACCAGACCTCTGGCCATTTACACCATTCTTAATGAATTTGCCAGGAAAGATCTCCCAGTTCCTCACCAGGAAGGTGCTGGTGTGTACCTTGATAACACTTGTAGACCATTAGAAGAAAGGAAAATCAGGGCAGGGAACCAGGAGTTTGATAATCGTTATCTAAACCAGTAGTCATATTTTTTTGATAAAAATTAAAAACTGAAAACTTTTATCTTAGCTTTTGTTTTCCCAGCAGTCTTTTTTCTCACATTTCTTTTCACTTATTTGGATTAAATACTTAGGTAAACACACATTTTTTTATGGCAAATGGGATAAATTGGAAAATTTTCAGTAATTCCAACAATTAATAGCACTGCTTAAGAAAAGGCTTCTTCATGCTCGGTGGAAACATCCCCAGAACATGTTAATTGCACATTTACAGTGACTCTTAGAGGATCTGCCCATTACTGATCCTTGGCCCATTTAATATGGGCACCTTGATACAAGCTATATGAGCAGGTGGTTCTTACTAAATTAAAATGCAAGGCAGGACTCTGTCGGTTTAGCCTCAGTGAAACAGATAATTACTTTCATTTTAACATTTTTTGTGTTGTTTCATGGATCCATCTTGTTGTGTGGTGTTGCACAGTCACAATAAGATGCATTTTGCTTGCAACAAAAAATTCCTGGAGCTCACTCAACTCTTGCGGCCGAGGTAGGAGAGAGATATTTGATGTGGGTGTCTTCTGGGCAGCTGGCAGCATGATCCCCAAGAAAGGCACAAGTCACTTTAACACTTCCCCCACCCCACTTTTTGGCAATAGAAAAGAAAGCTGCAAGAGGCAGAATCTGTCTTCCAACCGTGTCTTTCCTATGTTTTATCCTTCTTTCCTTCTACTCTCTCAAAAAAACCTGTGTTCAAGAGAAGTCTGTCTTGTGCTGATGTGCCAGAAGGAAGAGCTGTTGGTTTGCTGGGTTTGCTGGAGAGAGAAGATTGCTTTACTCCCTATTCTCCTTGCACCAGACCGCTTGCGGGGCAAATGTCCCTCAGGGAAACAGAGAGAGGGTTCCGTGTTGTGGGCATCGTGTTTGCAGCTTTCCTCTCAAGAGCAGCCCGGCTGAAGCCAGAGCAGGCAGAGCTCACACACACGTGAGTGCTCACAGGATGGGGCAGGATAAAGACAGAAAGCAGACAAAGCAAAGGAGAGCGAGTTAGATGTACAGGCGCAGTGGTCAGGGTGATGATAGGCACACATGTTGTTAGTTCCTCTCCCCCTCCCTCCTGCCAACCTCTAAAACAAGCAACATGTGATAGGAGGAGGAGGAGAGGGGTGAAAATCCGAAACTGCACTTGAAAAAAACCCCGCCCATCTGTAATAGATACGTATTTCATAGGACTTGTTTAGGCTTCATTTACACTCTTGGAATTAATTTCTCTCCCTTACAGAGCCTTATGGTCCACTCCAGCTCCTTTTCAGCACAGTGGAGGGAGGTGGCAATAATCTGAACTGCAGAGCACTGCAGACTCCTCATTTAGGGAAGGAGAAATATTTCTTTTGGCAAGCAGAGTTGTGCCTGTGCTCCAAGGTCTTAGGTGTACTTAGTGAGGATGGATAAGTAGTGATGACTACATTTGAATTTCATGAGATGGCTCAACTTTCCAGTAGATGTTTCTCAGATTTGAAGCAAAAACAAATATGTTTTCAATTTCCAGTGAAAGTTAATTCTGAAAAAGATCAGTTTTAGTCAATTTTCATTTCACAATTTTGATTTAGCAATTTTATTTTACTTCCTACATCATCTGTAAAGCTTTCCATAATCATATTACTGGCATTCTACATCTGATATAGTATCATTAAAATCTTCCTTGTTTAATATCTTAGTTATTCCTAAAGGATATTTATATCCACTACCAATAAAAAACAACTTCATCTCCCTTCCTAGATTAAACTCTCTCTTGTTTTGTAATAAGACATTATAAGAATGTGCATTGAGTTCACAAATAAGTGAAGTTTCTCTTTACACCTAAAGAGTGTAGTTTCAGTAGTCAATTTTGTGGGGTGAGGGAACATTTAAATTTTAATAGCTTTATTCTGAAACAAGGCTCCAAGCACAGATGTAAATAATTCAGCACTGGAAAGCCTACGATATGCTGCAATAGTTCCTTGTGTGCCTAGAATCTCTATAGGTAGACATGAAAGCAGATACTAAGCTGCTCTACCCACAGCGGTGTCACCATGAGGCTGAGCGGTTGTAGGTGAGCCACGGAAATTCCCTGTCTGGTTGTCTGTAAAATGGGGATAAGCTATTCATTTCTCTGGAATGCTGTGATCCTCAAATAACGGATGATGTGAACATCTCTGTTGAAATACTGCATCATTAATTTTCCATTGCTCTTTTGCCAACGTTTGAAGACATTTAGATCTATGATGGTTCAGACTTTAAAGCTACCAGCAGTACTGCAATAACTGTTTTCAATTTTTAAAAAAAAATCTTCTTTCCTTACCTCTTTCTAAACATTTGCAACTTGAGCCTCAAATGCATTCTTACAGAAATAATTGATTACATTTCCTCTGCTTTGCTTCTTCAGATAATGTCAGACCATATTCAATAATTAATTCAAACCCAAGAAGAGTTTTCTGTCCCCTCTGTATTTTGGAAGCAGGTTCCTGGATGTTGTTGTACTGTAACACATTAGCCAGGAGTCTCGACTGCTTTGTAACTCACCCACACAATAAGAGCTTTGATTCTCTTGAGAAAATAAAGCAGAAATCAGAACTGAAAGCCTTTGACAATTATTTTGTACAAAAGGGGGCATACAGTGAGCACAGTTCTTGAATTGCTGGGTTTCTGCAGCACTCACTCCAGGTTTTAGGCATTCATTTCAACCTGAAATGACATTAAAAGCAATTTTTAGACAGTTGGTGGCCTTTTTCTAAGCTTTTTCCTCCGATCAATAAAAAGTAAAGTTCAATTGATCAGAGGTTGCTCAGAAAAATTAAAGCAGTTTTACACATATTTTTAAATTGACATGTTTATCTACTTTTTGTACAGATAACACTCTAATAAGCTCCAAGGTTTCCTGTGAGCAAAGCTCTTCACACAGCCTGGCAGCGGGCAAATATTAATGAAACACATCATCCCAGGAATGTCCATATTATCGCTTTTGTTTTAAAAGCTGTCCACAGTAATGAGCTCAACATAACCTTTTGCCCCTCAGATTTCTACAGAGTGATCCACCTGGCAAAGAGTTAAGTGCAGACCATAACTGCACAACGCACCCTGTAAGTGTCAGCATCTTTTCCTTGCAAACTCCGTGTGCATGTGCGCGTGTGTGCGCCTGAGCCCATGTTTTAAAGACTTTGCCTAATCACACCTCACTTATTTATAAGTAGAACATGTGGTTTAACTTTGCACCCACTTTTCTACTAGGAGACTAAATGTTAACACCCAGGGGCACCTGTCTTAGATTAGTGAAGAGTTTACTACAAATGATGGAACCAAACTGATGGGATTATGCTTGGTTCAGAAGCACAAAATTGAGTCAAACAGGCTTTTGTCTTTCCTTTATTTATTTATTTCATGGTACAGAAGATGACACTAAAAATAAAGGGGAAATGTGTCTATAATGCTGTAGTTAAAAAACATCTGACAAGTTTTGCTGACATGTTTTCTGTGTGGAAGGACCTGAAAATCTTGTGTCCACTTGACAAGAGCATTTTTGTCATTCCACAGTGGCAAAACAAGTGCAAAATGTGAAGTGGTCTGCACATATGGCCTTAGAGGGCACTGAGGTTTGGTGAGGGTCAACTTTTTTTGGATCTGGGTAAATTTCATGGTCCCAGCTGTCCAGATGATTTGCAGAGGATGCCAATATACTGAAGCAACCTGCTGTGAATCTTCATCCAAACAGGTTAATGCATGGCAGGCACCCTGTATGGTTCTCAACAGCTTCACAAAAATAAAACAAACTTTCACCAGCGCTAGCTACCTTGAGCTTTCCTCTCCTTGTCTTCTCATTGACTGGATATAAATTACATGATTCTCCTATGACCATCTAAAACTCTTTTCTTCCATAAATATCAATTAATTCTCAACAGTATCATCAAGGAAAGGGTTATATTTTTACAGATACCGTAGCTTTTAGATTCTGAATTAACAATCCAAGTACTTAGGTACAGCCATGGCTGAATTTTATTTATTTTACAAATGTAATATTAAAGAGGCAATAATAGATTTCTTTTTTAGTGCTTTCAACCACTGCCCAAACACACACACACGTCTGCACGCTTACACATGTGTTCACACTGACACACACATGAACACACATTATTATGTTACACTTAGGCTGTTGACTCCCTTTTATCTCTATATGTGTCTAATATATTATTTTCCTTTGTTTGCCATCAACCTCTGCTTATCAATGCCCCTCTTTGTCTGATCAGTGTTGTGAGCTGCTTTGGCATAAATATGTGGAGGGGGAAAAAAGTGAAATTAATAGAGATTGGTTGGTTGCTTTTCTAGATCCCTTCATATTGTCTGTTGGTCTCCCACTGAACCTTTCTCCTTTCCCAGGGTATTTTTGTGGTGTCAAATACTGCAGCAAGGCTTTGTCATTTCTTTGGAATGCATACTGCGTGGTTGCTGTAATGCTGTTGCTCTTGTGTTTTCAAACCTGTTTTAGATGTCTTTGCTGACACAAATTGGAGTAATTTTAGAGGTAACTTTTACAAATAATTTATTTTTCTGTATTTTATTGTGATCCCTTAATTGTTGATTCGCAGACATGAATGGAGCAGCACCATCAAACTTCTGCCCTTTTCAATCTTGTAGTCGGAAGGGACTCACAGTATTTCACTTTATGTTAAAAAATGGTATCATTAGCTTTCATATTCAATTATCCAAGTATTCCTCTGCCAAAGGAAAGCTCAGTGTTTGATTGCAGGCACACAGAAAAATAAGATACAAAGTACCAGCACAAAATTGGACCTTTAGAACCACAGGTCTGTACCTTATGCAGTTTATTATAACACGGTAATCCTGGGTGAATTCAAATGTTCTGCCTTGTGTCTTGGCACAGAACATTGCAGAGCTCTTGGTGATAAGCTGGCAGGTACTGTCCCACCAGTGCCTTCCTCCAGATAAGTGTGATTCCCAGAAATTCCTGTCACCCACCTCTCACTACCACTCCTCCAGCTGTCCCACTCCTTCATCACATCCCAGCAAAACCTCCACGGCAGCAGTAAAGAAATGGCCTTTTATCCTAATTCCTCCTGCTGTTTCACTGTACCTCTCAGTGCTGCGGTGCCTCTCAGGAGAAGGTGGTGTGAAACCATTCCTAGCACACATTCCAGGCTTTCTTGCACTGTTGAAAAACACTGCACTGAGCTCCTTAAGCAGTGCACCAGTCACGGTTTGTGTCTCTGGACACGAGCCTTCTCAAAAGCATATGAGTGAAATGGTGCTTTATTGATTGCAGCTCTTTGACAGGAAAAAAAAAGTCAAAAATAGACTATGAATGCCAATAAATACAGTATGGGAATTGTGAGTTATTAGGGACATCAGGTTTCCAGCAGATGTTTTTATCCCGTAACAGAAGCTGATTTAACAAGTCTGCTTACAGCTGGCCTTGGAGCCCCATGGAGCTGAGTCAGCAAGCCAAGCTTTGTGGGGCTGAATCTTCCCTTACCCTTCACCAGCGGCCATACAGATAAGCTTTAACGATTTGAGAGAGCCTGAATTCGTGCTCAGCACCTTAACACAGAGCATGTGGTGCTATCGTGCAGTCCCTGCTGAGGAGAGTGGTTGTGTTGGTAAATTTAAGATGCTGATTTCCTCCTTCTGGGGAAAGGCTCCCACTTCTTTGTGAAAACAACCCATGTGTTGAATATAGCTGGAGCTGCTTTTGCAACAAGATGCCTGCCCTGCAGCTGTGAAACCTGCAGGTGCATAAATCTCCAACATTTATGATAAAGTCTGTGTTGTGAACATTTTCTTATCACAGCAGATCAGGGAGAGGAGAAGAAGGGAACTCTGAGGAAAGGCTGCTGACAGATTTGAGCTGCTTGGGAGCATGGGCCACTATTTAAAAATGGCATCCAAGTGGTGCTTTTCCGGGAGCTGGTAATAATTGTGCCTTTTGCTTCCATGGGAATAGGAGGAGGCCTTTGGCTGGCAAATGTTTGCATATAGCCCAAATCAAGTCATTAGTTGCCATGTGTCCGACCTGTATTTTAAGGCCCTCCAGCTGAAAAGTCCATTTGCATATTTATCCCAGCCAGGAACATGGTAATTAAGTCTGTGGCGTTGTACACAACCCCGAGGAAAGTCTGCAATTCAATAGTTCAGAAAGACTCCTGCTGATTTCAATGGGGCTTGGAGCAGTCACACACTCGCAGAGTGTTCACTGGATCCCAGACAATCCCAGTATTTGCAGGAATGATGAAATTAAAACTTCAAATTATCAGCGCCTCTGCCATGGGAAAACACCAGCTCCACCTCTCAGGCCAGAGAAAAAGCATTGCAAAAGGGGTAAAGTTCGCTCTTGGGTGTGCTCTCCTCGCTGCTCATGGTACAAGTACACCCAGCTCACGGCCTGTCCCGGCTCCCAGCAAGGCAGCACCTCCGTGCCTGCAGAGGGGTGGGACATGGCCTTGGACCTGAACAATGCACAAGGCTGTCGGCACAGCAGGCAGGGGGAAATGATGGTGCCAAAGACAAGCACAAGGGCTTCAGGCTGCCATTAACAGACAATCTTGCTATAAACAGACAAAGAGCTGTAGCAGCAGAGGATGCTTGAAAGGTAGGTAAGTCTTCCACGTGGGGGAAAATGTCTATGGTGGGAAAAAGGCATTTAGCAGAAGTGAAAATCCTTAACTGTGTTTTATGGAGGCAGGCCAAAAACTGTTCCTGCATCAGGAGTTTTACTTTGCTAAAAGAGATGTGACAATCTTTTGTGTAATTCAGAAAAAAAAAAATAGTGTGAGCTGAAATTTTAACTGCACCCATGACCGCAACTGGGGGTCCTTTACTCAAAGGTCTGAATCATATTTTTTTTTAATTTATTTATTTGTTTGGATTTGTATTTTCAGGGACAAATACTTACCTCCTGTAAATCTCCAGAGTCCTTTTGATTTCAGTGAGGGTGCACACTGTCCAAGGCGGTCCCCTTCCATAGCATACCTGTGAAACTTTCGTCCTTCAGCAGCAGCCTGATGCACCATTTGTCTGGTTTGCATCTTCTGTGCAGCTCATAATTGTTTAATTTACACAAAACTGTGGTAAAACCCAAAAAACATTGCCAAATATGAGAGCTGTCTTAAAAGTAAATTGAAGATATCAAACCTTTTGAAAGGTGGTTCTACCTTCAGCCAAGGTTCATGCACTGCAATTTCTACACCTTCTTCCAGCTCCTCTGTCTCGCTGGCCCTGAGATATCTTTGCCAGCATGTAGCGGCCATGCAGGAGAGAGGAGGTCCCATAGCATATTCCATTGCTGAATGAAAAGGGGAGGGAAGAAGAGGCCTTGCAAAAGGAGAAAAAATATTGACCCAGAGGCAGCTGAGGAAGCCTGAAAGAGACAAAGATGTTGGGCCTGATTCAAATCCCATTGAAGCTGATGGAAACATTTCAATGGGCCTTGGATTGGACGTCTGCAGTGAAATGAAATGGGGAAATAATGAATGGCTTTGGAGACAAACGAATTGGGAAGTGGTAGAGGGAAATGGCACATCTGTATAGAAGAAAGTTGTCTGGCAGGGAGAAGAGGGCCTGTGCAGTTAAGAGCTCAGATCGGGCTTGGCAGCTGACAGCACAAGAGCTTGGCAATGACCTGAAAATACTGAGAGGGATTTGTTTGCTTGGGGTCTGTGGTGTGCGGCAGCAAACAAGGCCCAGAAATGCAAAAGAGAGAGGAGTGCCAGGCTGGCTGATTGGAAAACACAGCTAGTGATTCCAGCCAAGGGGACCCATCCCAGGGGATTTCCCTTTCCCCTGTCCACTTCTTGCTGGTTTTAGCCAGGAGTTCATTTTTAGCCTTTGAATATCTTACCCTGAAAAAAATGCATTCCAGGCAGGTCCTGGTGTAGCAAACTGTGGACATGGCCTAATAAATTCTCAACTGCTCGGCAAAACATCTAGGACTTTTTTAATAAAAAATAAAAATACGTAACGATTCACCACGTAACTGTTAAACCCAGATTGTACTCCAGAGTTAAACCAAGCCAGCCTCAGATCCTTCTTCCTCATCCCGGCAGAAAATCCTTTGCCTAAGGTTTCTGGGAAATGGGAACGCATAGGAAAAAAACCACAACAAACAGAAGTATGAATTTAATTACCAATACTATGCTCCAACCTCAAAGGGGAAGAAGAAAGATAATTGCTTAGGGTCTCTGAGTGGAATCCTGTCCCCATGGCCAAGACAACAACCAGTCTAGCCAGCATCTCAATGACAGGAGAGCAACGTGCAGCGTGTTTTCTAGTGTCAGTGATTCTGCATAGAGTCATAACAGGTAAGTGAAATGGTAATTAAAAACTGAAGAAAGCGCTGGCCAGAGGTGAGAACAGGTGGCATGGGGAGGGGGCAGCAATTTGTTGAGTATAAAGGGCAAGATAAAAATAAACAGCAACAATAAAAGCAACATACTCATGGGGAATTTTTGCAGACAGAGAAATAAGGATCTGAAATGGAAAGGTGGAGGGTTTTTTCCGCAGCCTGCATGAAAGAGCCTGAACAATATGAGGCAGTCCAGGAAATGTTAACAGGTTGTTATGATAAAGCAAAATGTCCTGTGGGAAAACAGATTTGGAGTGGCAACTGTGCTTGCAAAGTTACGTGTGAGCTCTTGAGAAGGAATGGCCACAACAAGGAGTGGAGGGTATGGTGGTTTCTGGGGGATGAGGGGATTCCCAGTGTGCTGCCTGCCAGGAGCACATGTGCTGCTCATGGCTGTGCCAGGACAATGTCCAGCTGCTGGTGGTGGCAGCCGTGGGACCGTCCTGCTTGCTGTGCATGCAAAGGTGGTTAAGTTCGGGGTCATGAGAGGGGAGACAGAATCTTGCTCTGACTCGTGGGCCTCTCCAATGGTGGAGGTTTGAGGCAGCGTCTCTCAGAAGCTGAGGGGAAATGGGCTTGAGGGTGACCTTAGCTACAAACAGAAGAATAATTTGGACAGAAAAACCTTTTAGCAAGAGCAGCGTCCCGTTGGTCATGTGCTTGTTTGGTTTTGGTAAAGGGACACAGAGCATCTCTAAAATATTTTCTTGATGTTACAGATGGCTGTCCTAACAGAAATATGTCCTCCTTTTGAAAGCCATGGTTGAATTGGTCCTAAAATTTACCTATTGGATTTATCTTTTCCTTGTTAAAAACACACACAGGAAGCACCTGAACTTGTTTACAAAACAGGGAGACTTGAAGTGCTAATATATCAGATGATATTTCTCTTTGGTTGGGGGAGGAGAGATTTCCTTTTCCTGAGGTTACAATTCCTTGCTGCCAACCTGCAAATGATCTTCCCTTCATGCAGGTAAAATGGTAGAGATATACATAAGGACTCTGCTCCTGAGTGCTTTAAGTTCTTCCTCCTTTCCTAAATGTATTTGTTTTGGAGTTTTCACCTGGTTTCCTAAAAAGTCCTGAACTTATTTTCTTACATCCTTCAGATAAAATTATAAAAGTCTACTGAATGGTTCTCTAACATAAGATGCCTTCTAGCAGGAAAACAGCACCTTATCATGAAATGTCAGCTCAGATCTTTTGAACCAGCTCACTGACTATTTCTGTAACAGTTTATGAATTGTCACTCCTGTGTTTGCTTGTTTCTGCTAAATGTCTCTGCAAGTCAAGACTTATAAGGTGCATAAAGTGAAAATAGACTATTTTACTATAATTCTATTAAAAATGCAAGTAATCAAGAGGCAGAGGTCTGTAGGAATCATTCCTTTCACATGTCATTTCAGACTAGTTTTAAATTTTGATACACCAGGGGAGAAAAATATCTCCCTGTATGTTTGCAAAATACCTACTTCAGTGCAAACTGTATTTTGACAGAAGTCTTTGATCTCTATCAGAGTGCAAATGACTAAAAATTAAACATGAGGAAGAGCATGGGGAAAAGTTTTCAGCACAAATTAGACAAGGGGGATCTTTTTCTTCTTCATGTGAAATGTCATTTAAATTCTCCTTCATAGACAGGTATTAGGAGACACCATGTTGGTTCTGATCCTGCTTTGTTCCCCTCCTCCTCAGTCACCTGCAAGAGGAGATAGGTTGTGGAACTTAGGCTAAAAGGTGTCAAGTGGGACCGAATTTTCTGGTTCTGGGGCATTCCCAACCTGCGTGGGGCTGTGCCAGTCCCTATGGCCCCCGAGTTGCAGGAATCAGCAGCCACAGAGGGCTCCAGCAGTTCACGAATGTACAAATAAAAGAGATTACAGACATTGCACAGAAAAGCCAGAAAGTACACTTTGATATCTGGGAAGTAAACTGGGCTTAATCCACAAAAGATTCAACACTTTGTGGCCTCTTCTGTCTTCCACAGCTCTAAAACTGTCTTAGCTTATCATGTGTAAATCCCTTTTTTGACAGGTACCTATTGAAAATACTGGCTGGATATTTTAATTACCCACTCCTCCCTGCTCATGAGAAGGATCTGATGAGAAAAAAACAGTGCTATATAGGTGAAAGGCAGGTGGTGAACTCTTTATTCCCTGCCAACATCAGCCTCTACCCAAAATTCCAAAAGTAAAATATTGCCCTAATATCCTGATTTACATTTACATCTCTCAGATATTTGTATATATTTTCAACTTGGAACAGTGCACGTGATTCAAGTCTAGCCTGTTTGCATGTCCTGGCAGCTTGTAGTGTTAAACAGTTTCAAACTGCTCAATTAACACTTTTCTGCATTTTCTCTTCTAACAAATATGGACAAATGAGTCCCACAAATAACAGGAGTCTGTGTTTATGCTGAGAGCTTTCAGCTTCTAAGAGTGCTCTGTGGTCCTATAAAAATGTCACCACTTAACACATGCAAATTTAGTGAGAGTCACAGATTTAATATTAAGCATGCACTTAATTTTTTTACTGGGTATAGCTTCTCACCTCCTTGCCAGCTGGAGGTCTTGGAGATTGTGCTTTTTCTTCTCCTACGTGTGCAAGGCCACATAGGGAAGACAGAAAATCAACACAGCCCCATTAGCACAGGCTGTGGGGGCAGAGAACTGCAGGGAACCACTGCAAGCTAACCCAGCACATTGTCTGCTTTGGGTATCTCTGCATGTCTAAGCACGGGGGTCTGGGGACAGTCCCTTGCCTTTACATGATGTAATTTGCTACATTCCTTCCATGGCAAAGTACTGGTCACAATATTTTTGAGAGCGCTGCAGAAAATTAAAATATCATTTGGAGAGGCACGTGAGAATAGCTTGTTGGGATTGCACATCTCGTCATTGTTATAGGTCTATCTTTCCAGATTCTGCACTCTGGGTGACTTTGTTCCTGATGGAAATAAAACACAATGCCAGTTTTCAGGTGTTAAATGCCGCCGTTAGTCCCCGGCTCACAGCGAGAGCTTTGCCGGAGGATTGGTTCTGTTCTCCCTCAATCCGCTGCAACATTTCCGAGTGTGGAAGTCACGGGGGCTGAAGGGAGAACACAGCCCTGGTCTCGGTAGGAAATAGCCGCAGCAGGGGCGGGTTGGTGCCCTACATTCTGGTGTTGCTGCTCTCAACTCCGCTGCAATGGTTAAATTTCCCGGTGCAGGAGAGCGCAGGTAACTGCGCGCAGAGCACGGGGTGGAGAGGGAACTCTCTTGCTGATAACCATCTGGAGAGCACAGACTTCAGCTCACTCCGACTTATTTTTAGGCACCAAGCTTCATAGTCTTTAAGGGCAAAGAGAGGGGAGTAAAAATAGGCCAATTAGTGTAATTTCTAAAAAAAATTCCTTAAAGATCTTGAGCAATTGCAAAGGTGACTTTAAAATTTAAGAGGAATGAAAAACAAATGGGCTGGGTAGGAAATTTGGGGCCTCTAAGAAGATCACTTAGCCAATAAATTGCCTTTTTTATTTGAGGATCTTTGAAGTATCCTCCCAGGAGGGACTATCTCAAAGCTAGCTTTAGTTAGTAGCATTGGGTTGTTAATGGCTTCTGAATGTACCTTCCCTATTTTCTAATCTTACTGTAGCCTCTTACTTTCCCTAATTGTTTTGTTATTTTTTCACTTTGTGTTTGAAGAGCAGACTTAAAACTATGGAAAGTGGGAGTTTTGTGTAAACACAAGGTGATATGTGACATTATTTCAGGCTTGCCATGATCTGTTCCCCGTTTGTCACACAGACGCACGTTAGTTTGTCTGCAGCATTGTGAATTTTAGGAAGAGATTTCAGTCCTGCTTGGAAATCTCTGTGCCATCAACTCGTTGGACATCTGGTTTCAATTTACAATGTATCTGCCTGAGGGTACATAGCACCCCCAGAGTAAATAATAATAATAATGTTAATAATAATAACAATATCTATAATATAGTAATAATAGATGTAAATGAAGTACACGTTCTTGTGTTTCCGATGCGGGAGAAAACAAATTAGAAAATGAATTGCCTGGAGGTTTGCATTTACATTGCACGGATGGTTTACATTTTAAGCAACATGAAAACAGACTGCCTTCAAGGAAGACCATGAATATTTTGGGAAGATTTATTTAAACCAAAGATTTGAGGAAATGTTAAAACCAGATGAATTCTATACACAATAAAAGTGCTAGATCAAGGAATTTGGTTCAGCACCAACTGTGGGTCTGAGTATAGGAGTAAAATCTATATTTCAAATCAGGGATGGGTAAATGTCAGCAACCCAACAGGAAAGCAAAATGTTTTCTGAAGCTAAGTGCAGAGGTTCACCTAAGTTTAAAAGAAGATTGCTCAATGGAATTGCATGGGTTGGGGAATTTTAAGACTCTCCAGTATTCCCACTTTAGTGTGTCTTGGAGAAAGCAAAATCATTCACAGAAAAATATCAATTTGAATAAAGCTTTCAAAGAAAGTGAGAGAGTTAAATTAGTGGTGGTTCCAGTGATCATTAACTCACTCATATTTTGTAATAATAATCTTTATTTTTATTCCGAAAAAAGAGAAGCAGCTTCAAGACAGACTCCACAACTCTGTTGACTGCATCTTTCACCCAGCTGTCAGAAGTTCGGGTTCAAGGTGCTCCTCAAAAGCAGACACAATTGCAACTTGAACCTCCGGGTCTCATCTCCTGGGCCCTGACTACCCAGCTATTAAATATTCATTCAGGTGTATGTTTTTCTTCTTCTTGTTTTTCAAAGAGAACTCAAGGGGGGTCTCAAGGTCTTCATGCAGACATTGATGTAGAAACCTCACAGGTAAAATTCCCAATTCACTGCAAGACAGGGCAGCAGCAGAAAGTGCAATAGGAACAATTCCAATGCTGCAGGTGACTGGAAGTCACCAGAAGGAGAACACAAAATTTGGTGAAGAACAAAAGCCTTTGGGTGTCCTGGCTTAGCTGGTTGAGCATTGCCTTAGAAGATGGTCAGGAAAAGGAGACATGAGGCGCTGCTGCTCAGAGCAACCCCTCTGCTGTGGGACATGAGCCAGTACATGGAACAAGACCTTAATTAGCACTGTGGTGAATAAGCATGATTTGGCTTTTATGCAGTTTACACCTAGATATGTGTGCATGTGAAAGGGAAGAAAAAAACCACATTGTTTATTTCCATAGAAATACACTAAAGAGAAAATTTAGGAAAGGAAATCAACATGGAATGTGTTTAAAGAAATACTGACAGAACCATGGATAGTGTTCACATTTCACTGCCAAATACAACTACAGAGCAGGAAAGCTACCAGAGAAGAAACAGTCAAAATCCAAGTTACAAACATGTTTTCAAGCAATGGAAAATATAATTTGAAAATTAAACTTTTTGCCAAGTGAAGCAAAGAAGGAAAAGTTTCTGGAAGGTGGGAATATATGGTTCCATGTCTAAGAACCGCAAGAAATTGGATAAACGAGTAACTAGAGGCTGAAATTAATTATTTGAGTGTTCAGAACAGAAAAAGAGCACTTTCAAAAATGAAAACATGAATAAACATAGAAGGGGAATGGGAACCAGAACAGCATTTAATGTTATTTTCCAACAAATTGAAAGATTAATACCTACATTAACCTGTACCTTGCACATGTCATCATGTTTAGACAGCATCAGAGACAAAAGGCCTGAAAACAGGGGGCATGAACAACAGTAAAAATAAAAAATAGCCATGGTCGTCTCAAATATTTAATTGGTTTTAGGGAAATTTAGATCAAACATTAATTCTCCTGGAAATGAAACATGAAATAGATGTGCTCTAGGTGGATATAGTATTTGGCCAGGTAGCTAGTTATAATGGCCAGTTTAAACACACAAAAAAAGCTCTGAAGATAATGGTGGACACCCTGAACCACTTTATCTTCACAAAAAGCATGGGAGGAAATAAATGCAAATAAATGTGTGTTTTATTACCCCTTACGAAGACTTATACAAGAGGAGACATGGGAAGATCAATGGATATCTGTGATACCGACTTTAAAAAGTCATCACAAGACCCAATTAAAGACACCTGTAAGTCTGGGTTGCAGTTTTGTGTGTGAATGGGAACTGTGGAGGAGACAGGACCATGGAGGAGGTTGAAAGGTCCCAGTCTCCCCATGGCACAGCTCTGGAATAGAACCACAGTTGTGCAAAGGGGCTGGTGTTATGCTCATGCTGAAAACTGAAATTAGGCAACCAAGCCCTGGCAGAGGTGTATGAGTGGCTCTGGGTAGATCTCACAAAAATGAGGAAATCAGACAGTATTCTGCCAGCTGAGATTCCACTTCTTTAGAAAATAATTTACCTTAGAAGGTACAAATTAAACTGTTTTTATTCACAGAATTATGTGTAATTCACTCCTCTGGGATCCGCATTTGCTGTGAACCTCTGAGGAAAATGATTTAGGCATCACTATGGACAGCTCAGTAAAGACATCTGCTCAAATTCAATATGTAGCAGCAGTCAAAATTGTAAATTAGATGTTAGGCTGCATTAAGAACTGAATGGCTGTAATACAGGAAATATGGTACCATTTATAAATCTGTGAAACAGACATGGAGACTCAGAGCTTTCGGTTTGTTCTCTTGATCTCAAACAAAGAAAAGAAAGAAAGAAAAACCAGAAATCTGAGGTGGCAACAAGGGATCACAAGAGTTACAATGAGGAAACATTTAACATCGGAGTCCTTGGGAAAGAGGATCTAATTTCTAAAGAGGAAAAAATAAGCATGCAGGTAAAGGTAGAAACATATGCTGTGGTGGAAGCTGAAAGGGAAATCAGATATTCTTACATTGCTCTTTTGTACAGAACCATTTCTGTGGTATTTGAACAGGCACAGGCTTTTATAATTCTACTTGGTCTTGGAGATCCGCTAAAGCTGCTGACATGAGGTCTGGAGTTTCAAATGCTTTTGGTCATTCAGTGTTTGCAGCAGGAGGTAATGTTTCAGGAAAACTTCGATTCTCCTCACTTTTAACACTTTTCACGTTTCTAGGGACATTTGCAAAAGGCTCATTTGTGTAAGTTCAAAAACTCCCTTTAATTAAAAAGCCATCTTTGTGAATGCAAATGAATACATCAAAAACTCTCAGAAGTCCACACAACTAATAATTAATCTAGATTTCAAGGACTCTCTAACACTATTACATCATGAATACCTCCCTTATTCAAGAATGGGCATCCTTCTAGCAATTAAAAGAAAAATTTAGAAGATAATTAGACACAATTCTCATCACAATATTTTACACAGGTATATGATTTGGAAATTAGGTCAAGGGAGGGAGGGAAAATGGTGATTCATTACAGAGGCTCCAAGAAGCAGAATTACCCCATCATAACTTCTAAGTAATCTGTTTTTCTAAGTTGTCAGTGTAACAAATGACTATTGTTAATAAATTAGGAAGCCAGAGAACACCTTATAGGTGTATGAGTAAACTGGATGCAGTCTGACATCTGTCTTTATCAAAAAAATTGCCAATAAAATTGTTGAAAAGTTTATATATTACAAAATATGCAGACTGTATATTGCTTATGTACCATGGTCATGGGCCATACAGAAAAACAATGATTATTCCATTAATACTGCACTTGCACAACAGCAGTGACAGAATAAACCTGGGATGCCAAAGCAATTATGCCAAAATATATCAGCCCTTGCACTCCCTGAAATAATAGGGGAAGGGATGGATGTGATTTATTTTAATGGACCAGCAGAGATAATAAAGAATTGCTTAATGTCTTTCTTCACAGATTTAGATCTTTACGATAAGGTTTTTATGAAATGGAATATATAACCCAAATAAAGTGAAACCAGATTTAATGAAATTTCCTGTCAATAGCACATTCACAAGTTTGGAGTTTTTTCCTTCTGTCTGAGTGATGTTCACACAGCCTTTTTTTGATAAGTGTTAATAGCTACTGTGCTTGGATGGTTCTCTGAGCAATCAAAAGTTATTTTCTATAACTGATAGTGTGGTCTGGTGGAAGACAATGTCCAGTAGCTCAGACAGGGCTCAGGAGTAGTGATATCCCAATTCTGACACTGGTTTTTTTACTGATTTGCTGTTTGACCTTAGATGTAGCATGTGAGGTAGTATTAAGTAGGTGTAAGTAGTACCAAGAACACAGAGTTTCTCACAGCTTTAATTAATGTCTATGAAGAGCCTGAAAAAAGCCCTTGTGAAGTCTGGAAGGCTTTCTAGACATCCAAAGTATTATTGTTTAAATAGTCTGAAGCTTTAACAGCATTTCAAGCAAAGTTGGGTACACACAGATAATAAAATTTCATTTATGTTTTAATATTCAGAAATTTCAAATAAAAAGCTTTGACAATGAATATTTTTATGAGCATACAATCTAATGTGCTCAGAAGCATATATTTACTGCATTTTGCCATTTTATCTGTAAACAGTGCATCAAAATTTTGGGGAAAAAAATAATTTCCTGTTCTGTATATTCCTCTGATGGTCATGCTGCTGAGCTTTCAAGAGATTTCAGCAGAAACTCAATAGGACGCTTTTTGTGTGAGCAGCTCAAAGATCAGTAGGGCAACCTAGTATGTGACAGGATGAATATTAAATCTCTTAGTGCCGAGTGTCTCATTTCCCAGCACTGAACTGAAACTGTTTCTGATACTTTTCTGAAGAAATCTTTTAAAATCTCTGTTGAGTACTGGTCCAGATGGCAGCTGAGGTCAGTGAGAACGTTCCCAAGTGACTTACCAGAGCTGGGTTGGTAGTGGCAGAAGTCTCATCCCTGGAAACATTAAAGGCTAGGTTAGACAGGGCTCTGAACAACCTGTTGGAATTACAGATGTCTCTGTTCATAGCAGGGGGCTTGGACTGGATGACCTTTAAAGGTCTCTTCCAGCCCAAACTATTCCATGGCTCTGTTTCCAAACACTTGGCAAAGACTGGCTAATTAATATTCTGAAACCCTTGGCAGCAGAGCCATTCATTTCTTTGAAGAACTAGTGCTGTTCCCCTAAAATGATTTTGTAGAGTAGGAATTCTTGTACTGTTCTAGAAATCCTTCTGTCATTCACCTCTGCCTTCTCTGATATGCCCTCCAATGGATCCCTGTCAAGTCAGAGACAAAATGTTCAACCAACCTCTGCTCTTGAGCTTCTGCTTTCAGACCAGACATACACAATTTCTGATGGGTGCTTTTTTGCCTACTTTTGTTTTGAGAGGTTCTCTATTGAAGACCATTAATGGTGAGGAGAATATCTTCAGAGAAAACACTGGGTGTCACAGGTGGCAGGTTCTGTTGCTCAGAACCCAGCAGGCATCCAAGCTGTCAGTCTGTATGAGCAAAGAACTTGAAAAAAATCAGGTAGGTTTCTGGAAGTTGTAATTGTTCATTGCTTCAAATGATTAATACAAGGAGTAGCATGGAAACAAACAGCTGAAACAACAGCAAGCTTCATCCCAAACACACTCAGGTTTTATGACTTGAAGGAAAAGCAAGCATTGAAGGGGATTTCACTGACATTGTTCATGAGTATTTTTGTGTCTGTTTGAGATGAAGGAAATAACAGAGCAATGGGAGAAGAGGAAAACAGCAGACTCAGAAGGATGTTAGAGTCCAGAGGACGAGCCAGCAGAGTGAGTGTTCAGGACCAGTTCTGGATCAATGAGGTGATGAAGAAGTTGGTGTTGGCTGGACAAAATGTTATTGAGGCCCGAGGTGTAACAGCTGCCCTTCATTCCAGAGAGCCTTAAAGAAGCACTTACAGTCACTTATGAAACTATAGTAGTCTCCAAATCAAAGCCAAGAAACATGTCATCACCCCAAAAGCACAGGCAAGTGCCTGGCCATTGAGGAATATTTGGTAGAGTGAGGAGAGAGAAGCAGAGGACATACAGACATGGGGCAGAAGTCCAGAAAGAGAGAGTGAGATTATTTACCAGAGTTCAAGATGTGGGCTGGAGGCATGGGCAAAGGAGAGATCTCCTACTATTTGATTTTTTGGGTGTTCAGGAACATTAGACTTTATCAGCTTTCAAAAGTATGCAAACTTGGATGGAAGATGCTCCACTGCATTCAGTTTTTCCTGCTCTCTAGGAAAATCTCTTCTTTTTTGTTTTAGCCAGCTGCTTGAATCCAAAGGAGGAACCATGTGCATTATTCAGAGAAAACTGTCTGCGTGCTCATCTTTTCCCTGCTCTTGATCTAACAAGGCACCCTATGAGACTGAACACAGAGGATGCAGAAACATGAATCAGCATGATACCCCACTCTGGTATATTATAGAAGAACTGCAGACACTCACGGTAAACTTAGAGACCCACAAATAGTGATTTCACATGTGTAAAGTCTTCTCTCTTCTTGAAAATCATGAACCCGAGCAATCTGTAGAAAGGTTCCAGTGAAGTCAGTTGCTCGTTTTCAGCAGGAAGCAGTATGGTCCAAACGGAAACAAAGAAGTCCATAACTAGGTTGCTCCCAAGAGATTTTCTTCATGCAGGTACAGAGGCAGAGGAAAAACCTGTAGAAGACATTGCAGTAATGAAAATCTGAGCAAAATCCCTGTTGCTCCTCTGTGCTCCACTCAACCTGTGGCACAAAAGAGTTCATAATCAAAAACTTTAGATATCTTTCTTTATTTTCTCCTAGGATTCTGAGAAAGTTTGCTAGGAAATTTTTAATGGAGTTCTGTGGGATTTGGATCAGGTAGTCAGGGAGAGGGGTGAGGAAAAGATCTTGGTGGTTTTAGTGTAAAAGTATGAGGGTGGTAGTCAGAACAGCCAGGAAATGAAATGGGGTAATGATGCACCTAATAACTTACTGAAAATTCTGCAACAGGGAATAGAGCCAAAATCTCAGTAGAGATGTGAGTCTTTATTTCAAAAGAGAGCAAGAAGCCTCTTGGCATACTTCCCAAAAGCAAGGTGTGCAGCTGAAAGAATTATTTCCAAACAGTTCCATTCCAGAAGTAGCGATTGAATGGAGATTGTCACGGCTACCCCCAGGGCATGACTAACCAGGACTGGTGAAGTAGATCAAGCTGGTGAACTCTCTGAAGGCTGACGTTTCAATAACATATTGTGTGATAAGGGCCAGATCCTCAGCTGGCGTTGGCAAGGGCAGCGCTGAGGACATCAGTGGAGTTGTATCATTTTATGCCATGGGAGAAGCTGGCCTGTGGAATGCGCGCAGAGATGATTCATGGTTTAATACCAGGTAACACAAGGCTCTGTCAGAAAGACTTTAAACTAATAAACTGTGATAATCTAATCTTGTTATCTCAAATACAAACCATTTCATCAAGCTCAGATTAAGTCAGTATGGGCTACATCTTCCCAGCCCTTTAGGAGGAAGAATGCAGTAATTTACCATCTGGTTATAATGTGAGGGTCACAAAGAAAGAACAAAAGTCGCTCAATATATACAATTTTTTGTATTCTAGAAGTTTGGGATAATGACTCTACTGTCAAGAACTATTTGTAGGGAAGTTATAATGAGGGGATATGAAGAAATAGTCATTATTCCTCAGCTCAGAATTCTTACAGGGTTTGCAAAATACGATAGAAGTTTTGCCAAAATATTGCTATTGTGCAGGCTCTGATACACTGACATTTCTAATATTGCTTCATTCACTTTTTCATTTTACATCTATTTGTACAAGCTTGGAAATCAATGCCACAAGTCAGTCTGTACTTATTTGGGTGAAACCAAAATCCCAGGATACTTGACCTCTTCCTTTTGTGCAATCCTATATTGCACAAGAATCCCTGTCCTCCCAACTTCAGTAACTAAAATTTGGGGTGACTTTCCCAACTTATTAACTTTCTCAGACTATTATTTCTCATTTATTTCTCAGATAGTGGAAGATTATCTTTCTTTATTGTGAGAGAAACGTTTTTGGAAGTCAATCCTAACTCAGTTGTTGGTGGAAAGATTTCTGTTTCGAAGACCATTTGAACAGATTATTAAAATGTATTATTTCAAATTCTTTCTGATAAACCCTTAAATGAGCAAGATAATAGGCATAAAATTGATAAAAGATATCTGGGAAAAGGAGTAAAATAATATATTCTACAGATGGTTAACAGAAGTTAAAGGGATAGTAGGGAGATATAGGTTTTGCTCAGACATTAGGAAAAACTTTTTTAATTTTTAACTAAGATTAAAATAATTTAAAATCACTCCTCTGTTATTTTGGACTTATCTATAACCTAGTGTGTAAAAATTCAAAGTAACTGCATATGACAATGGCTGTTGATGAGGCTTTTAGGCAGATGCCATATTCCACTGAAGCTAATGAGCGCCCTTTGCTTGATCTCATTTGGCTTTGGGATGCTCCACTTACCTTTTAATCAAAATCTTGCCGGCATAATTGAGCTGTCTTGGTATTGGAAGTATTAAAGGTGTGTCAAGACACTCTCTTACTAATCCAGGAAGGGACAGTCTTTCCTGAATCCCAGAGACACTTAATGGTTTATGGGACATGACTTTACTCTAGGTGTCATCTTTTAAATAGCAAGTAAAATTAAGGTCTGGCCATTTGTGATTATAAAAGATCATTAATTTCATTAAGAATTGAGGTGCTCAATTCCCTTGCATCTAATTGAATTGTGCTTAAGTTACATTTCTTTGTTTTTCTATTATTTCCTGCAAAAGAGTGATTTTTTCTGATATTTAACCTGGAGTTTAAATGATGGGATATAATATCTGTAAAATGGACAGCCTTAAACCCACACACACATCTTTGACAGCACTTAATTTATAAGTGTTTCTCTGATATCCCTTTTGTGTTCCTTGTGATTGTACTGGCTTGATAATGCATCCATGATATAGGATATATTATGTATATGCACATACATCCCTATAAAACATAAAATTCATCATATGTTCATCATTCATTAAGAATTAGACAAGATAACCAGTGTGGGAAGAGTCTTTGCTGCTCACATGGAAAGATGCATCTGTTTTGTTCTTTGAAACATCCAGATGATCAACATCTGAACTGAGACAAATAGGCTCCAAGCTAAGGGACACCAGGCTGTCAAAATATTCTCAGCAAATATTCGTGAATGTCTAAGTAAGGAATAAAATTGTTCATAAATAACTGAAAATTGTAAATAATTATTTTTGATATAACATTTCAGCTTCTCCAATAATAATAATGAAAAAATACTTTTCAGGCATGTGAGAAAACTGTTGTGAAAGATTTTTCTAAAATAACTACTACTTCTAGGAAAAAGCACTCATTCAAATTTGTTCCATTTTTGAACGCGTAACCTTTGTGTCAGTGAATGCAGTGATACAGAATGGAGTGATGCAGCAAGCCCAGCGAGCCAAAGGGACCCCTTGCATGAGTGAGGACTGCTCCTTCAGGCCCTCAGTGCCTCAGCTTAGGAACCTGAGTCCTTTACATTGTATCCAGGGAAGTGCAGAGTATGTGCAGGTGTGCTCCTACAGGGTGAAAAAAGCAGGAAAAAGCCCTGACAATGTAAAAACAGAGATAAAATTGGGAGTTCTCTTCTGATTTGTGCAGTCATTAGATATCTTAATTTTATCATGGAATATGCAAGCATGCACTGTTTTTAATTGCAGATAACTGACTGCACTGTCTTTGATTTTGACTTTTAAAAAGTGGAAGAAAAATATATGTTATTATCCACAGAATTAGCAAAAATACTTAGACTTTAGGTTGAATTCTGTATTGTTAGGTGTTGAAATCATTTTTTTCTGTGGTTACCAAGAACTCGTCTGCATTTAAAGTGATTAAATCACTCACAATCAATTTGTTATCCAAATTTTTAATTCCTTCCTCAATACGGACTCTTAGGAGTCAAGATGAGTTTGGATTTAATGATAACTGAATACAGGCAGGGCACACAGAATTCATCATAGGATTTGTTCTTGTTTGAGGAAATGCACATCTTACTCAAGGATTTCTCCTCAAAGGAATATCGATTGCCAGTGACATTCTTAAAAGCATTAGTCAAAAAGAAAGGAGTTTTTGCCATGATTTTCTAAATAAATATCTGGTTTACTTCAGAAGCCTGACACCAAGATGGAGATGGTTATAATAAAAAATAGATCTTAGAGTGGACTGCAAGATGCCTGTTTGTAGTGTTTATAAGCGTATTTGATTTCCCATTGCTCTTTTTCTTAAGCTATATCATGAACAGCTTGACTGCCTGTGATGATGAGCTCCTCTCAGAGCTCTCTGCTGGATTCCAGCACGTCCAGCACTCGGTGCAGCTGCCTCTGTTCACCCACACTGCTCAGGCAGCTGTTTCTCCAATGTGTGACTTGGTTGCCGCAAGGCTGCACTACCTCTCCTAACCATTTCGCTTCTTTTAAAACAATTAATAATGTATTTCTAAGTATCTCACTAAGTTGCACTCCTGCAACTTCAGGTTCAGATTCCTGTTAGACTTCACATGAAACTTCATCTTCCTCAAATATTCCATTTCCATGCCTGTTTGGATTGTGTCAGTGCTCTGGTAGTATTCATAAGCAAATATGATTGTAATTTAGGCCTCCTCTTGTCAATGATGCATGAGAGATTTACAAGCATTAATACGAGTTAGGATGTAAATCCCTTGCTCAACAATAGCAGAGAATAACCCCCTTCATATAGATTCTGACGACCTATGAACCAAGGGTCAAGTAGGCCGTGCCACAAATTATCTGACAGCAACAGATGCCAAAGTCTTGGGAGGCGAAAAAAATAACAAAAAAATGAGGACTAGGAAATGCTCATTTTCACAAAGAAATGGTTCATTTTCACAAAGAAAAAGCACTTGTAGCTATTCCTATAACTTCATGCGTCAGCCGCTGACATAGCCACAAATTATAAGAAGCAAAACAAAGATTCCTTCTTGCCTGGCAGCAAACTTCCTTCTTTCTCCAAAAATATACAAAAGCAGCTCCAAAATAAATAGTCATCACAATTAATTACCTACCCAAACTGAGGCTGTGCAATAAATCTTTAAAGTTTTCAAGTGCACTTTCGGTATAAGGGAATGTTTGGAGAGTCGAGCAGCAGAAACCACAAAGTATGTCAATTCTGAGAATAAATGATGTTTTCATAACTCTGAGATAATCAGATTAGCTCTCCACTCCTTTGCCTCAAGTTTTATACCTGCATAACTCCATTGATTTCAGTAGGGGTTTAATCTATGCCACATCAGGTCTCTATCAGTCCTACATCCATTGTAAATTGATTTACACCAGTTGTAAGTCAGAGGAGGATCACACCCAGTGTAATAGTTCGCAGGCCTTATGGTTTGTCCTCACATCTGCCTTTGCAGTTTATTCTGAAATCTCGTGTTATTACTTTTGGCTGTTGTAGGTTTTTCTGGGGTCCCACAGGTGTGTGAGGTCCTATGCATGCCGGGAAGAGGTACAGCTCTGAACCAGGGGACTGCACAACACTTGAGCTTTTATTTTCTAATCTCATTAAAGGCATTTTCATTTTTTCTGAGCTGGACACTTGTTTTGCCCAGGTAGTGATGAAAGTCCCAAATCTTGCATCGATTTTTGCACTTGTGAAATCTGTCTGTGGACACAGCACTTGACATGATAGGAAGCCCAAACAGAAGTTCTGGTGGAATTAGGGCTGTGTTGGGATAAGGATGGAAAGGA
The DNA here is from genome assembly GCA_013397865.1 of Struthidea cinerea. Lineage (NCBI taxonomy): Eukaryota > Metazoa > Chordata > Aves > Passeriformes > Corcoracidae > Struthidea > Struthidea cinerea. The sequence continues at coordinate 2,141,385 of VZTI01005121.1, forward strand.
AGAGGAGCATAGCCATCATTTCCAAAGCAAAGATTTTACAAATGAGCACCCTCACTTGTGTGAGGAATGTCCCCAGAATCTGCATTTTGCTCAATATATCAGAACAGTTTCAAGTTTTAATTTAGTGAAATGACTTGGAATAACCTGGGTGGACCAGGCCCATCATTAGCAGATTCATCAATTCACACTAACGATGCCTCAAAACAGAGCATAAGAAACCTCAGGATTCATATCTATTCCATAGTTTGTTGAAAATTTGAACATTAATGAAAGTACGAGCTGCATGAGAAGATATTGAAAAGATGCAAGGGATTGTAGGTCCTCATTTTTTTGTAGATGATTCATTTGGCAAAGACTTTCTGTGAAATTGCAGGTGGCAAAGGACGGTCTAGTTCCTGAGATGCCAGATGAGCAGTGAAACTCAGTAGCATTTGTTACTGGCGTCTAAACCCTTTTATTTGTGTTGCAATCCCCTGTGCAGGGGCTTTGGATAATATGGCCCCCTGGATGTGCCTTCCTCTCAAACTCCAAGTCTAAAATTCTATTAACTCAGGTTTGATTCTGAGTCTGTTTTGTCAACCCCAAAACAAACACCTTTGTTTCATGCTTGTTAAATGTGGTGTTAATTAAAAGATCATAATCATTGCTCCCCTTCCCCCATGAAACCCTGAGACAAGAAAAGGTGATCTGTGCCTGCCCTCTGTGTAATTTATGCCTGTAACTGAGGGGGTACCTATCTTGCCTGGGTATTGCTCAGAATCACAGGTCATCAGCTTGGATCACGAGCAGGGCAGAGACACCAGCCTGGGGTCGGGCAGAGGCATAAAGCAAAGGGCAGAATGTACCGCAGGGAATAACAGGGGCCAAAACAACAGGGGTACAGGAGCAAACACTGCACAATGAAAAACCATTTGTGAGGTTTTAAAGTAAAAATGAGTGCATCTCGTTAAATCTGTTTGCAGACATCTATACAACAACTGAAGATGTCATATCCCATTTCATTTTAGCCTTTTTGTTCCCGCGGCTGCCATCAGCCTTGTTTTCCCTGCAGACACTCTTGCAAACAAGATGTCAGATCTCAAGGGGATTTCTGTTTTAGAACAAAAAATTGCAAATAAATGGAGGACTGTAAAATGTTTCAGTGGAAGGGAAATGAATAAATTATTGGGGCTCTGACCTGCTACTGTTTTTTGTTTGTATTTGTTCAGAGATTAGTGGCAGGGGAAGCTGGAAATTATTCTGTGCAGGCATTATATTTCATGCAAGATAACACGCATTTAAAATTATGCCATCATCTTTCTTGTACTAACGTGAGGTTAATTGAAAGGCCCATTTTTTTTCTTCTAGTTTTGAAGGGGATGGATAAAATCTGCACTGGGTCCACAGTGTTGCTGGAAACTTGAATGGAGTTCATAAGTCCTGTGGCTGCCCTGGAAAATATGCCGGTGGCCCATTTGTACCTGAATCAACAGCAGGCTTTTTTTGTGGCAGAAGAAGGTCTCCAGGCTGGAAGAGTCTTTACAGAGGTGTTTCATATGTTGTGCATATTTACAGATACCGTGGAGAACGCGGCAGGAGCAGCCAGTGAATCACCACCGGGTTTATGTGCAGTAACGCAGATGCTGAAACGCTGCTGGCCGTGTTCACTTAGCCAATTTGGGTACAACCTGAAAAGATATTGCTTCCATACAGTTTGGCAGAAACAGACATTTGGTTGCACAGGCTTAATGTTTTTGACTCTTCCAGCATTTTATTGAATGAAGAGTGTGAACATGAGTCTGATTCCCTCCTTATTTCCAAGGGAGGGAAAAAATATATGTTGTTAAAACTGTTTAGAAGTCCCACTCCAAAGCAAACGCATTGGTATCAACCCATTTGAAGGGATGAGTAAAAACACCCATTTTGAACAATTTAAAGGATTCCATGAATTGCATGTATGCCTCATCTGACACAAACACTTCTTTTCCCTGGAATAATACCCACTGAATTTTGTAGAACTTGAAGTACACCTTCTATTCAATACAGCAGCACCATGAATCAGGACGCCATGCATTTCCAATGACCTATGAAATGTATACTGGCAATAGAGACTAAGAAATTGGATAGCAAAGAAGAATATGCCAGTCAGTGCCAGTTTATTGGAGTACTGGTCAGAAATGAGCCAGCCTGGAGTTGTCTAAATACCCATACATACGAATAATTAGATATATATATGAGTGTATATTTATGTATTGATGTGGTTTAACCCCAGCCAGCAACTAAGTACCACACAGCTGCTCGCTCACTCACCCCCCCACGGCAAGATGGAGGAGAGAATAACTCAGTATAACCACTACTCAGCAATGAAATATCAGTGTGTTATCAACATTATTCTCATACTAAATCCAAAGCACAGCCCTACAGCAGCCACTAGGAAGAAAATTAACTTTATCTCAGACGAAACCAGGACAATTGGCATAAGCACATGTATCTATGCGTGTATATAAATTCATTTACTTGTATTTATGTGAAAGAAAAAAATACATTGAAAGGGAAATCAAAGTAAACTTTATGCTTATTTGGAATTAAGGAGAATGTAGGAAAAACAAATCTAGTTGAAAGTAGCAAGGTAGTAGCAAACCTTGAATGGATTTCAAATAATTTCTTGGACATCCCATTGGCCGTCATTATTTACACGGAGCTTTCAGTAACAGTCACTATTGCACCTACCTACAAGTGTGAGACCTGCTTGCAACACTGCAAGTGATGATTAATTTTGCTCATATTTGTAACCTTTCACTTTACAGCCTTGACATTTCATAAGATAAAGTGGAAGGTGTTTATTGCTTAGTGAGTCTTGTTAAATGGATTAAAATGTGAAGTAAAGGCTTAAGTCCTTTCATGTAGCATAGATTAAGTTTAGATTGTGTTAGATCCTGTACACCTAAATCTGCTATACATACAGAAAAATACATATATCTATAGAAAAGCAAAACTTTCTGTCAGTGAAAAGCCTGCCAGAAACAAGTCAGTTCAGGCAAAGATACAAGTGCCTACTTTGCCTAGGAGAAATATTCTTGTCACATAAAAATCCCACCATTAATCAAAAATCACATTATAGCTTCTGGAATGAAGTTTCCTTTACTACTCTTTAATAATAAGTCTAAGATAAGATAAAATTGGTAATTGTACCTTCTCTTCTGATAGAAGATAATACTAAAGTGGCATAGAAATTTGAGTTACAAGAATACATTCACCCTGCTAATAGGCTTCCATTATGTGGTCTTTACTGATTTATTCATTACACATTTTCCCCACATATAGAAAAATTTAATTGAAAGTTACTTATTACATTGTTACAAAGTGTTAACTAGAAAGTTTTCTTTAATCAAATGATCATTAATGCTGGGAGAACTGGTTTATTTCAATAGTGCATTTATCAGGAGCAAGAATAACACAGGCATTGCCAACAATGATTTCACAGCGCTGTTTGTTATGTGAGCACTTTCAGGGACTAAACAGATGCTTTTGCATCTTGCTGGGATAGTATAATACTTTATTTATATTTATGACTTTTCATGATCAAGGTTCTAATGACGTGGGAAATGCAGAACGGTATATAACATTGTGCCTTATCAAAGGAGTGACATTACCAAGGATGCTAAGAGCTTGTAAAGTCAGATTCTGTCTCGTGCACGTCCCACAGAAGTAGGTGGAAGACAAGTGTTCGCACTGTCTCAGGCAGGAAAGCAACTTGGCATAATATCCTCCAGCAAAGAAAGAAGGAAAGGGGAACATGAACTCGAAGCTGTAGCTGTATCTAAGTCACTTTTGCATATTTTGCATTCCCTGAGGTGAGTTTTATACCCGTTTGGTATTACTGTAACCCCCAGCAATAACATCACCCATTACCCTTGGGAAAACTGAGGGATCTTTTTCTAACTGGACCAGTGTTCCTTTTTCTGAAGTCCTACGCAAACAGAAAACGAAAAGAAATCTTTTGCCCTGAGGAGGTGGAGAATGAGGCACAAGAGATATTCCCAAGTGGACACACTAAAGCAAAGGAAATCTCCAAGCAGGTAACTGTGTAAGTGCACACGGCAGAGGTTCCAGTCCTGTTCTATGCAGCATCTTTTTGAATGAATTTTGGCATATAACCGGATATATAAAATCCGGTTTGATAAAATAAAAAATAAAATAAAGCATGTAGGATCGTCCCATTGCACACCAGATTTAAGTCTCTGCAGCCAGTCCAGCACCCAATTGTTCCCACAGCATCCGAAGAAGATAAGTACAAACCTGCCTTCTTGTGCAGTCATTACAGACAGACAGACACAGCCCACACATAGGGTAGATCCTTGACCTTTTAAGACTTGTTTGCAACTATTTCCTGTGTTTGACAATAACCATAACTACGCTGTAAACATCTCTTTTATTTCTGATTGCACACTGCTCAAGAACTGCAGAAAACTGAGTCATTAGGTACATTCATAAACTCTGTGGCTGGCAGAACCACAATCTGACTCAGACTCAACTGTCAGTGTTTGTTCCCATGGTAAATTCGGTGAAAATCACAGAGGCAGAGTAGCTACTGGAAGAAATACTCTGGCCATCTAAGGCACAAAAGTAAATGAGAAAAATTCTAGCTGCAAGTTCAGAGACATTGACCCACATGCTAATTTGAAATAGAGACCTCATGCCCCTTGTTACCTCATATCAACCCTGAGATGAAGGCGCTGCTGCTCTTTAGTCCCTGGTAACCATTCTGGGACCACAAAACCAGTGATTTAGAAGATATATATGATATAATTACATGGTCACATGCATTGAAATCTCCAAGCAATTTGCCACGGCCTATGAAACTCCGGGTCACTTCCAGTTCCATCTGTAGCTGAGTGAATGTTCATTGACGGCACAAAATTCCTGTGCAAACCTTACAAAATGCTCTTTCACTGTTACCTGGGCACGGTGGTGCCCTTCACCACTGCTGCTGGTTCCATCCCAGTAGCCACATCAACCTGCCCCAGACCCTCTTCCTAAACCCACCAGAACATGAGCAATCCTAGAAAGGGTATAGCAAAACTGCACTAACACAAGCTGGTTACTTACTTGGTTGTCCTTAATTTGTTGGTTTCCTTTGAGAGCTCCTTGCAGTAAACGAACCTGACTGATGGTTATTTCTGAAGCTGCTCATACCCTGTGTGACTTGGCCTCTAGCCTGGAGCTCTGCTTTGCAACCAGCCTAAGGAATTATATAAGAAAACCACATATGCTCAGTGATGTTATGCAATATATGCAGAGGGTTATAATTGTTTGGAGAAGCCAAATTCAGAACTGATGAGTGAGCATTGCTGGGGAGGCAAAGCCTTGCTCTCAGTTACACCCATGCATAGCCAGCAAGTCGAGTTGCTTGCAAGTCACATTTGTAATGGTGCCCCTTCAGCACAGAAGTTAGCCTAGGGAGGCTAAGCTGGAATAATTTAAAAGTCTTTCCCACCCCTCAAAGCCAAATTCTTCCTTGTCTTAGACCTCTGCTGATGTCAATAGGTTTGTTGAGACTGTAAATCAGGCCAGAAGTTGGCCCTTGTTTGGTCCAATTACCCCATAATAAACTCCCTGAGGACTACTGTACTGATGTGTGATTTGTATCCTTTCTCCTCTGAAATGGTATATTTATGTTTATAGATTGAGTTAGCAGTTCTAAGGGAGGGGAAAGGCTGCCTGAATCATTTACAAATGGGAAAATCCATATATTTGAATCTTGGTATGAAATATTTGCTTTTGGGCTGTAACCTTGTGTACTACTAAACTGCTGTCTAAAGTAAATATTTACAGCCAAGTTGCAACAAGTCCTAAGACTATATGATTTTCTGTGTGGAAACACTGACACATAAGGGTGCGACTTTCCCCCAGTAAGACACCGAGTTAATTGTAGGTTTTGTAAGGCTTATCAAGCATAATCTTGAAATTAATTTTTAAGTGCTTGCTAATGATTTTTAAGCACGTATCAAGCAGCTGGTTTTGTGTCTGAGTCCCAGGTTCTTAAGCAGACAACTGTTTTCCTTTTAGTGACTTTGTCAGGCTTAACTTGGGATTAATTTGACTGCAGGTGTCAGATAAGCGCAGTATTTTAGCAGCACTACCGAGAACCATGTGGCCAAAATGCAGAAGCATGAAAGCACGTTGGTCAAAACTCTGAAAGATTGATGGAAATGAGTTATGCCGCTTAAATATCTTTGTCTGCCCAGAAACGCTAAACTTGCAAGAGGGGTGTAAGGTATGCTGCAGCTAGAGTTTTGCCATGTTCCCTGGTAGCATAGATAACTGGTCAGGCTTTTTTAAATCACAATTTCTCTGTCGACATAAAATCTAGCAAGCAAGCTTCATAAATCATGCAGTGACAGCTAGCGTGGTTGGCCAGTGCTAAACACAACCGGACTCTTCTTTTTAAGCCTTTGCTTCTTAGGTCGCCTGCGTCAGCAGTACTCTTCAACAAACATCTGCAGTTCATCTTATCGTTTGAAGAAATATATGAGTTTCTCCATCAGGGTGGTTTTTTTAGCTTCAGCTTCTTGATTTGTTTGAACACCATCTGCTATATATAAAATGCAGGGAATTTGTGAAATGTGCATGCAGTGAGAAAATTTTAATTGTATTAAACTTTCTCTTTTTGATCAAGATAACTTCTTGCGTTCATCATCTCCTGATATGTTAAGGAAGCAAATAGATGTGTCTAAAGTAATGCCCAGCTATTTTCTTTAAGATCTTCTATCTCTGTAATACACAAATAGCTTGGGCACAAAACCAGAGTCTAGTCCTTCCAGCATTTAAGAGTTATTTTAATACAGTTCGTGTTACACATCCAGGAAGAGTTTAGCAGGAGTTAATCTCTTTTACAGATTTGCTTTCATCTTATCACTCTGCACCTACGCATGTACTATTTGCATTGGGAAAAAAAAAAAAAAAGGGAAAAAAAAGTTAATTGTTCCTTGAATTAATCACCAGAAGACAAATAACTCTGTCGATGGCTGCAGCTCGCTGCCAGCAGCCCAGGCTGAGCTGACGCGTGTCATGGCATGCGATTGCCACAGGGTGGTAGGAGAAGTGCGGCTCCACGGCCGCACCAACCGGCAGAGGAGAAGGAAAAGTTTGGAAAAGGCGAAGGAGGAATCGCTTTCCAGATAGTCTAAACAGAGGTATCAAAAATAAGGTTTAGCTCATGGCAAATCCAGATGGTTAAACATTTGACCCATATCTAATCCTCTGCCAAGCGTGCACCACCACCATCACCGCTGTCATAACACAGCACAGGCACTTAAAATCGCTTCAGTTCCAAGAAGCAGCACAGGTTTTGGAGAAAATTAAATTTTAAAGCATGTTGCAGAAACAGAAAACACGGTTCTGACAACATGCTACGACTCCAGCTTTGAGAGGAGTGGTATCATATATACTAAAATAATTCCTTGGGACTGCGGCTCGCTGCTGTTCTGTGCATGTTATTATGATAATATTGTACATAACACAGAGCAAAGCTTTGATCTTAAAAAGATTATTTTGCTGAGATCTATTTATTTTGCTTAATCATTTAATAAAAGGGTGGGGACTTTATTTGCAAGAGGAAAAACAGGTCAGAAAAAGAAAATCTGCCTCTTTTGTAAGTCCTATTCATTGTACTGATGAGTCCTATGGATTATTGATTAATGATGGTGAAATATAAAGGGGAAGGATCAAACGACACTATGCAGACTGAATCCTTGGGTTTTGGCAATTACCTTAATGCCACTGATGCTCAGATCTGCTTTCAAGGGTGTCTTACTTGAAACACAGAGTACCGCTCACTTATATTAGACACTATCAGAGACACCTTGATTGAAAAATAAATAAATAAATAAAATACTAAAGGAGGAAACATAGCATGTGTTTTGTATAAATATAATATATAACTTCCAAATGCCTTCATGTTTTATTTGGGGACTAATATAGTTATGTCCAAATAACAGACAAGGACGTGAGAGGAATATCGAGCTCGAGACCTTCAGGGTATGAAACAAACTACATATTCAAAACTAGGCAAGGCTTATGTAGTATAGTATCATGTTTTAAACAGTTCATAAAAGAAACCAAGTGACAACAGAGCAGTGTGGATGATATAAAATAATGTAAACCTTCCTTCAAATATCAAGCAATTTTTTCTCAGCCTCAACTCACTTTCCACAACATAGTGAGTGAAAAATCCATAGAGAATAAAACCAGTGATCCCTTTGAGCAAGGATACAAATTTGCCTAGATATGTCAACCACACAGATTTATGGGACAAGGAGTTTTTCACCCTGAAGAAAAAAGCCTTCTTGTCAGTCATCTAGAAAAAAAGCTGAAAATAAAGCTCTCGGAGTTATTTTTATGTTTTAGGAATTACAAGAAATTTCTGCTAAGGGTTGTTTGGGCTTTTTGTGGCTTTTTTTTTCTTTAAGCTTTCCCATAACCATGGAATAGTTCTCTTCATGGATGTATAAGAAACACTTGTGTTGTACTGCTATTAATGGTATGATTTGTTAGTGTACTTTTATGTATGGAGTGTCTGCATCTGGTAAGGTCTACAACTGTACCTCCTTGACAGTGCCAGATGTTGTGAAGATAAAATACCTCCTGTGTGAGGAACTGCTGGAATCAGGCTCCATGATAGGTGTTCTTAATACTGTTTAAAAAGGCATCTGTCTTAAAATAATTTCAACATCTTACTTTTCTATTTACTGTTTTGTCAGACCTTTCTTGTTACTGGAGAAATATTTTAGTGCCCCTCCTAACTTGATTTTAAAATTGCACTTCAGTTTCTTCCATGTTGTTTTTATGATTTTTTTTTTATTATTATTATTATTCTAAATTATTTACCTGATGAAAGGAAGAAAGGAAGAAAAAGTTTGCTGTGGGACTCAGCTGAGGTTAAGCATATTGGCCCAACCAAGCAAAAAAAAATTGTCAGCAGGTATTTTTAAACCAGGTTAGCTATGAAAGAGCATGGAAAATAATGAGTCTGAATTTAGCCAAGATTTGTTCAAAACATTACAGAGGGGAGAAAAGAGGGCTGATAGAAGGCAGGAGAAGAGCCCTGCTTCTCTATCATACCCCATAACTCACTGCATTGTCAGCCTCTTAAAATAGTAATGATACTTGACCCTTATTAGTATTTCTGGGCAATATATGAGCTTGAGTTTCCTTGGGTGAAAGATAATGCCTTAGACCACCCTTTAGACCACCATTCTATCTAGTTATAGTACATATTAATGTTATTCTTGGGTCATTTAACTTACTCTCAGTGAAGAGTGGAGAATGGTGCTAAGCTGTAAATCAGCTCTGTCCTGCAATGGATTTGCGCCATAAGAGATCATCTTGAAAATTCCAGCCTTGCCTTACCATGGTAAGGAGATTATGGTATGTAAAAATTCTGCTAAACATAGCTTGTTTCATTTTTGTGCTTCTCTGCTTGTCTGCCCAGCGAGGAAATGTTAAGACCCGTTATGGTGGACAGTGCATTGAAAAGGAATATTGCCATAATAAACCCCCCAGGGCTAAAACTTTTACCATTTGTGGTTAAACTCTCCATCTTTTCTAAAGGTGAGCTGCGGCAGTGAGGAAATTATTAAAGAAGGCCACTGATACTGTGCATAAAAATTATTTTTTTAATCCTCAGGGAAAAAGAAATGAGTTCATAAATGTATTGTGCTTAAAAGGTATCCTCTGAGTGCCAGTGTTCACACCCCAAATGACAGACTGAAACGTTCAGTGGCAGTAGTCCATTTAACTAAATCCTGATTACTTGAGATGAATTCATTGAAAAAGCAAATGTACTGCTACTCCCTTAGCAAAGGTTTCACTAACTGTTTCTCGAAATCATAAATATTTTTTCCACACTGTTCTGGCAAACAAATAATGTTTACCTTCAGCTTCCTAGGGAAGATTTACAGATAAGTCCCTAGTCTGTTTTGCAGATGTGCCTTGGTGAATTTAACAGTAATATATACTGTCATCACAGTTGTCTTCAAATCTTTGAAATCACTTATGCCTTTTACAATACATATTTAATTGAATGTCTAGCTAGCAGATATGTATATGTATCTCACATTTGTGGGTGGGCATGTGTGTGCCTAATACATATATTTAGCACTTAAACATGGTATGATGAGTGATTGAGAAATGCCTAGGAGAGAGATATTTTATACATGCACATAGAGTCAGTAAATGCATAATCTCCTGAAACAGCTAGAGAAAGAGAGGAAAGTGGAGAGACAACTGCAAATTAACAAATCATCTATCTTTGGGGTCATTCACAAATTAGTTTTGCAGAATAAGATAGAACAAAAACGTAATTCTGACGAGCATTTGTTCTGGCTATTTATCACATAAAATTGTGTAACAATGTTAGACACAGGAATTTTTGCTCAGCTTATTCCTTATAGTATTACCATGATTCCACAACTTGGCGCAGATGTTTTGTGCTGAATAATGTCCTTTAGTTGACATTTGTGCTCTTACTGTCGAACTTTTAAGTAGCTGTGATGCATATATTCCATAGAACTCTGCGGGGGGACAAGAGAAAGGCAAATAAAGAACAAAATCTGTTTCAGGAAAGGAAACTTTAAAAATCTCTTCCCCTCCTGCATAAGTGGAGGATTCTCCCCACATTTAATTTGCTATTTTTTAATAGCTACTTGTGATTCAAATAATTTCTCTGTAAGAGAGGCTTTTGAGGAAACCTGAATATTCCTGGGATTCAGTTAGTCTTTGGAAGTGTGAGCGCTTCCCTGCTGCAGTGAGGATGCCATGTCCCTCGGTTGAGACGTATATACTAAAACCTATTTCACACTCTACACTTATTGTTAATTTTACTGCTTGAATAGGGCAAATGATTGTATTTATACCTCAAAAGGCTATGGTTGTTAAATTAATTGAAATGTTTTGAAGCTCATTTTTCTCTGTTAATTATTTAAAAACAAAATCCTAAGTCTTAAAAGAGCAATTTACTTCTGAGTTAAGGCTAAAGAAAATTTTATGTGAAGTAAAGCATAAATTAATTTGCTATCACAAGATGAACCTTGTTCAAAAAAGTCATACCATCAGTATATTGATTCCCTCAATGCATATTTTTCATTTATTGGTATTATAAGGTTATGCTCAAGTCTGCAGCAAAAAAAAAAAGAAAAGAAAAAAGAAAAAAAGAGAGAGACATAAAGAAAAAAAACTAAACTGTGCATAAGTATGGAACCTTAGCTTAATTTTATCCTGGGAAAAGGTTTTTATAAGTATGCCTCAATTTGGAATTAGTTGCATTAATTCTAAATTTTTAATTAATTTCTTTTTATGCTTGAAGCAGCATTACTTTCTTATTTGTGCGCCTTTAGAAAATAGCCAAAGAATTTTCAAGAATTTATACTGAATTCTTTATAGAACCTATGAAAAGATATATACTGAAAGAACAGTATATAAGCATTTTAATCAGATTAATACATTTTTCATTTGTAAATCATCCTAGATGTTTGTGAATGCATTCCAGCATGAAACTTCAGTAGAATTTGAACAAGTTTGTTAAGGATCATATTCCCTACCAGCCTATTTCCACTGAAATCAGTGGAATTATTTCGGAGGAGAATTTGATTCATTACTGTGTGCATTTTTCCAATCTGCAGTAACATTATGCATGCCCTTCACTTTCCTATGTTTACAGAATAGGTTGGCAAATACAGAAAATTGTATTTTACTCTGCTGCAAAACAAAAAAAAAGGGAGACGGGGAGAAACTAAAAATCTTGTTTCTACTATTTTCTGAAGTTTTTGGGGCCAGTTCACATAAGACAAAATCCCAGGAGGCTCAGTGCATATTCACTCTTAGGCCGGCATATCCAATGCACTCTTTAGTCTTAGATTAAGGAATTAAAGCACTGCAAATGAATTTCACATCCAAAATCATTCCATTTGTCCCCTTTGTCTTCTAGAATCCTAAGCATATGGGACCACACTAAGCATAGCAAAAATAGCTGCTGCTATAATCATAATTAGTACCTATTAGCCCTTCCTAGGTGCAAAACCCCAGTGATGAGAGCACAGCACGAGAACCTAGATAGAAGAGGATTTGAAGTCTCTGTAGTACAGGATTGTTATTGCTGCCCTTGCAGGTTCACCAAACGCAGGGAGTGAGAGGGAATTGCTGGGCTTGGGAACCAGATCCTACGTGCCTTTCCCATACACACAAAGATGTACAGACTGAGATCTTTTTTACCGCCTTGCTGAGCCATTTCTTCTTGTCCAAATATGCTTTCTGTAAAAACCTGCTCATACATTTCTAATCATATTTAAAGGATAGCATTATTAATTTTTAATAGCTTAGGTATTAAAATTTGTTTTTCAGGATGATGGAGACTTTTTTTTATTCTTAGTCACATAGTGGATAGCAGCTGTTTTACACAGGCTGGAACAGCTATTCAGTGACCAACTTAATGTCTGAACTTTTTGATGGATTATTTTGGCAGGCTCATCTTTGATAATGTACATAGGTTAGATGCAGATTTCAGCCTCCTTTGCACAAAATGCTGAAGTTATAAACAATAACAGATCTAAAAGACATTGACAGTGAAAACTAAAACAAACCAAAA